>JZKD02S2233595.1:18802-37847 GCA_000966675.3 Picea glauca
TAGTACAACATAATCAACAACACGAGGCTGATACAACACCATCAATAGCATGAGGCTGATAAAACATCATCAACAACATGAGGTTGATACAACATCATCATCATATGGAAATAGAATTAGGTAGGTGCAACAACACCATTTTGTGGTACTCTTATAGACTGTCCTTATTGAACCTTCGGGATCTGCCTAGGAATCATAATATTCCCTAGGGTATAAAATCCTAACAAGCTACCATGTGGTACTCTGATAGACCATCCTTACTGGACCTTTAGGATCTTCCCAGGAATCAAAATATTCCCTCGGATATAAAATCCTAACGGAGCTACTAGTACTGACCACAGTTGGAATATACATGCACATGTACTCTAACATACCATCCTTACTAGACCTTCAGGTTCTACTGAGGGATGATCAATCCCCTAGGATATAAAATCCTAATGGAGCTACTCCTTTTTTGTCAGAATACTATAGTATCATCAACATCACTCCCCCTTTCGAGGGAGGTCCTTTCGGACAACACCAAGCTTGTCTTGAAATTTCTCAAACTTCACACAAGACAAAGGCTTGGTCAACACATCTGAAACCTGCTCATCTGTGCCAACATATTGGAGATTTATAGCTCCCCTCTACACCATATCACGAATGTAGTTATACTGGATCTCTATGTGCTTCGACTTATCATGGAACACTGGGTTCTCTGTCATATTTATACAACTTTGTTTATCACATATAATCACGGTGGCTTCCATCTCCAGATCGAACATACTTGTCAACAACTTTCGAAGCCATATGGCTTCACAACTGGTGAAACATGTTGCAATGTATTCTACTTCTATCATTCTGAGATAAATAATGGATTGATTCCTTCTTTTCCATGAAGTCATGACTGATCCTAGACTCAAACAACATCTTGAAGTGCTCTTTCTATCAGAATCACTTCTAGCCCAATATGAATCAGCAGAACCATACATTTTGAAGTCATGATCTCCAGTATAACTGAGACCATAATCCAACATACCCTTAGTTTATTTCATCACATGCTTTGCAGCTACAAAGTGAACATGTTTGGGCCCTACCAGATACTGACTCAAGGTGTTCACAACAAAGAATATATCTGGTATGGTATTCGTTAGATACATCAACAACCCAATAATATGTCTATACAAAGTAGCATCAACCAATTCTATCGAAGTATCAACTAGGAGCTTCAAATTTGTTTCCATGGGTGTGTTCATAGATTTACATTCCAACATGTCAAATCTCTTCAGTATTTCAACTGCATACTTTCCTTCGTTAAGGATTCATCTTCTCTAGGCTCTGCCAAACTTCAAGACATAAGAAATAATGCATCAAGCCTAGGTATTTCAATTAAAACTATACAACGAGCTTCTTCTTACACTCTGTGATGAGATTTTCTTCTTATGTTAAGAATAAGTCATCCACATCCAGTACTAATATAATTGGCTCATCATTCATAACCTTGAATTAAAGGTTAGAATCAACTTTACTCTCGGTAAAGCCCAATCTCGTCAAGAAACTAACAATTATGCCATACCAAGATCTAGGAGATTTCTTCAACCCATACAGATCTTTCTTCAACCTACAAACATGAGTCTTTCTCTCTTCAACTTCAAACACTTGTGGTTGTTCTATATACACTTGTTCTTCAATAACACCATTTAAGAAGGTTGTTTTCACATCCATCTAGTGTAACTTCCACTTCATTTTGGATGTAAGAGCTATTATGGTTCTGATAGAATCATATCTGTCTACATGAGAAAGAGTCTCTTCATAATCAATACCTTCCTTTTGAGAGAAACCATGAGCCACAAATATTTCTTTGTGTTTTTAAATACTTCTTTTTGTTGCATGTTTTATCTTGTATATCCACTTGGAAGATAACACATATTTGTTCTTTGGTCTGGGAAATATTTCCCATACATCATTATTTATAATGGATTGGTATTCTTCTATCATGGCATCCGCCCATTCTTTCTTCTGAATGGATTCTTCAAAGAAAGTCGGTTCCTTTTCTATGAGATCACACATCAAATCCATATAGTTGGATAATGGCTTAGGTTTCTTTCTTTGTCTCATGGTTCATTCTGGGGCACCATAATTCTCTCCATATTGAATAAGTTATCTTTCCCAAGATGGATTTCTCTTGTGAGAGATCGTCATTCGGGGAGGTTCTTGAGATTCTATCATATCATGATATTTTGGAATCTCATCAGCAAGGTTAACTGTAACTTCCTTCACAGGTTCTACAACTCTGGTAGCTACAGGTTCTTCTTCATATACTTCTTCAAAATGGAATTTCCTTGATTTATTAAGTGTTTCATCTTCATCAAAGGTTACATCTTTTTTGATCTCTATATGATGGTAAGCTGGTATGTAAATTATGAAGGCCTTATATACCTCACAATATCCAACAAATATTCCCTTCTTTTCTGAGGGATCCAACTTAGTTCTCTTTTCTTTTGGAATGTGTACAAATCTTGGACATCCAAATATTTTGAGATGGCTTACTTCTAGATTCTTTCCAGTGACCATTTCTTCAAGATTTTTGAATCCAAGTGCACTATGGGATAATCTGTTTTGGACATAAACTATTGTTCTTGTTGCTTCAACCCATAAGTGCATTGGAAGATCTTGATCATGAATCATAGTCTTCATTGCTTCCATTATTGTTCTATTCTTTATTTATACTACACCAATTTTTTGAGGGTTATAGGGAGTGGTGAGCTCCCTCTTAACCCTAACATCTCTGCAAAATCTTCCAAATTCATTTGAGTTGTACTCTCCTCCATTATCTGACTTGAGTATCTTGATTTTTCTTTCGAAGAGGTTTTCTACGAAGGCTTTGAATTCCTTGAACTTTCTGAGTACTTCATCTTTTGCTTTCAAGAAGTAAACCCAAGTCTTACGAGAGTAATCATCAATAAATGATACATAGTATACATACCTGCCTAAAGAGGTTGATGGCATTGAACCACATACATTTTAGTGGATGAGTTCCAAGATTCCTTCTGCTTTACTATCGCTCTTTGGGAAAGGGTTCTTTATGTTCTTTCCTTGTGCACATCCCTTGCATACACCTTCATTATCAACCTTGAATTATGGTAAACCTATAAATACCTTGCTTACATATGGTAAGGCTTTGTAGTTGATGTGATATATTCTTCTATGCCCAATTTCACAAGGATTTTCAGTAGAGTGAGTTAAGGCTACATATGAGTGACCTTATAACTTGTACAAACCTCCTTCTTTTGTTCCAATAACAACTGCATCTTCTATATTTTTTCCTTTAGGCCACATAATAACTTCACCATCTATTAATTCAACCTTGAAACCTTTTTTATCTATGGATGAGATAGAAAGTAAGTTCTTTGTCAAACCTGGTACATAGAGTGCATCCTTCATTCTCATCAGAGTTATTGAATCCTGTTTGTAAGTGGATTCCCCCATTCCTTTGATAGGGTATTGATAGTCATCTCCAAGTGAAACTTTCTGGGGGAAGTAATTTTCTGTAAGGTTAGAGAGAATGTTGTTATGACCTTTCATTTGCTTAGAAGCACAACTATCTATGAGCCAAGTATCCTCACTAGGTATCACAGATCCTGAGAGGGTGGAAAACAAAACATAATCTTCAATTTCTTCTTTGGTCAACTTCTTGGGTGGCACATAATATTCAACTACATGGGAATGATGTCTTTTGCTATTTCTCTTATTGTATTCTTCCTTTATGGAAGTACAATTCTTAGCAATGTGTCCCATCTTATCACAATGATAGCATTGATGAGATGAGAAGTACTTTTCCTTTCTTTGACCCTTATGATATTTCTGGAATCTCCTTGGAGGGTGAGATTCTTTATGGAAATGGGTGAATCTCTTTGGAGAGTGAGATTCTTTATGAGGGTGGGTCTCCTTTTGGAAATGAGACATTTTATTTCCTCCTTTAGCATAAGAAACTAGGGATTGATCTTCATATCTTAATAGTACGACTTCTCGATTAGCCACTCTTTCTTCTTCTTGAACACATTCTTCCCATAAACTGTCAAATTGGATTTTCTCTTTTCTTCCACAGATAGTTTGGATGAAGGAATCCCAAGGTCTTGTGAGACCATTAAGATTTGTCATTATGAGTTCATATTCATCTAAGTTGTCTCCAATTTCTTCTAACTATTCCTTGAATTGAGAAACCCTAGAGAAATAGTCATGAATTGTTTTTCCTTTCTACATCTTTGTATTCTTGAGTTGGGTTATCAAATCCATCTTTTGATTGATGCTCTCTCCTTCATAGATTATGGTTAGCGAATCAAACATATCCTTTGTAGTACTCTTAGAATACACTTGAGGTATCAAGTGGTCTTTAATGGAATCTGCAATTATTCTTTTGGCCCTAATCATATCCTTCTTGTACTTCTCTTTGGTTGCTTCTTCTTCGGGTTCTGGTTCATTTTGTTTTATGAATTTTGCAAGTCCATTCTATTCAAGAATGAGTCCTATTATGTACTTCCGGGCATGAAAATTTTCCACACCTTCTAACTTTTCAACAAGCTTGTTGCTTGCAGACATATTGACCTGAAGCTAGGAAAATTACCAGAAAATGAAAGTGCTCAGAAAATGAATCTAAACTTACCAGAATATGCACTGGGATGAGGCGAGTTGGCTGGAGCTGAATTTTTTCAGAAAATTCCAAGTTTTACCCATTCAAACTTGACATGCGCACTTTTCTACTGGTACTTCTAGTATTGGTTCTGGTTTCCTGGTTTTTTGGTACTAGTAAAAACTAGGGTTTGACTTTTCAGAGAGTCAATCCACTGAAAAGGTGTGCTCAAGCTTCCAAATCATGTGCTAGGGTAGGGAACACTTCCCTAGATGGTTTTTGGTCAGAAATTCCTCTTCAGTAAAAATCCCTAATTTACTTGTACAACACCAATGAAGTTTTTTTTAGATACCCAGTGAAAGGTTCTCTATTCAGTCAATCTTTGATACCATGTTATGTTTTAATGTTGTTATTAGGTTATTTCCAATTTATTAGAGAATTCAATGCATTTCCAAAAATAATAGCATAAAGAGGATCACTAAAAGAAACACAATCACAAGGTACACATCATTTTATCCTGGGAAACCATCATGGGGGAGAAAACCTAGCAAAAACTTCCTAAATAATGTATTTCCAATACAATTCCAAGACTAAGACCAAAACACCAAGAATAATCCAAGATTGATCATGCACCTCTCTTCTCCTTTCTCCTGCAACTGCAACTACCTTCAAAATATGTGCATTGGATGAATGAGTGAATGAATGAACAAGTGAGGCTCCATCCTCACTTATAAATACTATTTGAGGAAGCATTAGGGTTATGTCTCTTCATTTAGTAAGGTTGACTTCTTCCAAGAGTGGTTAAAACCACTTTATAAACCCTAGGGGACGACTTTACAAATACCACCATATAAATATGGTTTGACCAATCCACAAAAGGGGATCTTTTCTTATACAAGACCCGACATGATCAATCCACAAATTTTGGGGATTTGATCTACAAGATAGTAACTTAAATATAATTATAATATTCTTCGAAGTTACAATATTTCAACACAAGCTTGATCAATTCGAGGGGGAACATAGGAGCTTTGGCATTGTTCCTACATTGATCACATAGAATTAGAAGAAAAAGTTATTCCCTTCAACCCTTATGCATATTTTTCAAGGGAAACGTTGTGTCCAATAACAAAATCAAGGGAAATGCTCAATACTCCCAAATTTCTTGGATAAATTAGGATACTTCATGTAAAGTAGACTATTAGAAAATTAGGATCACGAAGAAATAAAATAAGACAAATACATAAAAAAAAAAAACACAGAAGATACACAATACAATAGAGACAAAGATATATGTGGTTCACCTAGTGTGGTCTACGTCCACTAGAGAAATTTCCAAGTCCTTCCTTTTTATTATTCAAAAAAATGAAGGGATACAACCTACAACACACCCGTTGTAACCTCCTCTTCTTTCTCTCAAATTATCCTCTCTCAGAATACAATAATCACACACATACAGAGTGCAATACACTTCCCTCATAAAATAGGGTTTCCTTCTAGGGAAAAAATCCCTAAAATAACTTCGATCGCCAAATCTATGACCTTATAATGAACGGTCATATTGATTATGAAATTACAATATTTTACAAGGCAATTTTTCCTTCGGGGGATTCACCCCCGAACACCCTCTGGGGGCCCGCTAGCCCCTAAACCCCTCATCCGGGTGGATGAGGCCCTATGCATATTAGAATATGATGGATGTGCTCATTTAACCATAGAAAGTATCACTATTGTCACCCAACCATAGGTCAAAGCCACCCCCGAGCACCTTAACCTTGAAAGAGAATCATTCTGGAAGAAAACCCTAGGCTAGATAGCCAAACAAGATAGTGCACCTCTCTCCAAGGATAGTGCACCAAACATGAGATGATTAGAGATTCAAAACCATAACCAAGAGACAGTCCAAGCCAAAACCGAAATCTGCTAGTTGCAGCAGCTGCAACGACAGCTCTCCTCTAGACTTGCGTACAAACTAGCCAACTGCAGTGCGCACAAGTATTGCTTCTACAGTTCTGAGAATGCCTGCTAGAATGAAGACTAGCCTCCTGTATTTATACTAAATTTGAAAAATTGCCTAGGCCAACTTCTCACCTGGATGCCTATTTACTTAGTATATAATATTTCCTTTAGTCGACTTCTTCTCTTGAAGGCTAATAACCTAATACAAGTTATCCTCTTGGGCCGACTTGTCTTCTAGGGTTATTATCCAACTAATTGGGGTTTCTTCTTGCTTCCCAGAATATTCTATTCTCGTCAGGTTTACACATGGAGGTAAATACCTCCCTCAGCTACCATAATATCAACACTCCCTCCTAGCTAGGGAGGTATTGAAGGTAATGGTCTTGAGCACAAACATACCATTCACTCGGTAGCATCAACATAGTCGTATAAACTATCTCATGACTAGATCATGAGCGCCATCATCACTATCAGTGTCATCAACTGCATCATCTCTCGAAACCATACTCCATCTAAGTAATTAGACATGATGCTAGATAAGTCCCTCACTCCACAGAGTGACACAAGAACCATTTTTCTAATCTGGACATATGTCCTGGAAGAATAAATGTCCTAGACCATTTTTCGTTTGGGAAATTTCTGTCCATTGATCATCCATCTAGTTGATTAAACATTTTCCAAGACTACTGATAGTCTTCAAGGAAATCGGAACAATGTCATTCAATAGAACACAAATGTGTCTATCCATAGTAGTACACAACTATTATCCAATGGTACACTACCACACCAAGTAGCACACATATACTTGATCAGTGACATATAGTCACAATCAGTGGAACACATCCACCACAGTAGTATACATCTACTATCCGGAGACATAAAGTCTCCATAACAATCATATCATTTGATATCAACCTGCACAAAAAACATTGTTATGATATAAAATGAGTCATCTGGGCCATTCTTCCACTCACATTTGTGAGATCTGGAAGAGCATCTTCCCTCAGAAGGTAAAACATCAATGATGAGCTATCTAGACTATTCTTCTCAAGCAAGGAAGAATAATTGTCCCAATTTCTGAGCCTGGACCATTCCTCTGGCACTAAAAAAAGTGCAACCTAGAGAGAATGAATCTGCCCTAGGGAATGCCTGTCCCTGATTGTTGAACCTGGAACATTCACCTATCTGGGTCATTCCTCTGGCACTAAACAAACTGCATCCTAGAGATAATCAATATTCCCTATGGAATGATTGTCCGAACCATTTCCAAATGAAATGGTTGTCCTGCACCAACCTCCAAAATGGACCATTCTTAGAAACTTCTCACAACTGTGAGCTTCGAAAGAATGACTGTCCGGCAAGGTGAACCAATCTTATTGACCACCATTAAGAGTGACCGTCAAGAAGAGAGACTATCCTATACCATTCCCTATGTTAACCACAAGGGGAATCACTATCTATGGTACATCATCAATCCATCGAACCATTTTCATTACGAAAATGACCATTCAATCTAGACCATTTTCTGAACTAGAAAATGCATGTCCATCGGAAATCTCAAACCACTTTCTGAACTGGAAAGGAACTGCTCATCCTGGGACATTTTTTGAACTTGAAAAATGATTGTCCATAAATCAATAACACATCAGTGCTCCCTCCCAACCTAGGAGTCATCTCTTCCTTTTTCAATAAGGAATTCGTCTCCACAAGCTCCAACTTGAGTACAAAAACTTTTTCATCTTGGACAGAGGCTTCACCAAAATTTCTGCTTATCTCCTCATCTGTGGAGATATATATTGGAGAACCACTTTCTCTTTTCTGGACTTCATCACGGAGAGTGTAATTCTCAATCTCAATGTGCTTTGGTCTTTCTGGAACACTGGTTTTCTCTGAAGGCTTCATTTATCTCTGATCAATGTAGTATATCATTGTTGGATTCATCTTTTGATTCCTGCTAGCTCATAACATCGTGGCAGGGCTCAAACTGGAACATATCTATGAGATTTTTTCATGGATTAGCAATCCATCATCCTGGATTTCTAAGTAACCATTCTGATACAATATATTTTTTATAGAAACATTTTCACCACACTTCTGTTGTGTATTGAAGGCTCTGCACCAATTTGTTTGAATCCATACAAGATCTTCTTACATATGCATACAAGGGTCTCTTTGTGGTATACTTCAAAGCCTTTGAGGTTTCTCTACATGTAAACTCCAACCTATGGATATTGTGGACCATATACTTGCTCATGTAGAGGTATGTTTGGTTTACAAGAAATCATCATAGTCTTCTCCCTCCTTCTGGTAGAACCTCTAGTTCTGGATCTTGCAATGCTTTCATTCATAAGTCTTCCATACATTGTTCCTCATCAAAAATTTCAGTTCCTCTGCCTGATTGCATTTAGTGAGTTCATATTAGGCTGGTAGTCTTATGATTCTCGATACACTGACTGGTTGTTCTGCCTTTTCTTTCTCTCTTGGGATCTTCATGTTCTTCCTCATGTTTCTCTTTATCTCTTGAGTTCATGGAGTTTTCTATAGATCCCATGCTCTGAAGATTCCAAATTTTTTCTTTCATCATAGGATCATGGATGTGAATGGACAACTAGGGATTAATTTAAGGATTATTTTTGAATAAGACTTCTTCTGAAATCACACTAAACATGTGTTGTTTTTCATGGTTGCTACCATGGATAGATACTTCATCATTTTCAATGGATCATATAATTTAGGATTAGCTCCCTCCTAATCCTTGCTTAATGCATGAATGCATGTTCTTCTTTTGATAATATAATCGGCTCCCTCCATATATGAGATTCCACACTTCCATCTGCATCCTTATTGCCTTCTACAAATCTTTTTCCAATTTCCTCTTGATTATTGACTTCTTTTTGTCTTTACTTCTTCTAGGTTCCTTCAAGATTGATTTTGATAATAACTTCCACATGAATTNTAGTACAACATAATCAACAACACGAGGCTGATACAACACCATCAATAGCATGAGGCTGATAAAACATCATCAACAACATGAGGTTGATACAACATCATCATCATATGGAAATAGAATTAGGTAGGTGCAACAACACCATTTTGTGGTACTCTTATAGACTGTCCTTATTGAACCTTCGGGATCTGCCTAGGAATCATAATATTCCCTAGGGTATAAAATCCTAACAAGCTACCATGTGGTACTCTGATAGACCATCCTTACTGGACCTTTAGGATCTTCCCAGGAATCAAAATATTCCCTCGGATATAAAATCCTAACGGAGCTACTAGTACTGACCACAGTTGGAATATACATGCACATGTACTCTAACATACCATCCTTACTAGACCTTCAGGTTCTACTGAGGGATGATCAATCCCCTAGGATATAAAATCCTAATGGAGCTACTCCTTTTTTGTCAGAATACTATAGTATCATCAACATCACTCCCCCTTTCGAGGGAGGTCCTTTCGGACAACACCAAGCTTGTCTTGAAATTTCTCAAACTTCACACAAGACAAAGGCTTGGTCAACACATCTGAAACCTGCTCATCTGTGCCAACATATTGGAGATTTATAGCTCCCCTCTACACCATATCACGAATGTAGTTATACTGGATCTCTATGTGCTTCGACTTATCATGGAACACTGGGTTCTCTGTCATATTTATACAACTTTGTTTATCACATATAATCACGGTGGCTTCCATCTCCAGATCGAACATACTTGTCAACAACTTTCGAAGCCATATGGCTTCACAACTGGTGAAACATGTTGCAATGTATTCTACTTCTATCATTCTGAGATAAATAATGGATTGATTCCTTCTTTTCCATGAAGTCATGACTGATCCTAGACTCAAACAACATCTTGAAGTGCTCTTTCTATCAGAATCACTTCTAGCCCAATATGAATCAGCAGAACCATACATTTTGAAGTCATGATCTCCAGTATAACTGAGACCATAATCCAACATACCCTTAGTTTATTTCATCACATGCTTTGCAGCTACAAAGTGAACATGTTTGGGCCCTACCAGATACTGACTCAAGGTGTTCACAACAAAGAATATATCTGGTATGGTATTCGTTAGATACATCAACAACCCAATAATATGTCTATACAAAGTAGCATCAACCAATTCTATCGAAGTATCAACTAGGAGCTTCAAATTTGTTTCCATGGGTGTGTTCATAGATTTACATTCCAACATGTCAAATCTCTTCAGTATTTCAACTGCATACTTTCCTTCGTTAAGGATTCATCTTCTCTAGGCTCTGCCAAACTTCAAGACATAAGAAATAATGCATCAAGCCTAGGTATTTCAATTAAAACTATACAACGAGCTTCTTCTTACACTCTGTGATGAGATTTTCTTCTTATGTTAAGAATAAGTCATCCACATCCAGTACTAATATAATTGGCTCATCATTCATAACCTTGAATTAAAGGTTAGAATCAACTTTACTCTCGGTAAAGCCCAATCTCGTCAAGAAACTAACAATTATGCCATACCAAGATCTAGGAGATTTCTTCAACCCATACAGATCTTTCTTCAACCTACAAACATGAGTCTTTCTCTCTTCAACTTCAAACACTTGTGGTTGTTCTATATACACTTGTTCTTCAATAACACCATTTAAGAAGGTTGTTTTCACATCCATCTAGTGTAACTTCCACTTCATTTTGGATGTAAGAGCTATTATGGTTCTGATAGAATCATATCTGTCTACATGAGAAAGAGTCTCTTCATAATCAATACCTTCCTTTTGAGAGAAACCATGAGCCACAAATATTTCTTTGTGTTTTTAAATACTTCTTTTTGTTGCATGTTTTATCTTGTATATCCACTTGGAAGATAACACATATTTGTTCTTTGGTCTGGGAAATATTTCCCATACATCATTATTTATAATGGATTGGTATTCTTCTATCATGGCATCCGCCCATTCTTTCTTCTGAATGGATTCTTCAAAGAAAGTCGGTTCCTTTTCTATGAGATCACACATCAAATCCATATAGTTGGATAATGGCTTAGGTTTCTTTCTTTGTCTCATGGTTCATTCTGGGGCACCATAATTCTCTCCATATTGAATAAGTTATCTTTCCCAAGATGGATTTCTCTTGTGAGAGATCGTCATTCGGGGAGGTTCTTGAGATTCTATCATATCATGATATTTTGGAATCTCATCAGCAAGGTTAACTGTAACTTCCTTCACAGGTTCTACAACTCTGGTAGCTACAGGTTCTTCTTCATATACTTCTTCAAAATGGAATTTCCTTGATTTATTAAGTGTTTCATCTTCATCAAAGGTTACATCTTTTTTGATCTCTATATGATGGTAAGCTGGTATGTAAATTATGAAGGCCTTATATACCTCACAATATCCAACAAATATTCCCTTCTTTTCTGAGGGATCCAACTTAGTTCTCTTTTCTTTTGGAATGTGTACAAATCTTGGACATCCAAATATTTTGAGATGGCTTACTTCTAGATTCTTTCCAGTGACCATTTCTTCAAGATTTTTGAATCCAAGTGCACTATGGGATAATCTGTTTTGGACATAAACTATTGTTCTTGTTGCTTCAACCCATAAGTGCATTGGAAGATCTTGATCATGAATCATAGTCTTCATTGCTTCCATTATTGTTCTATTCTTTATTTATACTACACCAATTTTTTGAGGGTTATAGGGAGTGGTGAGCTCCCTCTTAACCCTAACATCTCTGCAAAATCTTCCAAATTCATTTGAGTTGTACTCTCCTCCATTATCTGACTTGAGTATCTTGATTTTTCTTTCGAAGAGGTTTTCTACGAAGGCTTTGAATTCCTTGAACTTTCTGAGTACTTCATCTTTTGCTTTCAAGAAGTAAACCCAAGTCTTACGAGAGTAATCATCAATAAATGATACATAGTATACATACCTGCCTAAAGAGGTTGATGGCATTGAACCACATACATTTTAGTGGATGAGTTCCAAGATTCCTTCTGCTTTACTATCGCTCTTTGGGAAAGGGTTCTTTATGTTCTTTCCTTGTGCACATCCCTTGCATACACCTTCATTATCAACCTTGAATTATGGTAAACCTATAAATACCTTGCTTACATATGGTAAGGCTTTGTAGTTGATGTGATATATTCTTCTATGCCCAATTTCACAAGGATTTTCAGTAGAGTGAGTTAAGGCTACATATGAGTGACCTTATAACTTGTACAAACCTCCTTCTTTTGTTCCAATAACAACTGCATCTTCTATATTTTTTCCTTTAGGCCACATAATAACTTCACCATCTATTAATTCAACCTTGAAACCTTTTTTATCTATGGATGAGATAGAAAGTAAGTTCTTTGTCAAACCTGGTACATAGAGTGCATCCTTCATTCTCATCAGAGTTATTGAATCCTGTTTGTAAGTGGATTCCCCCATTCCTTTGATAGGGTATTGATAGTCATCTCCAAGTGAAACTTTCTGGGGGAAGTAATTTTCTGTAAGGTTAGAGAGAATGTTGTTATGACCTTTCATTTGCTTAGAAGCACAACTATCTATGAGCCAAGTATCCTCACTAGGTATCACAGATCCTGAGAGGGTGGAAAACAAAACATAATCTTCAATTTCTTCTTTGGTCAACTTCTTGGGTGGCACATAATATTCAACTACATGGGAATGATGTCTTTTGCTATTTCTCTTATTGTATTCTTCCTTTATGGAAGTACAATTCTTAGCAATGTGTCCCATCTTATCACAATGATAGCATTGATGAGATGAGAAGTACTTTTCCTTTCTTTGACCCTTATGATATTTCTGGAATCTCCTTGGAGGGTGAGATTCTTTATGGAAATGGGTGAATCTCTTTGGAGAGTGAGATTCTTTATGAGGGTGGGTCTCCTTTTGGAAATGAGACATTTTATTTCCTCCTTTAGCATAAGAAACTAGGGATTGATCTTCATATCTTAATAGTACGACTTCTCGATTAGCCACTCTTTCTTCTTCTTGAACACATTCTTCCCATAAACTGTCAAATTGGATTTTCTCTTTTCTTCCACAGATAGTTTGGATGAAGGAATCCCAAGGTCTTGTGAGACCATTAAGATTTGTCATTATGAGTTCATATTCATCTAAGTTGTCTCCAATTTCTTCTAACTATTCCTTGAATTGAGAAACCCTAGAGAAATAGTCATGAATTGTTTTTCCTTTCTACATCTTTGTATTCTTGAGTTGGGTTATCAAATCCATCTTTTGATTGATGCTCTCTCCTTCATAGATTATGGTTAGCGAATCAAACATATCCTTTGTAGTACTCTTAGAATACACTTGAGGTATCAAGTGGTCTTTAATGGAATCTGCAATTATTCTTTTGGCCCTAATCATATCCTTCTTGTACTTCTCTTTGGTTGCTTCTTCTTCGGGTTCTGGTTCATTTTGTTTTATGAATTTTGCAAGTCCATTCTATTCAAGAATGAGTCCTATTATGTACTTCCGGGCATGAAAATTTTCCACACCTTCTAACTTTTCAACAAGCTTGTTGCTTGCAGACATATTGACCTGAAGCTAGGAAAATTACCAGAAAATGAAAGTGCTCAGAAAATGAATCTAAACTTACCAGAATATGCACTGGGATGAGGCGAGTTGGCTGGAGCTGAATTTTTTCAGAAAATTCCAAGTTTTACCCATTCAAACTTGACATGCGCACTTTTCTACTGGTACTTCTAGTATTGGTTCTGGTTTCCTGGTTTTTTGGTACTAGTAAAAACTAGGGTTTGACTTTTCAGAGAGTCAATCCACTGAAAAGGTGTGCTCAAGCTTCCAAATCATGTGCTAGGGTAGGGAACACTTCCCTAGATGGTTTTTGGTCAGAAATTCCTCTTCAGTAAAAATCCCTAATTTACTTGTACAACACCAATGAAGTTTTTTTTAGATACCCAGTGAAAGGTTCTCTATTCAGTCAATCTTTGATACCATGTTATGTTTTAATGTTGTTATTAGGTTATTTCCAATTTATTAGAGAATTCAATGCATTTCCAAAAATAATAGCATAAAGAGGATCACTAAAAGAAACACAATCACAAGGTACACATCATTTTATCCTGGGAAACCATCATGGGGGAGAAAACCTAGCAAAAACTTCCTAAATAATGTATTTCCAATACAATTCCAAGACTAAGACCAAAACACCAAGAATAATCCAAGATTGATCATGCACCTCTCTTCTCCTTTCTCCTGCAACTGCAACTACCTTCAAAATATGTGCATTGGATGAATGAGTGAATGAATGAACAAGTGAGGCTCCATCCTCACTTATAAATACTATTTGAGGAAGCATTAGGGTTATGTCTCTTCATTTAGTAAGGTTGACTTCTTCCAAGAGTGGTTAAAACCACTTTATAAACCCTAGGGGACGACTTTACAAATACCACCATATAAATATGGTTTGACCAATCCACAAAAGGGGATTTGTTTTTATACAAGACCTAACATGATCAATCCACAAATTTTGGGGATTTGATCTACAAGATGGTAACTCAAATATAATTATAATATTCTTCGAAATTACAATATTTCAACACAAGCTTGATCAATTCGAGGGGGAACTTAGGAGCTTTGGCATTGTTCCTACATTGATCACATAGAATTAGAAGAAAAAGTTATTCCCTTCAACCCTTATGCATATTTTTCAAGGGAAATGTTGTGTCCAATAACAAAATCAAGGGAAATGCTCAATACTCCCAAATTTCTTGGATAAATTAGGATACTTCATGTAAAGTAGACTATTAGAAAATTAGGATCACGAAGCAATAAAATAAGACAAATACATAAAAAAAAAACACAGAAGATACACAATACAATAGAGACAAAGATATATGTGGTTCACCTAGTGTGGTCTACGTCCACTAGAGAAATTTCCAAGTCCTTCCTTTTTATTATCCAAAAAAATGAAGGGATACAACCTACAACACACCCGTTGTAACCTCCTCTTCTTTCTCTCAAATTATCCTCTCTCAGAATACAATAATCACACACATACAGAGTGCAATACAATTCCCTCATAAAATAGGGTTTCCTTCTAGGGAAAAAATCCCTAAAATAACTTCGATCGCCAAATCTATGACCTTATAATGAACGGTCATATTGATTATGAAATTACAATATTTTAGAAGGCAATTTTTCCTTCGGGGGATTCACCCCCGAACACCCTCTGGGGGCCCGCTAGCCCCTAAACCCCTCATCCGGGTGGATGAGGCCCTCTGCATATTAGAATATGATGGATGTGCTCATTTAACCATAGAAAGTATCACTATTGTCACCCAACCATAGGTCAAAGCCACCCCCGAGCACCTTAACCTTGAAAGAGAATCATTCTGGAAGAAAACCCTAGGCTAGATAGCCAAACAAGATAGTGCACCTCTCTCCAAGGATAGTGCACCAAACATGAGCTGATCAGAGATTCAAAACCATAACCAAGAGACAGTCCAAGCCAAAACCGAAATCTGCTAGCTGCAGCAGCTGCAACGACAGCTCTCCTTTAGACTTGCGCACAAACTAGCCAACTGTAGTGCGCACAAGTATTGCTTCTACAGTTCTGAGAATGCCTGCTAGAATGAAGACTAGCCTCCTGTATTTATACTAAATTTGAAAATTTGCCTAGGCCAACTTCTCACCTGGATGCCTATTTACTTAGTATATAATATTTCCTTTAGTCGACTTCTTCTCTTGGAGGCTAATAACCTAATACAAGTTATCCTCTTGGGCCGACTTGTCTTCTAGGTTTATTATCCAACTAATTGGGGTTTCTTCTTGCTTCCCGGAATATTCTATTCTCGTCAGGTTTACACGTGGAGGTAAATACCTCCCTCAGCTACCATAATATCAACACTCCCTCCTAGCTAGGGAGGTATTGAAGGTAATGGTCTTGAGCACAAACATACCATTCACTCGGTAGCATCAACATAGTCGTATAAACTATCTCATGACTAGATCATGAGCGCCATCATCACTATCAGTGTCATCAACTGCATCATCTCTCGAAACCATACTCCATCTAAGTAATTAGACATGATGCTAGATAAGTCCCTCACTCCACAGAGTGACACAAGAACCATTTTTCTAATCTGGACATATGTCCTGGAAGAATAAATGTCCTAGACCATTTTTCGTTTGGGAAATTTCTGTCCATTGATCATCCATCTAGTTGATTAAACATTTTCCAAGACTACTGATAGTCTTCAAGGAAATCGGAACAATGTCATTCAATAGAACACAAATGTGTCTATCCATAGTAGTACACAACTATTATCCAATGGTACACTACCACACCAAGTAGCACACATATACTTGATCAGTGACATATAGTCACAATCAGTGGAACACATCCACCACAGTAGTATACATCTACTATCCGGAGACATAAAGTCTCCATAACAATCATATCATTTGATATCAACCTGCACAAAAAACATTGTTATGATATAAAATGAGTCATCTGGGCCATTCTTCCACTCACATTTGTGAGATCTGGAAGAGCATCTTCCCTCAGAAGGTAAAACATCAATGATGAGCTATCTAGACTATTCTTCTCAAGCAAGGAAGAATAATTGTCCCAATTTCTGAGCCTGGACCATTCCTCTGGCACTAAAAAAAGTGCAACCTAGAGAGAATGAATCTGCCCTAGGGAATGCCTGTCCCTGATTGTTGAACCTGGAACATTCACCTATCTGGGTCATTCCTCTGGCACTAAACAAACTGCATCCTAGAGATAATCAATATTCCCTATGGAATGATTGTCCGAACCATTTCCAAATGAAATGGTTGTCCTGCACCAACCTCCAAAATGGACCATTCTTAGAAACTTCTCACAACTGTGAGCTTCGAAAGAATGACTGTCCGGCAAGGTGAACCAATCTTATTGACCACCATTAAGAGTGACCGTCAAGAAGAGAGACTATCCTATACCATTCCCTATGTTAACCACAAGGGGAATCACTATCTATGGTACATCATCAATCCATCGAACCATTTTCATTACGAAAATGACCATTCAATCTAGACCATTTTCTGAACTAGAAAATGCATGTCCATCGGAAATCTCAAACCACTTTCTGAACTGGAAAGGAACTGCTCATCCTGGGACATTTTTTGAACTTGAAAAATGATTGTCCATAAATCAATAACACATCAGTGCTCCCTCCCAACCTAGGAGTCATCTCTTCCTTTTTCAATAAGGAATTCGTCTCCACAAGCTCCAACTTGAGTACAAAAACTTTTTCATCTTGGACAGAGGCTTCACCAAAATTTCTGCTTATCTCCTCATCTGTGGAGATATATATTGGAGAACCACTTTCTCTTTTCTGGACTTCATCACGGAGAGTGTAATTCTCAATCTCAATGTGCTTTGGTCTTTCTGGAACACTGGTTTTCTCTGAAGGCTTCATTTATCTCTGATCAATGTAGTATATCATTGTTGGATTCATCTTTTGATTCCTGCTAGCTCATAACATCGTGGCAGGGCTCAAACTGGAACATATCTATGAGATTTTTTCATGGATTAGCAATCCATCATCCTGGATTTCTAAGTAACCATTCTGATACAATATATTTTTTATAGAAACATTTTCACCACACTTCTGTTGTGTATTGAAGGCTCTGCACCAATTTGTTTGAATCCATACAAGATCTTCTTACATATGCATACAAGGGTCTCTTTGTGGTATACTTCAAAGCCTTTGAGGTTTCTCTACATGTAAACTCCAACCTATGGATATTGTGGACCATATACTTGCTCATGTAGAGGTATGTTTGGTTTACAAGAAATCATCATAGTCTTCTCCCTCCTTCTGGTAGAACCTCTAGTTCTGGATCTTGCAATGCTTTCATTCATAAGTCTTCCATACATTGTTCCTCATCAAAAATTTCAGTTCCTCTGCCTGATTGCATTTAGTGAGTTCATATTAGGCTGGTAGTCTTATGATTCTCGATACACTGACTGGTTGTTCTGCCTTTTCTTTCTCTCTTGGGATCTTCATGTTCTTCCTCATGTTTCTCTTTATCTCTTGAGTTCATGGAGTTTTCTATAGATCCCATGCTCTGAAGATTCCAAATTTTTTCTTTCATCATAGGATCATGGATGTGAATGGACAACTAGGGATTAATTTAAGGATTATTTTTGAATAAGACTTCTTCTGAAATCACACTAAACATGTGTTGTTTTTCATGGTTGCTACCATGGATAGATACTTCATCATTTTCAATGGATCATATAATTTAGGATTAGCTCCCTCCTAATCCTTGCTTAATGCATGAATGCATGTTCTTCTTTTGATAATATAATCGGCTCCCTCCATATATGAGATTCCACACTTCCATCTGCATCCTTATTGCCTTCTACAAATCTTTTTCCAATTTCCTCTTGATTATTGACTTCTTTTTGTCTTTACTTCTTCTAGGTTCCTTCAAGATTGATTTTGATAATAACTTCCACATGAATT
>JZKD02S2233639.1:27574-37845 GCA_000966675.3 Picea glauca
CCAAGCATAGTTTTGTTTTGTTTTAAAGCTTGCGTAAAAATGAAAACAATCCCGAGCTTAGTCTTTATTCTTTCTCATGCTCGTAAATACATGAGAATAAGTTACCGAGCTTAGTATTTATTTTTTCTTATGCTCGTAAATCAATGAGAATGTAACTGAGTATACTTTTATCACTTTTTCAGACTCATAAAGGTTATACGAAAAAGGAACCCCCTGGAGTTTCCTTTAAGCTCTTTTCAGACTCTCTAAACATGAAAAGATTGCCGAGTGACGTTGTTCTATTCATGCTCATAAAAGTATTTCAATAAAACGTTCGATGGGTGATAGTTTATCACTTTTTTGGTCCTGCCAAACTATTTTATGAAAAAGGAACTGAGAGAGTTCTCTTTAAGTTTTTTTCAGACTCTATAAACATGAAAACCCCCGATTTTTCTTTCTTTGGACTCGTAAAACAAACATCGAAAGACCTATATGAGACCAAACCACTCCTTCCTAGGGTTCCTTAAACATAATCCGAGGTACTCATCCGAAGGATGAGCTTACATTACAAGAATATGTTATCCTCCTCAAGCTTCTATAAAAATAAAGAGGTACTTGCCAGAAATGGTGGGGGGAAATTTGGGAAAGAAATGTGTCTAAACCTGTATTCCATGGAAGAGTTGCTTTTGACCATGACACCCTTTCACTCACCTTCTGTCTGGGTTTGAAAATCCACTTGTCTCTTGATCATACTCCTTATAAGATCACAAATTGGTCTATGATCCCTGTTGTTGAGTCAGTGTTTCCAAGATGGTTGTCGTGTCGTCAATATGTTCAAAAATTAAGTTCAACCCAGAAATCCTTCTATTGCATCGGCCGTTTCTACAATCCTTAAGCCTTATATTGCGTCGACCATCCTTGAGTTAGTCCTGAATCACTTGTTACTCTGATATACTTCAAATCTGGTTACTTGTTTCATGTCATTGATGTGGGATACATTAAGTCCCTCCTGTGATGAGTCTTTTCCTATTGAATTCAACTCATTATACAGGAATTAGACTTAGAAACTAATTGGTAACTTGGAACTTGCATGCCTCAATGGCAGGTTTACTCACTTTCGACAATGGGTTTTCATTATTGACACCTGATTGGGAGATTCCACTGAGAGTTCGATTCTATTTCATTAATTCACATTCGTTGGATTGTACTAGTGTACCTTGGGAGTCATTGACATTAACGGTGAATTCCCTCATGCTTGTTAATGGTATACACTAATGAAAGGTAATCAAGTGGTTTCTACCATGTTCAACTTCGACACATGTATTCACATGGTTAGATTCGTACTATAGAGTGGTGGAGATGAAGACCTTGGATCTTTTCTGACATATTTAGGTTGCGTTGGAGTATATTCAGTTTGTACTGTTGCATAGATCCACATTGTATGTCTCGTGGCTATGCTCAAATTTGAGTCTTTAACACATCAATCCAAAGTGTAGTTTTGGTGGCTATGTTCATATTTGAGTCATATCGGCATGGATCCACAGTGTATGTTTGGTGGCCATGACCTGTTTTACTTGAAATGGATCTTCGCATGTCGACATTTATGCTTTGAGTCATTTGTATTCTAAGTATGGGAATGCCTACCTCAGTGATGATATATTATTGTACTGTATTTCCTTGTTTGTTGGCAGGTTNAGGTTTCCGACCGACTGTTCCTTGTTCCATACACACACTCGAAAAAGTATTTCATCTATCACTCTGTTCTAACTTCATACTTTGGGGGGCTCTCTGTTACACATTATTTTCATCATCCCTATGACTGTTAATGAAATAAACCTATCTGATGCCTTCGGAGGGGTTAGTGGAATAAGTTCCTGAAGGAGGAAGGGTGATCTAGATGGATATTGGTGCCCACCCACCTTTTCCAACTGGCTCAAAACAATTTTCTAACAATTTTGGCAATTTACTATTTTTAGCAGTTTTAACTTCTGGGGCCATTTTGAGGGCCCAAATGAAGGTTTTTTGGGATTGAGCTCCTCAATGATAGTTGAAGGCATWATTGAGCCCCCAAAATGAATCTCCTCAACGATAAATTTCCACCRGGCTATCACACKCCTAAGATGGAGATAGTATGCAAAAGTTACGACCCCGAGAAGTTAATGTACTAACTTACCCAAACGGSSCCCACATGACTTTTGGCGCTTCATATCCTAGGGTTAGGTTTTTGGATGTCTAGGGTTTTTGGCATTCTTGCTTATTGTAAAAATGATTTTAGAGCCTCATTGTAACCTTCTTCTTGTGAATGCACACTGTCATCACATCTCTACTCAGAGATAAGACGCCACCATTCCAACAAGCTTGTTTTCGCTGCATTTTATAGTTTCAGCTTATTTCGTTATAGAATAGAAAACAAGTTTTACTGTATCTCTATTATTTTGTGTTAAGCACCTGTTAATAATCTGTAGTCATTTCTTTCTTCTCATAAAATCCATATCATTGGTATCAGAGCGGTCTGCTCCTTGTTGTCTTAATGCATGTCCCCAACGAGGTTGGAGTACAAAGAGTTGGGTCTCGAGCTTGTTTCTCTTGAGGAAAGAAGCTCTCGCACACCCAATCGACCTCCCATGGAAGGAGAAAAGAAAGATGACAGGACATGAGATCCTTTCAAACTGTTGATTGAGGAATCCCTCACGCAACAGAGGAACGAGATGATGGATAGTTTTGAGCAAATCCTTCGGCGGCTACCAACAAGCGACACATCTTCTTCAGACGGAGGCACCGCCCCCTTCAAGGTACAAATAAACTTCTATATTCCTATATTTGAAGGTCATATAGGCACAGATGTTGTAGATAAGTGGTTGAATATACTAGAAGGGTATTTTTCTATCCATAACTTTTCGAATAAAGAAAAGATTACTTTTGCACTCCTCAAAGCTGTTCCCCATGTCAAAGATTGGTGGGAAACTTTCTGTGAGCAAAAGGAAATAGAGGAAACCTCATTATTTTTAGTCACATCCACTTGGGAATCCTTCAGGGATGCTATTAAGAAATAATACTACCCTGTCGGAAGTTATGACAACCTATATACCAAATGGACCACACTGCGACAATAAAGAGACCAAGCAGTGCCAGATTTCACAAATATCTTCCATACCTTGCGCACCAAGTTGGGTATCAAAGATTCAGAGTGACATATGGTGCTCAAGTATCATAGTGCTCTACATATATACATTCAAAACAAAATGGAATTTCTAGACATCTCATCCTTAGGNGGTTTTTGGCATTCTTGCTTATTGTAAAAATGATTTTAGAGCCTCATTGTAACCTTCTTCTTGTGAATGCACACTGTCGTCACATCTCTACTCAGAGATAAGACACCACCATTCCCACAATCTTGTTTTCGCTGCATTTTATAGTTTCAGTTTATTTCGTTATTGATTAGTAAACACGTTTTACTGTATCTCTATTATTTTGTGTTAAGACCCTATTAATAATCTGTAGTCATTTCGTTCTTCTCATAAAATCCAGATCATTGGTATCAGAGCGGTCTGCTCCTTGTCGTCTTAATGCATGTCCCCAACGAGGTTGGAGTACAAAGAGTTGGGTCTCGAGCTTGTTTCTCTTAAGGAAAGAAGCTCTCGCACACCCAATCGACCTCCCATGGAAGGAGAAAAGAAAGATGACAGGACATGAGATCCTTTCAAACTGTTGATTGAGGAATCCCTCATGCAACAGAGGAACGAGATGATGGATAGTTTTGAGCAAATCCTTCAGCGGCTACCAACAAGCGACACATCTTCTTCAGACGGAGGCACCGTCCCCTTCAAGGTACAAATAAACTTCTATATTCCTATATTTGAAGGTCATATAGGTGCAGATGTTGTAGATAAGTGGTTGAATCTACTAGAAGGGTATTTTTCTATCCATAACTTTTCGAATAAAGAAAAGATTACTTTTGCACTCCTCAAAGCTGTTCCCCATGTCAAAGATTGGTGGGAAACTTTCTGTGAGCAAAAGGAAATAGAGGAAACCTCATTATTTTTAGTCACATCCACTTGGGAATCCTTCAGGGATGCTATTAAGAAATAATACTACCCTGTCGGAAGTTATGACAACCTATATACCAAATGGACCACACTGCGACAATAAAGAGACCAAGCAGTGCCAGATTTCACAAATATCTTCCATACCTTGCGCACCAAGTTGGGTATCAAAGATTCAGAGTGACATATGGTGCTCAAGTATCATAGTGCTCTACATATATACATTCAAAACAAAATGGAATTTCTAGACATCTCATCCTTAGGTGCGACCTACCGATATGCCGTCAAAATCGAGCAGAAGCTCAAACAAAAGACATGACAATTTGGGCCTGGGAACCCCTCACAACAAAATCCAGGAAAGGGGGGGGCCAACCCACCAAGAAAAGGAAGAAACAAATATGGATAGTATCAGGACAACCAGACCAAGCTGCAAATAGAGAAGAACAACGGAAAGACAAAGAAAGATATCGGGAAGTGGTGCGACTTCCATAAGAGCCCTTGGCATAACACTGCTGATTATCGCTCAAAGTAGTCGCTGGTGGCCAAAGTGAAAGCCTCTGAATCAGATATGGATTATGAATCTGAGCCAGAACCAAAAAGGGGAATATGGATCATTGATGTGGAACCTAGTGCCACTGTTGCTACCACCAAGCTCCAGCCTGGTGAACCAAATGAGCCAAAAGAAGGAGAACACATCTTCCATTCACAGATGTGGGGAAAAGTCACCTTGCTACACTTCATCATTGATAGCGGTAGCCAGAAGAACCTTATCTCAACAGAGGTCATCAAGTAGCTGGCCCTGCCAACAATGTTGCACCCATAACCATACCCCATTGGATGGCTCCGCTAAGGAAGCGATCTCCGCATCAACAAACTGTGTCAACTGTTGTATGTCATCAAGCCCTTCAAAGATGAGGTATTGTGTGATGTTGCTCCTCTCAAAGTTTGTGATGTTCTTTTGGGCCAACCTTATTTATGGAAATGTCATGCTATATATGAGTCTAGGCCTTGTAGTGTTATTATTACTTTGAACAAGAAATTGTACAGGATACCCGAGGCAGTCCCACCTAGTGCTATTTCCTTGATCTTTGCTAAGCAAAGTAGGAAGGTGATCTCTCAGATAGGGAAGTTTTTCTTCTTCATGATTCACTCTCAGAATAAGCAAAAGATCACAGCCACATCCAGGGTCTCTACGACTAATGTCTCCACATAGTAGAAGCAAGTAGATAAGATTGTGGAAGAATACTTACATATCTTCTCCTCACCTATAGGGGTACCTCTACACTGTAGGTCAAGCACCCCATCGATCTGACCCCGGGTGCACTTCTACCCAATGGGCCATTCTATCATCGCTCGTTGTTAGAGAATGAGGAGATCAAGTGATAGATCCAAGAACTTCTCCACAAAGGGCACATCAACCCCAAATCATCACCTTGTGGGAGCCTAATCATGCTGGTACAGAAGAAATATGGAACCTGGTGAATCTGTATTAATTACTGGGCTCTGAATAAAATCACAGTCAGAAAATAGTACCTGAATCCCCGAGTCGATGACCTCCTTGATCAAATCAAGGGGGACAAATACTTTAGTAATATTGATCTAAAGTATGGCTACCACCAGGTCCCGATAGAACAGACAAATGTATGGAAGACTGCCTTCAAGTCAAAGGAAGGCATTTTTGAATGGTTGGTCATGCCCTTTGGTTTGACAAATTCTCTAGCCACTTTCATGAGGATGATGGATGATATCCTGCGACCATTCACCAATACTTTTGTAGTGGTGTATCTATATGAAATTCTAATTTACAACAGGACTTGGGCCGAACACTTGCAACATATTCAACAGGTTCTGCACACCCTGTGATAACACAAACTATACGCCAACATGGAAAAATGCTCCTTCGGCATGGATAAGTTCCATTACCTAGGCTACATCATTGATCATCATGGCGTACATGTGGATCCAACCAAGATCCAAGTCATCCGTGATTGGCCAGCCCCAACAACACTCACTGAGCTTCGAAGCTTCTTGAGCCTTGCCAATTTCTACCGTAGGTTTGTGTTGGGTTTCTCCCATATTGCATGGGCCCTCAACCAAATAAATAGGGGTGTTGGTAAGGTGAAATTATTGTGGGGATGGTCCCAAAAACAAGTGTTCGATGATTTGAAGTAGAACTTGTTCTCATCCCCAGTACTTTCACTACTAGACCTGCAACATCCTTTTGAGAATGAGACAGTTGCTTCAGACTATGTCGTGGGCACCATTCTCACTCAGCACGGCTACACCGTGGCCTATCATAGTGAGACACTGTTAGATACTATCCGTAAGTACCCTAGTTATGACAAAGAAATGTACTCCATTGTGCAAGCATGCTGCTAGTGGAGACATTACATTCTTGGAAAGGAGACAGTCATCCACACTGATCATAAGCCACTACAGTTCATGCAGACACAGGGAAAATTTCAAAATGACCACCATCAAAAGTGGTCCACATAATTCCACCTCAACATCAAGTATAAAACAAGAAGTGCCAATCACGTAGTTGATTGCCTCAGTAGACCGCCAGTCGTGGAAATCACCACGGTGCTAGACTCTTGCATCCATGAGACATCTGGATGGCCCCAACTCTATCAAACAGACTGACTTCACCACCACCTACCAAATGTTGGGTGCAAATGCAGTTGTTGATAATTTCCATCTTCAGGATGGGTTGCTGTGTCATTTGGGCCATATCTGTGTTCCATAAAGTGAGTGAGAAAAGATGATCTGGGAAGCCCACTATGGCCAGATGGCAGGACACTTCGGCATTGAAAAGATAGTGGTGATGCTACATAAAAATTTCTACTGGCCAAAACTTCGACAAGAGGTCAGGAAGTATATTAGGTCCTGCACTGCCTACACTATTTCCAAATTGACCACTAAGAAACATGGCCTATAAACCCCTCTTCCTACTCCTGACAGGCCATGGGAATCCATCTCAATAGACTACATGTCGGGCCTCCCGTCCACCAAGAAGGGAAATGACTATGATTTTTTGGTTGTTGATCGCTTTTCTAAGATGGGGATTCTAGTTGCCTGCATGAAGAGCATTACAGTAGAGGCCAATGCTAATATATTCTTTGAACGAGTTTGGGTACATTTTGGAATCCCACAAACCATTGTCTCAAATCGGGATAGTCAATTTCTCAGCACATTCTGGTCGAGCCTCTGGTCACTGCTGGACACCAAGCTCACCAAATTGATGGCTTTCCACCCTGAGATAGATGGTCAAACCTAGGTTGTAAATCGAATGATTGTGCATATCCTTTGCATGTATAATTCAAAGCACCCTCCCACATGGGATGAGAGCCTTCCCTATGTCCAGCATAGCTACAACCGAGCCCTGCATAGCTCAACCGAACATAACCCATTTCAAGTGGGGTTGGGATTCCAACCATTGGGACCCATAGTTGTTGCACTTCCCCTTTCAGTCACCTTGACTGACTCATCTCCTGCTCCAACTGAAGCTAACAAATCCACCCAGTTCATCGAGAAGATCCATCACATCCACCAATAGGTTCAAGATATCCTACAGAAGTCCAATGACAAGTACAAAGAGCACCATGATCAACATCAGGTGTCGCATAAGTTTCAGGTGAGCGACAAAGTTTGGTTGCACTTGCAAAAAGAACGCCTTACAGGACCCCATCAGAAGCTTCACCCACTCCGTTATGGGCCATACACTATCACCAAGGCCATGGGGGATAATGATTTTGAAATCAACATTCCTCCTTTCCCTGGTCTGCACCCAGTGTTCAATGTGGATCTCCTTCGCCCTTATTTCCCACCATTATTGGACACCTCAGAAGTAGCATAACAACTGACACCAAAAGATCTCAATCCCTACTACCTACAATGGGCATCCAATGATCAGATTGTGGACAAATAGATCAAGGGCACTCGACAACAAAGGATCCATCTTTATTGAGTCGCCAAAGCAGGGCAACTCCTGCACCAAGGAAAGTGGCTCACCCGGGGCAAAATTCAGAAAAAAATTCCTCAGGAGGGAGGATTGATCCATATGGATATCAGTGGCCATCCACCTTTTCCAATTGGCTCAAAACAGTTTTCTGACAATTTTGGCAATTTACTATTTTTAGCAGTTTTAACTTCCGAGGCCATTTTGAGGGCATAAATGAAGGTTTTTCAGGATTGATCTCCTCAATGATAGTCGAAGGCATGATTGAGCCCAAAATATGAATCTCCTTGACGATAACTTTCTAACAGGCTATCACATGCCTAAAACGGAGATCATATGCAAAAGTTACAACCCCGAGAAGTTGATGTACTAACTTACCCAAACGGGGCCCACATGACTTTTGGTGCTTCATATCCTAGGGTTAGGTTTTTGGATGTCTAGGGTTTTTGGAATTCTTTCTTATTGTAAAAATGCCTTCAGAGCCTCATTGTAACCTTCTTCTTACGAATGTGCACTGCCATCACATCTCTTCTCGGAGATAAGCTGCCACCATTCCAGCAAGCTTGTTTTCGCTGCATTTTACAGTTTCAACTAATTTAGTTATTGAAAAGAAAACCAGTTTTATTGTATCTCTATTATTTTGTGTTAAGCACCTGTCAATAATCTGTATTCATTTCAATCTTCTCATAAAATCCAAATCAGTGGTATCAGAGCGGTTTGCTTCTTGTTGTCNGGTACATTTTGGAATCCCACAAACCATTGTCTCAAATCGGGATATTCAATTTCTCAGCACATTCTAGTCGAGCCTCTGGTCACTGTTGGACACCAAGCTCACCAAATTGATGGCCTTCCACCCTGAGATAGATGGCCAAACCTAGGTTGTAAATCGAATGATTGTGCATATCCTTTGCATGTATAATTAAAAGCACCCTCCCACATGGGATGAGAGCCTTCCCTATGTCCAGCATAGCTACAACCGAGCCCTGCATAGCTCAACCGACCATAACCCATTTCAAGTGGGGTTGGGATTCCAACCATTGGGACCCATAGTTGTTGCACTTCCCCTTGCGGTCACCTTGAATGACTCATCGCCTGCTCCAACTGAAGCTAACAAAGCCACCCAGTTCATCGAGCAGATCCAACACATCCACCAATAGGTTCAAGATATCCTACAGAAGTCCAATGACAAGTACAAAGAGCACCATGATCAACATCAGGTGTCGCATAAGTTTCAGGTGAGCGACAAAGTTTGGTTGCACTTGCAAAAAGAACGCCTTACAGGACCCCATCAGAAGCTTCACCCACTCCGTTATGGGCCATACACTATCACCAAGGCCATGGGGGATAATGATTTTGAAATCAACATTCCTCCTTTCCCTGGTCTGCACCCAGTGTTCAATGTGGATCTCCTTCGCCCTTATTTCCCACCATTATTGGACACCTCAGAAGTAGCATAACAACTGACACCAAAAGATCTCAATCCCTACTACCTACAATGGGCATCCAATGATCAGATTGTGGACAAATAGATCAAGGGCACTCGACAACAAAGGATCCATCTTTATTGAGTCGCCAAAGCAGGGCAACTCCTGCACCAAGGAAAGTGGCTCACCCGGGGCAAAATTCAGAAAAAAATTCCTCAGGAGGGAGGATTGATCCATATGGATATCAGTGGCCATCCACCTTTTCCAATTGGCTCAAAACAGTTTTCTGACAATTTTGGCAATTTACTATTTTTAGCAGTTTTAACTTCCGAGGCCATTTTGAGGGCATAAATGAAGGTTTTTCAGGATTGATCTCCTCAATGATAGTCGAAGGCATGATTGAGCCCAAAATATGAATCTCCTTGACGATAACTTTCTAACAGGCTATCACATGCCTAAAACGGAGATCATATGCAAAAGTTACAACCCCGAGAAGTTGATGTACTAACTTACCCAAACGGGGCCCACATGACTTTTGGTGCTTCATATCCTAGGGTTAGGTTTTTGGATGTCTAGGGTTTTTGGAATTCTTTCTTATTGTAAAAATGCCTTCAGAGCCTCATTGTAACCTTCTTCTTACGAATGTGCACTGCCATCACATCTCTTCTCGGAGATAAGCTGCCACCATTCCAGCAAGCTTGTTTTCGCTGCATTTTACAGTTTCAACTAATTTAGTTATTGAAAAGAAAACCAGTTTTATTGTATCTCTATTATTTTGTGTTAAGCACCTGTCAATAATCTGTATTCATTTCAATCTTCTCATAAAATCCAAATCAGTGGTATCAGAGCGGTTTGCTTCTTGTTGTC
>JZKD02S2233650.1:19567-37845 GCA_000966675.3 Picea glauca
ACTCCTCATAGGGAGTACATATGAATATGTAAATAATAATGGAGGAAATTTATTCCTAGGAGATGACTCAACAACTAAACTCAAAATATGTGGAAGGGTCCAGTTGTTGCTTAAATATGGAAGGGTTAGAGGCCTTCTTGGTGTTCTACATATTCCAAGTTTGTCCAGGAACATGATATGTTTGAGTAACATGAGTGATGCTAGTGTGTAGACAATATTTGAAAATGGTACATGCAATATGGTTTAAGGAGCAATGGTTTTGTTAAGGGGAGTTTGGATTTGAACTTTGTACAAGCTTTTGGGAAGAATTTTTTTTATGGGTGTAACAATACCATCATTCTTCAGAATGAAACTAATAAAAATCTTACTCTTCATGTAGAGAAGATAATTCTCTAGCATCAAATAATGGAACATATAGGGGAGAATGGTCTTCATGCTTTGCATAGTGGAGGTATAGTTGATGGTATCCTTAATTGTTCTTTAGATTTTGATTTCTATGGACATTGTGTATATAGTAAACAAAATTGGGTGAGATTCCCATCTAGTGCTACAAGAGCAAAATGGATTCTAGAGTTGATACACAATGATGTGTTTGGACCTATACCTATTGCATCACTGGGAGGATATTTGTACTATGTCTCATTTATATATGATTTCTCTAGGAAAACATGGTTGTATTTCCTACAAAATAAAACTAAGGTTTTTGGTAAATTCAAAGAGTTTAAGGCACTTTTAGAAACCCAAACAAAGAAGAAAATGAAAATGATAAGGATGGATAATGGATGATAGTTATGTGTGAAATATTTTGAGAAGTTTTGTAAATGATGTGGAATAGCATGTAAAACACAAATCCATACACACCTCAACAAAATTCAGTTGAAAAATGGATTAACATGATGATAATGGAAAAGGCAAGAAGTATGCTCAGTGGTGCAAGCATAGAACATAAATATAGGGTAGAGGAAGTAAGTATTGTATGTAATTTGATCAACATATGACCTACATCAACATTATTTGATAAGACTCATGATGAGGCATGGATTTGTAAGAACCCTCTTGAACATTTCATATTTTTTGGCTATGATGCTTATGTACATGTTCCCAAGGAGAAAAGGAGCAAAATTGACAATAAAGTAGAATATTGCATCATTATTGGTGATAAAAATGGAGTAAAATGCTACAAAATTTGGAATCCAATAAAAAAGATGAATACTTACATTCGTGATGTGATTTCAGAGAGGTTAAAAATATTGGCAAACATGAATATGAACCAAGAGAAGGAGAAGTAGAGAAAATATAGTTTGAGATAGAGAATGCATAATCTAACTAGACAAATGAGGATGAGTCAAATCAATCAGATGAAGAGGAAGAACTACATACCTCAGTCTTGAAGAGATCCATTCAACTAAGAAGGAAAATAGGAAGGTATAGTCCACCTTATTTTCATTATGCCTTTGTTTTATCTTCTATTGATGATGATCCAAGAACTTTTATCAAGGTAGTTGATTCTAAGGAAGATAACCTCTAGAAAAAGGCCATGGTTAAAGAAATTGAGGCTTTGGACAAAAATGCACCATGGGACTTGGTCAAGTTTCATAATGGAAGAAAATTTTCTATTAGAAAATGGGCATTAGGAAGAAGCTCAATGAAAAAGGTAGAGTGGAGAAGTGTAAGGCTTCCCTAGTAGAAAAATGATATTCTTGGGTGGAGGGAATTGATTTTGGTGAGATTTTCTCTCTTGTTGCAAAATTGTCATCCACTATATTTGTATTTTCTCTTACTATTGGATTTTATATTGAACTAGAACAAATGTATGTAAAGATAATGTTGCTAAATGGGGACCTAGAAGAACAAATATGCATGAACCAACCTAAATGGTTCACAATGAAGGGTAAGAAGGAACTAGATTGCAAGATGAAAAGTCCATATATGGCTTAAACCAATCCCTAAGAATATGGTATCAAAATTTTGATATTTACATACTTGGTTTTGTACTTGTGAGAATCAAGGATGATCATTGTGTGTATTCCATGCAAGTTGGTGATCACTTTATTTATGTAGTAATGTATGTTGATGATATGTTGCTAGTTGGAAACAATAGATATATCATCAATGATGTTAACTCTAAATTATCCTATAAGTTTGGCATGAAGGATCATGGTGTTTAAAACTTCATCTTGAGCATGGAGATTAAAAGAGATTTTGTTGATAGGAAACTCTAGTTAAGTTGAAGCTATGTTGAGACAAGTTTGTAAAGGTTTAATATAAAAGAATACAAACTAGTCAAGATTACTATTCATGTAAGTGTGAAGTTATCTATAGAATAGTGTCCCAAGATACAAGAAGAGGTAGAGGACATATCCCATGTTCCCTACACCAAGGCTTTTGGTAGTGTGATGTATGCTATGGTTTGTACTAGAGTAGACATTTCTTGTGCAGTGGGATTTTTTAGCATAAATATGTCAAAACCAAGGAAGGAGCATTGGACAGTTGTAAAGACGGTCTTCAAGTATTTGTGTGGTAGTATAGATTATGTAATTTTCTACCAAGGAAGACCTAGATTAGGCAGAGTGATAGATGCATAGAGCTTTGTTGATGCAAATTGGGTTGTAGATATTGATAGTAGAAAATCTATAAGTGGTTATGTTTTTAACCTATTTGGAGAAGCAATCAGTTAGATTAGCATGAGGCAAGCTATGGTTGCACTTTCAACTACAAAAGATAAATACATGGAAGTTACCCATGCAAGTAAATAAGCTATATGATTGTAGAGATTTTTTTAGGTATCGATTTTGTACAACATACTGTAAATTTAGATTGCGACAATCAAAGTGAAATATTTCTAGAAAAAAACCTAGCTTATCATGCTAAGATAAAGCATATTGATTTGTAGTACCACTTTGTGGGTAATGATCCCACTAATTTTTTTTTCCATACTTTCTTCTAGTTTACCAGTGTAAACATATGATCAAACAGTTTGCATACCCAACATTCTATACACAAATTGTATGTAATGTTTAGTCTCAGTTGTAATGTAAATGAAATACCAATCACAAAACTCAAAGAGATTTATTGCATTAATTATTTGCTAAATTTTTAATACATTTTTAAACCCAACACGTAGTACAACAATTAACAAATAATGAACCTAATTTTATAAATAATTATAATTTATTTTTAAGGTCACGGCCAAGCCATACACCAAATTGGTGTATGAGACCCCCTACACTCAACGATTTTACTGATAAAGTTGAGGGAGGTATACATACCCTACCCCCCTCTAGATTTGAACATGTGACCTCTCAAGAGGAAACACATGTTCTTAACCATTAGGCCCACTTAGGCTGTAGGTTGCATGGAAAATACAGAGATAAGGTTTCATGTAGATGACACCAGCTTGTTTTGGCACCTCCTTTTACAACAACAACTCGTTCTAGCAATGATAATAGTAGGTATAAGTGTGGTCGACCTCCTCTTCAAGAGATTTGACCCTTGATTCAACTAACTTGGCCCTAACTTCAACAACTAGGCCCCTACTACAACAACTCAGCCAATAACTTGGATTTTGACCTCAGAATCTTAGATTTGAACCATAAGTGAAATGGTTGTCCAGCAATGGAAAAATATCAACCCAACAGGAGAAAACTCAATCCTCTATCAATGACTCTTCTAGAACAGAGAATGGTTCAATCATAAAAGGATATATGTTGCCCATATTTAAGGAAATGCACCCAACATTATATAAAATCATCCAACAGTCCAATAACTCGACCTCCTTAACAAACTCAGCCACCGAGGTAAGGTATCCATCCCTCCAACACCAAAAATGTTGCCACCACTCCCAAATTTGCCCTACTCAATCAAAATAGACTCAACAAATAATAACCAAGCTACCAAATGACAAAATACTCAGCCACGCTAAAGAAATATGAATGATCTCTTCCCTATGACTAGTTAGGGTGGATAGTCTCACCACTGAAACCAATCTTCCAAATTATCTAGGTTTTTTGTCCCAAGATCCAAAGCCACAATAGCTCTCTCAATTTTGTTTTAGAAAATAACAATATGCATAAAGAGAGAGGGTGGCCCTCATTTTCCTTTTATCTCTTCGTTGATCCTTTTTGGACCCTCTTTACCCTTTTAATAAAGTAAAGTGACTTTATAATCTTTAAGTCACTTAAACTCCCCCTTTTTATTAATTACTCAATGTCACTTTTAAAAAAGTCAATTTTCCACCCCTGTGACATTAAATAAGTAATTAATCCCCTCTTTAGTGTCAGAAAGTGATTAATTGGATTTTAAGACATTCTTGGACATCAAAAGTCCCTTTCTCATCCTCCCAACATTTATATCTTTTTTCCTTAGACCCAATGAGCTATTACACTCAGGAATCCCCTTAGATAATATGATCCAAGTAAAACTTTTAGTTCATTTAATTAAATTATGCCCAATAATAGCCCAAAATTACGGGAATCGTAGGAATGCCACGGAAGCAAGAGAGATCTGTGTGCAAGTGATCCCAATGATGAAATATTATAAATGGAATAGGTTGGGCCTCGTATAATTCCTCCAAACTGACTAAGCTCATTGTTAACCTCAGTTTACTGCTCTGGTCAGGCTGACATAAACCCAAAAGGTCGCCTCCAACTACAAAGCAGGGGAATCCAAAAATGGGGATATTACAGTCCTCCCTTCCCAAATATTGCTTGTCCTCAATCGATGTCACCACAACCTAAATTTCCATTGGTTGACCCAGAATAAAACTAAAATTGAAACCAATGTCCCAAACCAACATATAAGATGTGAAGCACCCTCCGCTTAGTGCTTGACCTGGAAAGGTATTGACATAGGAGACCTCATGAATACAGTCGATAAGTAGAGCAACGTGATACTGCAACAAATTGATCAACCCCTCAAAGAACCTCTCTACTAGGGAACCAATCTCAGGAAGGAAAAAACTGGCTATTTCCTCTGTGTCAGTTGTTGGAGTATCTAATACTGAAATCCATGGGTCCTATGCCAATCTCAGAAAGGAACCACCATGTAAATGTTGTGCCACTCCGATCATAACCGTCTGACCGTTGATCCTACTTTGCATCCTCCTCTCCTGGAACTCCATGATGACATACCTTTAAGGGTTGAACCTACTACCATGAATAATATCCTACATAGGCATCCAAGTGAAGTCACGACCTATAAATACACTTCCATACTTGATCTCGAATATCGAAAAAAGAGGTTTGACTTGATCACCATCAATAACTCCAAGATTATCATGGACTCTAAACACCTCTCCACTGGATAACTCTGTCACCTCCGAAGAAATCATCGGAAAGTGCATGAACTAGTCAATCCCTACATACGTATTATTTTCCCACTGCACCCTCGATGAAATTGTGATGTTATATGTCAACATGCTCTCCCACTCTCACCCAGAAATGGTCAAATAATGCATCAATCTTGTGGGATGAGTGTGCTCTGACCTGCTCTATTTTCAAGTCGCACACTTCCCCATATCTCCCCCTACGTTGACTACAAATCCCCTCCTCTCTTGGGCCTACCTGGATGATGTGAACACTTTCTACTCATAGAAATGATCTGCAAGGTGCTAAGACGAGAATTCCCCTAACTTCCTTTGATAATACAGACAATCATAAGCTGCACAAATTCGTTCAACTCCTCAGAAAAAAACTCCTTCATGCAGCTAATCCTAAGCATCTCAAGAGTAAACTCCATAAAGTGAAAACTAGTCATCTCATCTACATCACTACCAAGTTGTCAAACATTGTAGTCTGACGGTCCCAATATAATATCTGAGAGGAACCATCATGTTGATGTTGCACCCCTCTGATCATAACCATCTAACCACCATGCTCAGAATGTGCTCTCCTCTCATGGTACCCACTATCATGAATCATACTCAGTCGAGGCATCTCAATGGAGTCAAAACCTTCCAATCCATGACTATACTTGATCATGGGTATCATGAGGGAAAAACTAGCTCATCATATAGAAAAAACTCCAAAACTCCTTTCACAACATCCCCACAATGACCCAGACAAGGAATCACCTCAACTTTGTCGGTCATCAACCTCAGCTGAAGAAATAAATTACTCGAAAGAATGACAAGATCCCACCACCAAATTAGAAGTACACCACTCCCAATCACTGTTGATGAACCCTCAATGAAATGATCTGTTAGAGACTGGATCTCCTCATTTTTATTTTGTGCATTGATCCCTTATTCCAAATGAAAGGAATATGCCATGGCCATAATATCACATGTCTCACCAAACTAACTCAGGTGAACCCCCCATGTCCTATTGTATATAATGAGGGCATCAAATAAAACCCATCAATGCATCTTCCACTACCTACAAGACTGGAAAGTGACTATTGCATTTTTCAACCCCAAGGGTATGGCCAAGAGATCATAATGAGGTCTAAAACAAGACATGTGAGTATCATGCTCCCTGTCCCTCATATGATGATATCCCAGATGAAGATCTATCATCAAGGGATATGTTTCCCCCTGAGGCTCTCCCATCCACTCATCGATCCTATGAAATCTCGACTCAATGGTGTGCTCGAAGACTCCTTAAGGAGGTCTCCCTAGTGGAAACACCCCATAACTCCACTCTACACTCTCACGTGCCAATGAATACCCTTGCACATTTTTTTTTATCACTAAATTGCCTTGTACCATCCTCTATCATGTAGGTGCTATTGTATGCATCACTCTACTAATGTCTCTTGAACCTATTCCCCAGAGCATGCCCATATCTATCATATACCTGTCTACCCAATCCATGGATGCATATACTTATTTACAGGAAATTCCACAAGGAATCTGCTCAACTATCTCCTCTAATCCTTGAGCCTTTAGTGGGATCTCCAAAATAAATGGATCATGATCCCCACAATGCAAAACATGAGCATAGTCAAAACCCTATGCATCATACCTCTCCTAGAGCACCTGCAAATCTTAAATCTCCTCATGTGGGATCATCACACGAGGCTCCTCCCTCAAATCATGGGTGTCACTCATGCCCTCATGTGTCACGGCTTCCAAAGATGATCGAGTCTTTGTTGTAAGCAATGACGAGTGTACCAAACTCAACTGGGAACAAATCTCCTCAACCTCCCTTTCCTTGTCTTCAAAGAACTTGAAAGAAAGGTCCTTATCCATGAACAGCTACAAGTAATCTGATTTCATCTTCTCTAATGCTTATTTTATTATGTACAATTGAGCAGTAGTGACTCCACCTGTAACTACATTTTGTCTCTCCTCCATATGGGTTTTCTAAATAAGTTCTTCAATGAACTTATGAGCACCATCTACCCTTGCCAAAACTTGTACAATTTTATCCTCAGTGACCAATAATCGGTCCTCCAAATCAAGCAATGCTAAGGGTCTTTGTTCAATTTCATCAACATGGTGTGGGATTTCACACAATAGATTTTATATTTTTCTTTCACCTCCAAAATCAACCTCTCCGTTGTCATCCTCCATGCATGTCTCCTGAGAATATGGATCCATATCCCACGAAAAATTTTGAAATAGACAACCTTCATCATGTTTAGGTACAAGCATGCATGCATCATCATAAGTATCATAGATAGGATAGGGTGTTGAATCCTCAACATACTTAGGTGCTAGCACACCCTCATCAAAACCAATTGGCTCACTAGATGATACCATGCAATATCCAAAAGGTGGGATAACGTCATGATAAAGCATCGCTTCATCAAGGAAACTCTTCTCTCCATCAGGCCTATCAGAGATGGTCTCTAAGTTAACATCAAAGAGACTTGTGTCCCCCATACCTTCCACAACATTTTCTTCTTCTTCATCCCAAATCATAGTGGCATTCTGCTGGAATAAAATTGTATCAGTGTTATCTTCTTCCTTGTATTCCCAAATCTCCTTTGTGGTCTCAGGTTCTAATGCCTCATGAGCGCCCATGTGCTCATTTGCAAGATAAGAAACATATGAAGAGTCAACATTTTCCTCACTTTTAGAAGCATAAACATCTTCATAAACTAGTACCTTTTCTCTTAGCACCTTCACCTTCTTCTCCATTGGTACTTGGGGTTCATACCATTCAAGATGTTTGATGGTGCAAAAATCCTTGAATGACATGGTTATGTGAAATGCCTCACAAAGCGCCATATACTCCCTCAAACAGTCTGAAAACTCTTAATCCTTTCCTTTCTGTCCTATTTTCTTCCCCTTAGAACCACTAGCTACATTGTTCTCTGCATTGTTTTGATGTCTTTCCATATCCTACATCAACTATTGTTTCCCCTATGCAAGAATATTACGAATATTCCTCGCATTGTCTTTTACTTCTGTAAGTGATATATTCCCTGTCTCCTTGCCTCATGAAACCACAAACCCCCTTAGGATGGCAGGATTGAAGCTTTGATACCACTGTAATGATGCCACTAATTTTTGTCAAACTTTCTTCTAGCTTACCAGTGTAATCATATTATCAAACAATGATCATACCCAACATTATATACACAAATTTTATGTAATTTCTAGTCTCAATTGTAATGTAAATGAAATACCAATCATAAAACTCAAAGAGATTTATTGCATTAATTGTTTTTTAAGTTGCAATACATTTTTAAACCCAACACACATTACAACAATTAACAAATAATGATCCTGATATATAGAGTGTTGTAGGTTTCTTGCAAAATACAAAGATAATGCTACATGTAGATGACAACAACTTGTTTCGGCACCCCTTTTTACAACAATAACTCGTTCCAGTAATGATAACAACATGTATGAGTGTGAGCGACCTCCTCTTCAAGAGATTCGACCCTTGACTCAAATAACTTGGCCCTGACTTCAACAACTCGACCCCTACTACAACAACTCATCCAATAACTTGGATTTTGACCATAGAATGTTAGATTCGACACACAAGTGAAATGGTTGTCCAAAAATGTAAAAATCTCATCCCAACAGGAGAAAACTTGGTCCTCTATCAATGACTTGTCCAACAGAAAGAATGGTTCAATCAACAAAGGAGACACACTACCCATATTTAAGGAAACGTGCCCATCATTATATAAACTCGGCCAACAATCCAATAAGTCGACCCCCCTAACAAACTCAGCCACCAGGGTAAGGTATTCATCCCTCCAACACCAAAAATGTTGCCACCACTCCCAAATTCTTCCTACCCAATCAAAATCGACCCAACAAATAATAACCAAGCTACCAAATGATGAAATACTCAACCACACTAAGGAAATATGAATGATCTCTTCCCTATGACCAGCTAAGGTGGATAGTCTCACCACCGAAGCCAATCTTCCAAATTCTCTATGGTTTTCTTCCAAAGAGATAAATCCACAAGAGCTCTCTCAATTCTGTTTTAGAAAATAACAATATGCATAATGAGAGAGGGCACCCCTCATTTTCCTTTTATCTCTTTATTGACCCTTTTTTTTACCCTTTTTACCCTTTTAATAAAGTAAAGTGACTTTATAAACTTTAAGTCACTTAAACTCCCCCTTTTAATTAATTACTCAATGACACTTTTTTAAATGTCACATTTCCGCCCTTATAACATTAAATAATTAATTAATCCCTTTTTTAATTCTGAAAAGTGATTAATTATCTTATAAGACATTCCCGGATGTTGAAAGTCCCTTTCTCATCCTCCCAAACTTTAGATCTTTTAATCGCAGTTCCAACGAGCTATTACACTCAAGTATCCCCTTAGATAATATGATCTAAATAACACCTTTTGTGCATTTAATTAAATTATGCCCAATAATAGCCCAAAATTACGAGAATTGTCGGAATGCCATGAAACCAAGAGTGAATTGTATGGAAGTGATCCCAATGATGAAATATCATAAATGGACTAGGTTGGGCCTCATATAATTCCTCCAAACCACTCGAGCTCAATGTTAACCTTAATTTACTCCTCTGGTCAGGATGACATAAACCCAAAAGGTCGCCTCCAACTACAAAGCAGGGGAATCCAAAAATGGGGACATTACATTGTGAGAGAAATGTTTGAATACAAAAAGGTGTTGTTGGGGAAGGTTGAGGCATTAAAAAATGTTGTAGACTCATTGACAAATTCTACTAGTATTAATAAGTTATCTTGGTGTAGAGAATTAATGGGAATTGTTGCCTTGAATATGCGACCTTACCCACTATTTTGCAAAGAAAACAACAAGTGGGATATTGTTGGAGATGTGTTATATTCTTTACATGTAGATTGTCCACTTATGTGTGAGGCTTTGGTTTTAGCAAGTGAACTATGCACTCGTCCATGAGCCTAGGGTTTGAGGTTGCATTTTGTTTTTCTTTTGTGCATTTTTGACCCATTGTAATGTATGTTGGTTGAGAGATAATGTTGTAATCTAATTAGGGTTAGAATATTAGGGTTTTGGATTATGTTGATACCTAAATGTTTTATTGTGAATGGCTAAGTCAATGCATTGAAGAATATATAGGTGTATCTCTAAGTTGGTTGGTTTTCATAATTAAGAGTTTATGGGGTAAATATTTATGTACTATGTATGTGTCATTGTTGCTATTTATGTTTTGATTAACAATTTGTATGATGTATTCACTTGTAAGGGTTAAAAACTTCCAGTTATGACACCCACTTGATTAGCCACAACTCAATTCCTCCTTTAATTAATTCGTTAGTGTGATTCTTATTGGGAAAACCACGAGTTATAACCCCAATTTGCAATTTATCTTCTCTATGTAAATTATGAGGCATTCACCTACAATTAATTGTCCCCTGCCTAAGCATTTGATCAATTAGATTTAGCATCATGTGGCCTGTTCAAACCTCCATAGTGTTTATTTTCTACCTACATCCATTGTAATGATTAACCAAGTATTGAATAGTAATTATCAAGGAGCTAGAACGTACTTCAACTTATAGAGTTTGATAAATCCATCTAGCAACCCATATGTAAAAAAACAAATATATGCATATATATACTTTGGTCAGAATGGCATCCAATGGCTTGGAAGAAAGCAACATGAATCAAGTAATTGCTTGGATGAATATTGTAGAGAGGGTGTATTGTTTATGTAAGAGTGCTAGCATCTTGTTTTTAGTTGGGATAAATATCAAATGGTAGTAAAGTGCATTGTTTATTTGGCACATCATAAATTGTAGAGATAGAATTGGATTTGTTTTCGATGGATTGGCCTTGGCACTTCAAGTAACCAAGCCCCAAAACAAATATAAAACAGAACCATTCCTTCATGTCTCTAGAAGCATGATATGATTTTGATTTTTTAAATTGCAGAGAAACACATTTTAATTTTGCATAGAAGATCCATGTTGATGATATGAGTAGGTCATAGACCTAATGTTTACTAATAAGTTTGGTATTAGAGCGATTGAATCTATGACCTTGAAGAATGACACAGAGCCTCTACCTTAGCAGGGTCTATTGACCTCTCAGTCTATGGATCTTCCTCTATTCCCGAGCTGAAGCAGCTCTCCAGGTCCCTGCTAGAACCCCCATGAAAACAAATCTATAGGTCCTTTTTATGAAACTACACCTGTGCGAATAAGAACTAGGAGTAAGTCTCATCTCCATGTGACCACTGGTTGTGACCACGTTCCTAACCAAAAGGTGCCTCGCGACTTCGGGACCTCCAGTATTCTACTGCGAGTCTCCCCAAATATTTGAATCACCAAACTCCGAATTAGAGCTTAGCGAATGATAGCTCGCCCCTTTTATTCTCCGATGGTGTGACCTCCAGCTAAGACTTGGGGCCCAACTCCCCAAATACTTCGAGACTTCGCACTTCACAAATGCTGAAATCTAACTCACCTCCTTTCTTCTGAACCCCGAACCCCGAGTTCTACTCATGCTAGATCGGTGGTCCACTATATCTCATGATCCAATGGTCCAGATCTACTCTCTGTGAATCGGAATTTCACATTCCCTGATGTTTGAATATGGCTCTCTCTTTCGGACCTCCGACTCCCGAATTTCCAATTTCTACTTATCACGGAAGAGATAAATGGTTATATCTCTCCTTGAGATCGATGGATACTATCCCTCCTGAGCTTGCAAGTGTTAAAATAATTCCTCCCTTATCCTTCCTGCAGATCTACTAGATCCAAAGGTCCAAGGAAATCAGTGTATCCCCCTTCAGGAATTTCCACTACCCATCGAGACTCTCAGTGTCTCCTGGCCAAATAACTCAGCATCGACCCTTCTAAGCTTGTTACCACGAGGTGGCTTCAACCCTCATCTTTCCTCTGGACTTCCCTCGACTCTATCCTTCCTGAGCTTGATCCTTGTTGCAAACTCAAGGATTCTAAGGAATCTTGTGTGCACTCCTTGTGGCCTTCATGATAACCTTTGGTTATTCAAATACTTCAACTTCACAGATTTCGTGTGACAGAATTTCTTAACCACTCACTTGGGTTGGATAAGTCTAAGACTTTCCTCAGCCTGCACACACCTTGTACATATGTGCTATACTTTCACTCCTACTGGTATAAGTTAACATTATCTCTCCTAGGCTTTTTTTGAGGTAAAACTCAGAATCTCGTCGATGCACTCTTTGCGGACTTTCACTGCACTCCTTGAAGGAATTCTCAGGAAGAGAAACAATTGAAACTCATACTCTCCTCACACACTTCATGCATTCAACATGAAATCGCACATATATGGCATTGAAACAAAAGCATAACAGATAATATAAGCAACTTGTAAACATACCATTCAATAGATGCATACAACATTCATAATAAACCATGAAATTGGATCAAATCATTCTTATATTAATTCAAGTGCTTCTGTACATGGTTCAATAGAAATAGCTATCTGCTCATACCACTTCTATAGTCTCTATTCTTCTCTACTCTCCTATTCTCTCTTTATCTCTTGCTCTCTTACAATGAGAATGATAATACAATACATCTACGAGGGAGTCTTCTTGAGTTTTCCCTCCTACAACCTTAAGCTATCTTATCAAAATTAAAGACTACCATCTACTTTACATTTATTACAATAAATGCCTACAACCGACAGATGAGAGCGAACGCTCAAGATCTGTATTACAATCCCCAAAACATTAAAAGAAATTACATCCTTCTAGCTATTACATTAAAGGTTCTTCTCTTGAAATTCAAAATGTCTTCAAAATGCGCGCTAGTGTATATCCAGCTGTCCTCCACTCGTGCTTGCTAACGATGCTCCTGCATCATACTCCTCTGGCTAAAAAATTCATGGACTCTTGTCCATGAGCTCCTACACCATCTGTCCATGTTTTTGGATATCTGCTTCACTTTCCTAACTGGCATCTTCAATCGGGTGTCCCTTCCACTTTACCAAATATTCAAGATATGTCTTTCTTCGGGTTTTTTTGTTAACTCTCTGATCAATGATGTTTTCCACCTGCGATTTTTTAGCTACAGCCATCTGTTTGACCCACTGAATTTCCTTCTGATCCTTTCCTTCTTCTGATCTGTAATGATACATATCTACTATGTTGAATATGGGTGATATGCCCACATCCTCTGGAAATTCTATCTCATAAGCATTTGCCTCAAATTTTCATAAAATCTTACACAGCCCTATCTTTTTCATTTTTAGCTTATTATATGTTCCCCTTGGGAACCTTTCTTTTCTGAGGTGTGCTAAGACTAACTCTCCCACTTCAAATTGAATCTCTCTTATGTGATGATCTTCTCTGTGCTTGTATTCATTGTTAGAACTCTACAACCACTCTTTAATCTTACTGTGGAGCTCATGCATCTCTACTGCAAAATCTTCCGCTCCAACACTCCTGAACTCACTATGTTCTAAGTTCCTCAACTCAGATACTCCTCTTGGTTGCATTCTATACATTATCTGGAATGGGCTATGTCCGGTGCTCCTATTAGGTGAGTCATTATATGAAAATTCTACTTGTGCCAGAATCTGATCCCACTGACTATGATGTTCAATTACTAAACTCCTCAATAAGTCCCCCAAAATTTGATTTACTACCTTAGTTTTTCCATCCGTCTGAGGGTGATATGTTGAGATAAAAGATAAAATCATCCCCAACTTCTTCCATAGTGTCCTCCATAAATGACCAACAAATCTGGTATCTCTGTCTGAAACAATACTCTTGGGTAACCCACGAAGTCGAACAACTTCTTTGAAAAACAGATTTGCAATGTGTGTTGCATCACTGGTTTTCTGACATGGAATGAAATGTGCCATTTTGGAAAATCTATCGACTACCATAAATATGGAATCACAACCTCTATGCATCCTTGGCAGTCCCAACACAAAATCCATGCTTACCGCGTCCCACGGCCTCTCTGGTATTGGCAATGGTTGATATAACCCAATATTCTATATTTTCCCCTTTGTGTGCTGGCAGATTCTACATCTGTTGACAAATTTCCACACATATGTTCTCATTCCTGGCCAATAATACAAATTGTTCAGTTACGCAAATGTTTTATCGTGGCCGAAATGTCCAGCCAATCCCCCACTATGTTTTTCCTTCAAAAGGTTTTCTCTCATAGAAATCTTCGGGATACACAACTAATTTCCTTTAAATAGTAGTCCATCCTGAATTAAATATTCAATCCATTGGCTCTCATCCCTTAAAACAGAATTCTCACATGCTTCGTAAGCGTCCTTGAAATCTGAATCATCTCTGTACATTTCCTTAAGGCTATCAAAACTTAAGGTCTTCACTCGAAACTCCTGCAGAATCAAACATTTCATGCTCAATGCATCTGCAACCTTGTTAGCATTTCCATAAATGTGCTTTATAACAAAAGTAAAGTCCTGCATAAACTCAACTCATTTTGCATGTTTCTGGTTTAGTTTATCTTTTCTAGTTATAAATTGTAAGACTTGATTGTTGCTATACAAAGCGAACTCTTTTGGAACCAGGTAGTGCCTCCATTTCTTCAGCGCTTGTATGACTGCATAAAAATCTTTAACATAAGTGGAGTAATTTATTTTGGCCTCATTCAGTTTATCACTGAAGTATGCAACTGGTCTATTTTCTTGACTTAAGACTGCTCCAATTGCAAATCCACTTGCGTCACATCTCACTTGAAATGTTTTGCTAAAATCTGGTAGAACCAGAATTTGTTGTTCAGTTATCTTCTATTTCAACAACTTGAAACTTTTCTCTGCCTCCTCTGTCCAATGAAAAGATTTATGTCTTTTATTGACCGTGTCCATCATTGATGCACAGATCCCACTAAAATTTATGATGAACTTCCTGTAAAAATTGGCTAATCCATGGAAGCTTCTGACTTCAAAGATATTCCTTGGCGACGACCATTCTTTCATTGCTTTTACCTTCTCCGGGTCCATCTTCAATTCATTCGAAGAGATCACAAAACCTAAATAAATAAGCTCTGTCTTCATGAAAGATGAATTCTTTAGATTTATCAACAACTTCTCTTCCTACAACCTCCTCATCACTGAGGTTAAATGCCTCAAATGCTCTTTCTCAGTCTTACTGAAGATCAGTATATCATCAAGATATACAATTACAAATTTTCCAATGAAATATTTCAAGACTTCGTTCATCAATATCATAAAAGTACTTGTCACATTCGTCAACCCAAATGGCATGACAAGCCATTCATACATTCCTTCATTCGTCTTGAATGTTTTCTTCCATTCACCACCTTCCCTCGTTCTAATCTGATGATATCCACTTTTCAAATCAATTTTCAAAAAAAAACTTTGCCCCACTCAAGCAATCCATCAAGTCATCCATTCTGGGTAAAGGAAATCTATACCTGATGGTGATTTTGTTTATAGCCCTCGAGTCTATACACATTCTCCATCCACCATACTTCTTTGGACTTAACACTGTTGGTACAGCGCATGGACTCAAGATTTATCTAATCAACCCTTTGTCCATCAAATCCCGGACTTGCTTCTTAACCTCTTCATTCTTCTGTGGCATCAATTTGTACGCAGATTTGTTTGGAAAAATCGCTCCTGGTAAATCATCCACCACTGATGGGCAACAACGAACAAGGTAAATCATCCACCACTATATCAGCGAAATTCTCCAGCAGTTCCACCACTATATCTATCAAAGCACTGGTCAAGATGACTCTAGGTTTTCTAACCACAACAAACTGCATTTCTTGATCTTTCTTGACTCATCCAGAAGTTCCTTCCCACTCATGAGAAGTATAGTATTGCTTGTTTCTTCTTCCACCTTCTTGTCTTCAATTGGTAGCAACATATGCATCCTACCATTCTTCTCCAAGTCATAAGTGTTTTTTCTTCCATCATGAATAACATTTATGTCATATTGCCAAGGCCTCCCCAACAAAAGATGACAGACATCCATGGGATTTACATCACATAAAATCTCATCTCTATAACCCCCTATCTTAAATTTAACTAAACATTGTTTAGTGACTGTTACCTAATGTCCTTTTTGCAACCACGAAACTTTATACGGGCTTGGATGTGCAACTATCTCCAATTCTAGCTTCTCCACCATCTCTGTGGATACTAAGTTATCCGTGCTTCCACTATCAACTATCACCTTGCATACCCTATCTTTGGTTTTGCAAGCAGTCCTAAACAAACTATTCCTCTGGATTGGATTCTCCATCTCTTTCTCTGGCTTCAAGAGAATCTTCCTCATCATCAAGGATCTTCTACCTTCCGCATCTCCTGCCTCGACATTTCGCCTTTGCGCTTCTGAAATGTGAGCTTCACCTCCTCCATCCCTTTTTCTATCGGGACATTCCCAAGATTTGTGTCCTATCCTCCCACAGACAAAACACTTTACTTCACCTCCTCTGCCTCTTCCTCTTCCTCTTGCTCAAGGAAAAGTATTCCTATCGACATATTGTTTCCCTTGTGAACTTCCTCCCCTTTTTGGGTGATTATGAGGTTTATTTTCTTCATCCTTGGGCTTCTGTACTCTGTCCTAGGCAATTGCTTTGACTCTGATTTGACTTCTACCTCTTCCCCTTTGACCTTGCTTTCAGGCCAATTTATCTTCTGCCTTCAGAGCAACCTGATAAGCATCTTCCACATTTCTGATTATCACCATGCTCATTTCGTCCTGAACCTCATATCTCGGGCCATTCATATATATGACGACCTTTTCATCATCACTCTCACGATGACCCACTATGATGTTAAGTCTGTATAATTCCTCAGTGTATTCCTTCATTGTCATCCCTTTCTGTCTCAAATTCTGCATTCTTCGAAACAAATTGATTTGATAATCTCTGGGTATGAACTTGGCTTTCATCTTCGCTACCATCATGTCCCAGTTTTTAATTCTTTGTTTTCCCTTACAACACCTATCAGCCTACAGTTCATCCCACCACAGTGTTGCATGTCCTTTCAGCCTAGTGATATTGTGCTTAACTTTCTTATCTTCTTCAACATCCTCATAGTCGAAGTATTTATCTAGAGATCTAAACGAATCTAGCAGCTACTCGACATCCAAGTTGCCTTCATACATCGGGATGTCCAATTTTTCTCTGGCACCTATCCTTGCAACAACTTTAAATAGACGTTATTCTGCAGCATCTTTGGCTACAACTTCTTCTGCTCCTTCATTTTCGCTTTCAGCCTCACTGATAACTCTAGTATTAGGTGTTCATCTCTTTGTTGTCTCCATAGCATCTAATCGAGCACGAAGTTCTCTCATTTCCCTCTCCAAGGATGGATCGAGTAAATTTCTTTCTGGACATCTCCTTGGCGGCATTGTTTCAACCTGTCCACACAAAATTCAAACCACAACTGTCCTTTGTCTTCTCTCCACAAAAAACAATAGTTGCTAGCTTGTATACCACCTGACGCAGAGCCCCTACCTCAGTAGGGTCTGCTGACCTCCTGGTCTATGGATCTTCCTCTATTCCCGAGCTGAAGTAGCTCTCCAAGTCCCTGTTGGAACCCCCACAAAAACAAATCCTGGGGTCCTTTTTACGAAACTACACCTGCGCGAATAAGCACTAGGAGTAAGTCTCCTCTCCACGTGACCACTGGTTGTGACCACGGGCCTAACCAAAAGGCACCTCATGAATTCGGGACCTCCGATATTCTATTGCGAGTCTCCCCGACTCTTCCAATCACCGAACTTCAAATTAGAGTTGAGCGAATGCTAGCTCCCCCCTTTTATTCCCCGACGGTGTGACCTCCAACTATGACTTGGGGCCCAACTCCCCCGGACTTCACACTTCGCAAATTATGAAAGTTATCTCACCTCCTTTCTTCCAAACCCCAAACCCCGAGTTCTGCTCATGATAAAT
>JZKD02S2233661.1:29982-44002 GCA_000966675.3 Picea glauca
ACAAACCAAGGAAAGAGTCGGTCAATGTCGATTCCACTGCCTTTTTCTTTCCACTCTGATGACGTCTTTTTGCACTAACATATGAGAAAAACAGTAGTCTAAACTTTTTTTTTCCTTTTTTTGTCATATTTTTTTGTTCAATTTTGCTCGAAATCCGGCGAGAAATTGTTGGATCTGCAGATTTAATCCAAGTGTTCTAGGGATTTTTCAGCATGCTGAATCCATTTCTGGATTCAGAAATGCAATTTAAACAACAGAAAAATGTGATTTTGTGCAAATTTATATCGTCAAATTCCAATTAGACAACACTTATAAGAAAATTCTCGTTGGTTATAACATACATCCACAGGACTCTCTTTTAAAAGAATAAAAAACCATGTTGCTTATATTGCACACATCCATAAATATCGTGGCAAAAGTCCTTGGTTGTGAAAAGTGTATGCCTATCTTTAGAAAGTCCCTACTTTTATGCAAATTTCAAAACCTACTTTGAGAAAAGGTGCTCTTCTTAACTCTTGTTCTAATCTTGAGAGCTTCCTTTTGAAGGATTTCCCAGGGAATTCTCTCCTCCATCAATCCATGAAGGATAGAGGTATCACATCAATATGTATCACTGTAGTTGTAGTCTAGGATTTCCATGAGTCCATCTTCCAAAGCCTCCCTTATATTACGAATTCTATATCCTCTATCAAAAGGTTCCCTGTTTGAGCCCCTCAAGTTCTCTGACCAGAAGTTAATTCCTCTTCCTTCCTCAGGTTAATAAAGAACATAGGAATTTCTAATGATCAAGTTGTTCATGAGCCTCGATAGAGTTGTGCCTGTAGCCATTGGACATGGCTATGAGGACATCATATGGACCTCCATTGTTAAGAAACTTAAATATGGTCACCTTTTTCCACAACTAAGCAGAACAGCTGAAAAGATCCCAATTTTGTTTTGCGCCTTTTACCACTGCTGACCACAATGGGTTCTTGAGCCCCAGTCCTCCCTTCTCCTTGGGAACAAAACCTGTTGTCCAGCCTGCCGGTGTGTGGCATGATGCATCTATGTTGACATCTGCTTGATCCCAATAGATAATCAGAGAAGATTACAAGGAAATAGCAAACAAATTATCAGGGCAATACAATTTTTTGGGGAGAAGTTTCTTTATATCAGGATATAAAGGAAAATAGCATTGCTCCATATAATCTGCATATTTCTCTTAAATTAGAGGCAAGAATTTGGAGGTAGGTGAGCATAGATCATGAAATTAAAACTGTTGTCCAGCCCACCGGTGTGTGCCATTTATGTTGACATCTACTATAGTCCAATAGATAATCAGAGAAGATAAGGAAATAGCAAACAAATTAGCAGGCAATACAAAAAAAAATGGAAGTTTCTTTATATCAGCATATAAAGGAAAATAGCATTATTCCATATAATCTGCATATTTCTCTTAAACTAGAGGAAAAAATTTGGAGGCCATTGAGAATAGATCATGGAATACTTCCCTTGGGAACATTATCAGTCCTCACTTGATGCTCTACTAGTATAAATGTTTGTGAAGAATGCTATATGGGGACCTAATAAAAATATCGGTATTTACATTCATAAATCTTTGTTGGAAATCGTTGAAAGGCTTTCTACATCTATATAGTATATAGGAATTTAATTTCTGAAAACACCTTTACCTCTACATCTCCATATGACAATATTCACTTGGAGTTGAACATATTTGTTGTTATTATAACCCCTATGCGCATTCAAAGGATTTACTTTTTCTTGACCTCCCTGGGAATCGCTAGAGAAATTATGTCCATTCTTGAAATGATGGGAAATACTTGATATTCCTTAGAACACATTAATGTCCATTCTTGAAATTATGGGAAATAATTAATATTCCTTAAAACACATTTTGTAGAGCCATCTTGGAGATGATCTTGGTTGCAGTAGCCGTCACCCCGCACTTGAAAATCATCGATAATCCTAAAAGCTGTTCTCAGGGGTCTGTTAATAGCTTAAATGCAATTGCAAAGAATTTGTTTCTTCTTCTACTCTGCCACAACACCTTATGCAAAATCTCACGAGTAACAGACCCTGCCACCTATACATCTACCAAGACAATCTCTTTTTGCATTTGTGGTTGTTACTTGTCTCCTACTTGAAAAGCATGCACCACTTTATTGACCTCAATCCAGCTGCACCCTGGTGTCTTTTTTACGTCTCTGTCTTTCATCATTTTCTTTACTTTTTCAATGTCACTCCATCTCCCAACTGAAGCATAGATGTTCAAGAGAAGCAAATAAGGTGTGGCATTTGTAGGATCCAGCTCAAAAAGGTGTTTCGCGGCACATTCTCCTAGCGCTATGTTACTATGTATTCTACAGGCAGCAAGTAGACAATTCCACACACCAGCATCAGGCTTTATTGGCATTTTGTTGATAAAATCTTGTGCTTCATCTAAGCGTCCAGCGCGGCCAAGAAGGTCAACCATACAGCTATAGTGCCCCATTGCAGGTTTGATGTTGTAACATTCACCCATGCATCTGAAGATTTGATAGCCTTCATCTACTAGACCAGCATGGCAGCATGCAGACAAAACAGAAACTAAAGTGACATGGTCGGGCCTCATGCCAGAACATTTCATTTGTTCAAAGCGTTTGAGGGCCTCACTGCCACGGCCGTGCATAGCATAACCTGTAATAATCGTTGTCCAGGAAACAAGATCTCGTTGATGCATTTTGTCAAATAATTCTTGAGCCTTATCTATGCACCCACATTTCGCATACATATCTACAAGGGTTGTTGCCACAAAGACATTGGATTCATACCCATTTTTTATTATTTGTTCATGGACTTGAATACCCCGTTCCAGAGCTGCCAAGTTGGCACATGCTGTGAGAACACATGCAAAAGTTTCCAGGTTTGGTTTCACACCTGCCAATTGCATTTGTTGAAAACACATCAAAGCCTCACCTCCCCTCCCATTCTGTGCATATCCTGCAATCATCACTGTCCATGAAACCACATCTGGTTTGGCCAATTTGTCAAACAGATGGCGGGCAGTTTCTAAGCTTCCACATTTTGCATACATGTCTATAAGTGCATTGACCACAAAGACATTAAACTGATATCTCCTCCTGATTATTTCTTGGTGGATCTCTACTCCCTGCTCCAAAGCTCCCATCTTGCCACATGCCGGAAGAACACTGGCAAAGGTAACCTGATTGGGTTCAACTCCCTGGCATTGCATTTGGTGAAACAGTGCTAGCGCTTCCTCAGCAGGGCCGTCTTTTGAATAAGCCGCAATCATAGCAGTCCATGAGAAAACATTTCGTTCGAGCATTTTGTCAAACACTTCGCGTGCCTTCTCTATTCTTCCACATTTTGCATACATATCTAGAAGCGCGCTTGCTACAAAGACGTTAGACTGCAAACCCTTTCGTATCACTTCTTCATGGATCTCCATGCCCTCTTCCAGCGATGCCAAGTTGGCGCATGCTGGGAAAACAGAGGCAAAGGTGAACTGATTGGCTTGGATACATGTTCGTCTCATTTGATGAAAGAATTTCAGTGCATCCTGGGGAAACCCATGCTTTGCATAACCTGCAATCATGACAGTCCATGAACACACATTTCGCACAGACATTTGGTCAAAAACTCTGCGAGCGTCCGCCACATTCCCGCACTTGACATATAAGCCGAGTAGCGTATTTGTTAAGAGTATGTCTGGCCTGAATCCAGTCTCATTCATGTGGGCATGGATTAGTTTACCGTCTGGTAAGGCTTTCTTCTTAATGCAAGCATCCAGAAGATTAAGATAAGTAGAAGAGCTTACCCAGTTGTGATCAATATACAAAGTCTGCAATACCTCCTTCATAAAACCCTGTTGACACAGTGTCCTCCTCGCATCGTGTGAAGAGATAATAGTGCAGGCGTTAGATTGTATTTCGTTAGTTTGCCTGAGGTGAAGGTGAGATATTAGCCCAACAAATAAAACCACATCCTCTTTCCTCTTCCGCCTCAATTGCAACATTTCCTTTTGTTTGTGAGAAGGTAAGACATTATGATTACGGTTTTACCAGCGATGGAGCACAAGGAGGTTTTTAACAGATACTGTGAAAATTCTTATGGAGGATTTTGCAAAGGTTTTTTCTCAATGGGTAGAAATTTTTGCAAGGTTTTAATAAATGTACAGGTGCACAGCAACAACGTGATAGATGCACCAGTGCATCAAAGAGGTTTGGGGTTTCGTTATTATGTGTGTGGCGACAGTGGACACCAACGCTTCCCATGTACTAAAAAGTGCTGTTGATTCAATTTAGGGTGCTGCAGCAACTCCATGGTTCGCTGGGTAGTGCTCCTTGTACTAAATTGCACCGAGGAAGGGTTGTTGCAGGTTGTGATCCCATATCATTGATGCATTGCACCATGTTTTAAATTATCTGTATGACTTCATGTCACATTGTTGTTGCGCTACATGTTTTTATCAGTATGACTTCTGCTTGAAAGCATCGAGCATGACAAATCATCCATACGAAAGGTATGGAAAGGTTTGATAGAACATCTGTACATTTGTTTGATAACAGGAATGGTGAAGCCATTTTTCACAAATCTCAGAGCATTTTATTCGTCTTAACAGTTACTTTTTAACAGTTAACTAATACTTTATGATTTAGTCATTGTACAATTATTTTGCGTAATTAATTGAATTCGAAAATGTCATGAATTAATTGATAATTACAATATGTGAATTATGAAGGTATAGAATATAAATAGAAGATATAGCTTTATTTAAGGAGTTTCTGCCTTATGATATTAAATCTGTAGATGAAGGGTTTAAGTAAGGCTGATTGGTATTGGTTGGTGAGAAAGTTTGAGAAAATGATTGTTAATTGGAGTCTAAGATGGTTAAGCTTAGGGGGAAGGGTGACACTGGTGAAAGTTGTATTTGAAAGTATATCTGTATGTTGGCTCTTTTTGGCTAAGATTCCAAAAAGTATACTCAATATTATCAAAAGGAGAATGTTCAGTGTTATGTGGATTGGCAAAAAGGAAAAAGAAGGCATACACTTGATAAGCTCAGATAAGATAGCTAAACCTAAAAAGCTAGGGGGGTGGGGTATAAAAAACATCTACACTTTTGGAAAAGCACTTGCTGCAAAAAAATTGTGGAGGTGCCTCATGGTACCTCAGCTTTGGCATGAGGTAATTGTAAACAAATATCTCAGGAAGAAGTTTGTGGCTGCATGGTTTAGGCAAGGAAGCAAAAAGTGGACAGGTGGCTCTAATATTTGGAGGGCCCTCACATCGTCTTTAAATATATTAAATGAGTGGTTGGTCTGGAAGCCAGGTGATGGAAGGGATGTCAAAATTGGTTCCGATCCCATGGTTGGGTCACATAATTTCTATCAACTCTCAAGGAATCTTATTTCAAAACTTAAGGACCTAGGATTTGAATTTCTGGCACAAGTAGGAACAGTGGATTTGGAAAATTCTAGGCAAACAGGGTGGATAAAGGCAAAGGTTTTAGGATTGGAAGGAGACTTAAAAGATGAATGGAATAACTATGTGAAAGGTTTAGTCAGTTTGCGTATTGAACTGAACAAAGACAAAGATTTATTAATGTGGTCCTAGGATACCAAAAGTGGCCAAGTAAGGGCAAAGAAAGCCTATGAGGTTCAAATGTTGGAGGTTGTAGAGACTGAACCTGTTTTCTGGTATAATGATCTCTAGAAATCACAGTTTCCATTAAAAGTTAAACTATTTATGTGGCTACTGTTAGAACAAAGAATTCTTACTTGGGAAAACTTAGTAAAAAGAGGTTATCATGGCTCTGGCAGATATATTCTCTGTGGGAATTGTGAGGAGAGTGCTTATCACTTATTTGTAGTATGTACCTTTACTAAAGATATCTGGTATTTAATGCTTAAGGAATTAAAGTGGGATGGTGTATGGGAAGGAGGACAGCTTAGTGATTGTTTACTAAATTGGAACAGAAGGAAGGGAGAAAAACTAGAAATCCCATGTCTTATATGTTGGGAGATCTGGAAACATAGAAATCTTGTTATTTTTTAAGATAGACCCCTGAATAGGGACAAAGTATGTACTAGTATTCTACATGATTTGGGAGAAACTAGAATAGGACATGTCACTAAGGATAAGAGGATTGTGATGCAGGAGCATCGTCAGCAGCCAAACGAGCGTGAAGGCGGAAGACAACTGGAAGACCACCAGCGCATGTTTTGAAATGTTTTTGAAATATTAATGAAATGGTTAAAGGGAAGCGTACTTGCATATTTTAAACAGATCATGAGCGATTTGCTCTCATCTATAGAATGTAGAGGCATTTATGCATAATTAATGAAAGTAGGTAGGTTTGAATTATAGATTAGACAGTTTAGAAGAGCAGGAGGGAAAACGGATATAGACACCCTCGTCTTTGTATTATGACATTCATTAGAGCATTAGAATAGAAGCATAGAGCGTAGCAGAGAATGAGAGAAAGACCCATGTACATGAGCTTGAATTAATATAAGAAGCTTTGAATCAGATTTCATGGTGTTATGATGTTTTATGTTTATACATGGTGAATGGTATGCTTACAGTGGTTATATTCTCTCTGTTATGCATTTATTATGAGGCTATGTTGTGCATGTATGATTTCATGTTGAATGTTTGAAGTCTGAGTGAGAGAGAGAGAATGAGTTTCAATTGTTTCTCTTCCTGAGTGAGAGAAGTTCCTGCAAGGAGGGCAGTGAAACGTCCGCAAGGAGTGCATTGACAAAGATTCAGAGTTTATCTCTGAAAGCTCAGGAGAGATACCGTTGTTCTCATTCCAGCAGAAGAGCTAGTGAAGCACAAAAGCCGTGCAAGGTATGCGTAAGCTGGTTGAAAGCTTAGAACTTATCAACCAAGGAGAAAGTTGAAGGACTGTTGTTGCAGGGAGTGCACAAAATCGAAAGATTAAATACCCAGAAGCATTTGATAGATTGTCGCAAGGAGTGCGTGCAGGGGTTCTTTCAAGGCTTGAAGTTGCCAAAGAAAGCTCAGGAGGGATAATACCTTTGAACACTTCAAAGAAGGACGGAGGTTGAACTACTTCAAAGGGAGACAGGATAGAAGTTATCTCGCAGAAGTAAAGCCAAGGAGGGAGGACGCTGATTCGTCTTGTAGAAACCATTGAGGAAGAAATTGAACGTTTGGAATTCTCCATGGAGAACTCGCGAAGTCGCGAGGACCGTAGGATCTAAAGAAGATGCAAGGTGGATAGAAGTTGGACGAACTCATCCTTTTGCGTTCAAGAATCAACAAGGACCGTTGATTGTGGTCAGATTGAGCGTTGGATCAGTTCTCGAACTCGGGGTTCGTAAGTTTGGAAGGCGGACCAATTTCTTTGGTTGCTCGAATAGCCAAGTAGCAAGGAGGTCTGAACCGTTGGATCCAGGCACAGGAGAGTCGTTGGATCAGAACCCCGTGGAGCCATCACGTATCAGGAGCTCGGGGTTTGAGAGGAGTCAGTTTCAACTGCAAGAGTTGCGAAGTGGCGAGAGTCGAGATCTCGTGTGAATGTGTGGCACATCTGTCAGGTGGGGACCGCAAGGGTGACAGGTGGCGTGTACTCGTGCATCGAGGGGTCAACCCATAGTTGCCTATCACATCTCGAGATTTTGCAAAGGAGGAGCACGAAGGCTCTACACTCCAACTCGCGAGGTTGCGAGTTGCGAGAAGTGTGAAAGGGAAGTCAGACTATCGCTGACTATCACATCTCGGGATTTCGTAGGAAAAGAGCACGAGAACTCAACGCTTCAATTCACGAGATTGCGAGTTGTGAAAGACGCTCGTGCCAGGGCCAGTTGTGGTCGTGCGGAGGTGAAGCTCATACCTTGTGCATGTTCGCATAAGGGGGTTTCAGAAGGACCTGTGGATCGATTCGTTGAAGGTTCCAATAGGGATCCAAAAGATCCACTTCGGCTCAAGGCGATTTGAGCGATCCTACGCGGACCTCGACCCGACGGTTTGGGGGTTTGCATTAAGTGGTATCAAAGCCCCGCGGAGCCATCGCATATCAGGAGCTTAGGGTTTGAGAGGATTCAGTTTCAACTGCAGGAGTTGCGAAGTGGCGAGAGCCGAGAGCTCGTGTGAATGCGTGGCACATCTATCAGGTGGGAACCGCAAGGGTGATAGGTGGCGTGTACTCGCGCATCGAGGGGTTAACCCATAGTTGCCTATCACATCTCAGGATTTCGCAAAGGAGGAGCATGAAGGCTCTACACTCCAAATCGCGAGGTTGCGAGTTGCGAGAAGTGTGAAAGGGAAGTCAGACTATCGTTGACTATCACATCTCGGGATTTCATAGGAAAAGAGCACGATAACTCAACGCTTCAATTTGTGAGATTGTGAGTTGCGAAAGACGCTTGTGCTAGGGCCAATTGTGGTCGTGCGGAGGTGAAGCTCATACCTTGTGCCTGTTCGCATAAGGGGGTTTCAGAAGGACCTGTGGATCGATTCGTTGAAGGTTCCGATAGGGATTCGAAAGAGCCACTTCGGTTCAAGGGGATTTGAGCGATCCTGCGCGGACCTCGACTCGAGAGTTTGGGGGTCTGCATTAGATTGATAGACCACCTTTACTTCTTTGGGATCTGGCTGTGGTTTTTTTTTATGGTCCTTCACAAGCAAGGGGTGAGACATGTGGAGCAAGAGTTATATTAAAATGTTCAGTGTTGGGTACTTTTAGAATCAAAATGAACTGTGGCAGTGGCACTAATACCAAAGCAGAATTATTAGCATTGTGGTGTATATTATTTTTTGCACATTATAAAAAGTAACAAGGTTGCAATTGGTAGGTGATTCAAAAGTGATTATTGACTGGTTTACTAATGCAAATAATCTTCAGGTGGTCTATTTGTAGCCATGGATGAGAGAGATAAGAGATCTTAGCAGGAAATTTACACAACTTAAAATTCAACATATATACAGAGGTTTCAACATGGAAGTTGATCTACTTTCAAAAGCATCTTTATCTCTCGAGAAAGATGTATTATATTATGTAGTGGGAATTGAAGGACATGCAGATCTTTTTGACAGAATAGGCATTTGTTAATCATACAGATGATTGGAAATCGTTACTATTATTTTTGGAACTGTTTCAAAGAAGATGTAATTTTTAATTCTGGTAACTATATATTATAGAGCTTTCTAGCTCTATAGGACTGTTATGATAAGTTGTAATCTATAGACTATGTGGCAGCATAAGTTTTTGAGAGATATGTACTTCTAAAATTCATGTAACAAAATAATTATATTCTCTAATATAAGTATTTTTTCCTTTGAAAAAAAAAGAAGAGAAATGAAAATATGTTACTAAACATGATATAAAGAATAAAAAATCACAAAAACGATTAAATAATAATAATTAATGTTATGTTATAATAATAATAATAATAATAATAAAATATTAAGGATTTTTGGCATTGAGTAACCAAATGCAGCGAGGGTTAAGGTGAGAAAATCATTGTTATGGTTGTTTATCTATGCAATAGCAGTGTTTTTCTTGGAAAGAGAGAGAGAGGTATGACTCTCTGATGTGATGTAGAGAGTTTTATCTAATATGGGTGTAAATCCCTCTGTGACACCCACCGAATGTGTGTGCTACTTGGGCGGACTTGGAGACGAGTCGGGAAAGAGAACACAAGGGGCATGAAATCGATTGGGAAAACAAATCCATATAGGCACGGGCATGAGCATCTTGGGTGCATGATGGTGACGTGCGCCACCTAGGGGACACGAGTCTCACTTGACTTGTGATGGATGATGGAGACTTGGGTTGTGTTTGGGCAAGAACAGGGTGACTTGGGAACGCGCCCAAGGAGTGGACCCATCTGCCCTTGCTAGCATGGGCACGTTGGAGAGGATGGATAACCCCATCATCACACCCACAGAGAGTCTTTTCGACTGGTTCGAAGAAACGCACAAGGCAAGGGTGCACCAAAGAGGTTGTTGTGCATCGACATGAGGAGCACACCCAAGGTTGGAGTGCATTGATCCCAAGAGACATGAAGGTTCATGACACATGGGCTCATTTGGGCGTGTTGGTTTGCAAAGGGGCACGACACCCCTAAAGGATGCGACGATTTGCGAAGGTGGCATTTGGAGTCCATATAAGAACACAAAGGAGCAAAAACAAAGAAAGCATAGATAAAGAGGCAAGAGAGAAAGTCAAGCAACTGAGGGAGAGTTGTGAAGGCATGGAAGACAAGTAGCCAAGAGGGGGATGCACAAGTGGAGTGGTGATGTCTTATCGCAAGTCTGGGTGAGGCATGCCTTGAGGAAAAATCGAAAGTTTTGTTTAGCTTGGTGAAGTCTTGCGTCAGAGAAGAGACAGTGAGTCTATGGTGGGCGCACGTCTGGGGTGCATCACAGGGGTTGCAAAAGTTGTTGTGACAAAGAGTCTTGGTGGGGTGAATCTATGAAGGAGTGTCTTGGTGAGGTGAGGTGAGTCATGCGACTTTGCCCAAGTTGTAAACTGGGCCGATAGTGCTCATATTGTAAATGTTTTGCAATAATAAGACTTAACCAGGTGATAGGCACGTCTTATGTTTCCTGCACTATATTTGTGTATATCTTGTTTGTTTAGAAAACATTCTCTTTGTTTTGTATGTTCATGGATGTTTGCTTAAATGATGAAGTGTTAGGACCGGTGTTGGAATTTTTTTCACACTTGCGTGCGTCCTTCTTAATATTGGGCAGTTTAGACTCGGGGTTTGTCCAAAGTTGACCAACAAAAAACCTAGATCATTGGCATATCAATCCTCAACCAAGGTCGAAGAAGGTCTCACCCAAGATGCATAGAGGATCACATAGACCATAAGGTCTTGTGTAAGGGATGAAGGACTAAATAAACTACGATCCGTCTGGGATGGAATTTACACATTCCATATCCGACAACTTACTGTGCTAATAAGTAAAACAATACTCACACATATCAAAATAACATATGATAGACACACAATATATCAGAACTATCGCATCTTTATTATTCCTTTCATTCCATTGAACCCAAACATACAATAGGCAAACTATATTTGACAACAACAGAGTCACACATACCTTTTTTTAATAAATCCCCAGAAATACAACACACTACGCAATGTACATTCTCTTAAGACCTAAGACATGTGACAGATTCAGATTTATATTCAGAAGCATTACAACATTAAAAAGGTTCAGAGTGAGCTTGACACATTATGACTGACTGGATCTTCTATCCCAGTTTCTAACCCTTTCATCATCTAACCATCTAACTCTATATCTAATGTCATTGATTCTTTTTATAGCTTTCTCTGCTCAGGAGCTCTATCTCTTTCTTCTCTGCTCCACTCGTTCTATTGACAAAACTACCTCGCATGCTTATGGAACCTGTTTGCAGTCCACATAGCCTTCTAGAATTAGGGCAATCTTAATTTCCTTTCCATCTCATCTTTTGTCAACTTCACGATCCCTCGTGTCCCTCGTGTTGTTGGTAGTAATCATTCAAGAGGATTTCCTTATAACTCCTTTCTTGATTTTGACATGTGTCTTATTGATTTCTGGTGCGCATCGAAACTGGGACTGGCACACCTTTGATAGGCCTCAAATTTGGCGCACATTCTCAAAACTCGTTTCGGTGCGCACTTCTTTCCCTTCTCTACGCATTTATCTTCAGCATGTACAAAACTAGAACGGGTGTGCACAAAACTTGGAATGAGCATGCACAACTTCATTTTTTCACATGCGCGAAATGAACCCAAAACTTTGGGTGCCAATAAGCCCCCACCACTATTATTTGGCTCATCCTCAAGCTAACAACTTCATGGATTGATAGATGGAATTTGAGTAACAACAAATCATTCTCATCGATGCCCCAATGAATCAATCCAAGTTGCGGTTGCAGTCGATTTTGAGTAAGGGAAAATCACTTGTTTCGACTATAGTTGCAACCTGACCCAAGGCCTAAACTAAGTCAAGCAGTCTCCATGATGAAAGATGGAGTTGGAGTGTATGTGGCCAGAGGCTCAACCCAGAACCTTCGCTGGTTCTTGTGGAGGTGAATGAAGGATCTGTTTAAATCCCACCATCAAACACCGATCCCTAAAAACAAGTTAGGCTCCATCAAGAGAGAGAAGTAGCCGCAAATTTCTTGTTTGTATTGGTAACCCAAGACAGATCCACTAGTCTTGGACATTCTACTGCTAAAGATGCGAGCATCCACAGTGATAGGTGAGAATAGGGAATCATGCAACTAAGTTAGGTGAGTTGGTATGCCTGGGGCTCTCTACTACTAGAGGGGGATCCATGATAAGAGATGAGAGTAGGGATCCTGGAAAGTAAGAGAGTAGGGATCCAGGCAAGTAAGAGAGTAGGGTCTCTTCCACTCAATAAAGGTGATGATGCATGGAAACTATTCAACCAATTTTGGTTTGAGAGAGTTGGTGAACAACTGTGAGTACGAAACATAGTTCATGGAACCGTGTGGAACTTAGTTGATTCTAGCAAGAAAAGACGAGTGAAGGACCTCAACCAAGCAGCTAGTGACATACTGGCAATCTTTGTGAAAATTGAAGTGTAGGCTCTTGAGTTGCTCGATCGAACTTGAAAAAAACAAAGTATTGACAGCCTTGTAATCCACACCATGAGTGGGAATTTGGAAAGAGAACTAGGAAAATTGGAGAAGTGAGGGTAAATGGGAGAAATTGTCACTTGAATAATGGAGGAAGTCGCGGGTGAGGTTGGGAAAAAGTGGGGTGTGGAGAATTACTCCATTGGGAGTAATAGGGGGGTGGTTTATATAGAGGGAATATTGGAGGAAAGAGTATGTTGTTGATCACACACCACATCAATGTGTTTCTAATTGTATAGTGCACCAACTGAAGCAAGTCAGAAAAATAATGCACTTTTTTTTCCAGCTGAAAAATCGCACAAATTATATTAATATATAATTTTTCAACAATACAATATATTAACGGTTAACATAATTTTCCTAACCAACTGTCTTCATAAACAAACCCACTACCTTTCAGCGATTCACTGTTCAAAACTAGAAGAGATTGACCCTAATTCTTTCTCTTCAAACGGGAAAAATTAATTTCTATCAATGTGGACACAAAAACAGAAAATATAACAACCAGTGGGCCTGAGAAAGCTTTAAAAAATGTCAAAGTGAAGAGTTGTTCCAACATTCTCTCCATCCCAAGAAGTATGAATTAGTCTACAACATGTAATCGATAATGCTTGTTTAGATCATTTTTCCACCTCCACATTAGCCTCCCTGAAGATATGCTGAAAATTATATACCTTTGAATGATGAAATTAGCTCCCTAATCTTTCCTTTCCAACCTTCAATATTTATGGCTTGAAGATTTCCTTTTCTATTGAGCCAATTAATCATTATCTTGGAGTCGCCTATCAGCTGAATCTATTGAATGTCTAACTTATTTGCAATGAAAAGAGAAGCCCAAGCGCCCAAAAATTCATCTTTAGTGTTTGTTTCAGCTCCGCCATTAAATTGCCACATGTATTTAGTCATATCTAAGAAAAAAAAGGTGCCACTTGCCCCACAATTAGTACCTCTCTCCACGGAAGCACCGTCAAAGAATGCCACTGAATAACCATTTAACCTTAAGATTGAGTTCACTCTTAAACTTTGGGGTATCGATTTTGTACCAATGGGCAAGTTCCCAAGTGATTAGGGGATCAAATTTTGCTCAATTTTAAAAGTGCTCAGAATGCGACGAAAACAGTTCCATTGCGTCTGTCTCGTCTTCCTGATTCCGGAGGTATATTTACTTTCTCAAACGGAGCCCGTATGGAGAAGATATTGCGATCTGTTCGCCAAGCCAAACAGGCAAAAATTTGATGCTGACTGTACCTGTCCGTACAGTCTGTACGGTCTGACGTGGCAGGACCGTACAGACCGTACGATGATGACATGGCACGCATTCATTGGTTGATGGTTGTCGAATCGGGTGTTGACACGTGTCCGGTTGGTGGCAAATGATATGAG
>JZKD02S2233661.1:77670-98987 GCA_000966675.3 Picea glauca
TTGATGTTGGATTTGTTAAGGCGAAAATTTCTAGGGTTTGTCTTGAAGGCCGAAGACTAGGTTCTAAGGGTTTCTCTTGTTGTACACAAAATTTATCTATTAAAAAGGGTTGTTGGGTTTTTCACCTTCGTGGGTTTTCCCAGGGTAAATCTTGTGTCTTTCTGTGATCTCTATTGTTCTATCATTATACTGTTCTATTGCATTTATATGGTTGAATTTGTGAATTGTAATTGCTTAATGATATATTGAAAAGTGAAAGGGAAGTTTACCGTCATTAGAAGTAATTATCAGTTTTTGAGAAATATTTTTCCTAGATCCATTGTACTAGAAATTTCAACATTCCTCACTTTATTACAAGTGGTTTCCTAGTCTCAAGGAGGAAGTTAAGGGTCTCATGAGTTGGTTGAGATGCTTTCTCATTTTTTTCCTTCAGTGGTTATGAGATCCTAAATTTGTGGATCTTGTCTCCTTGGATTATGGAGACTAAGTAAGATATTTAAACTCCTTATTGGGGAAGATTTAAGGAGGCTCTTTTGGAGGCTATTTTGGGGATATCTTTGAGGAGAGAATTGAGAAATCATTCTTGTGGTTTGAAAGCCCCTTTAGGCCCATTTGAAAGAGATTTGAGAAGAATGTAGTCCTTCTGGTGTCTGAAGAAATGTCACTTGTGTGAGAGCCTTGGAGCATGTGTCACATTTTGTGAGAAGATTGCATCCCTTTCAAAGGAAGGATAATCAAGTGATTCACATTCCAAGCGAATTTGGAGACATAGCCAGAAGGTTCTGGTGAACTCCGTTAACAATTTGGTGATCTCTTGCCTCATGTGTGCATCTCTTGTCTCATGTTTGCTTATGCATGTTTTATTTATGCAATTATTATTATTAAATGCATTAAGTAATGGATTATGATACTAACAGTACATTCACCAAGGTAATATTCAATTCAGATTCAAGTCTTCATAAATACATCTTTTCACCTTTGATGCAATCAAGTTCAATAAATCCGCAATTGTAAATCTGACCTTTGTTAAGTGGCCTAGAACCAAATCAAGTTTGGTATCAATGTCACCCTGGTTTCAGATCAAGTGGTATCAAAGGAGGATTGACAAGGATTGTAGGTGTTGAATACAAGATGGAAAAGACACCAAAACATGCATGGATCAATGAGATACAAGAAATCAACCAAAGCATTCAAGCGAAGAATGTCGAGTTGAAGAAAATGTTGCAAGATGTAGAGGAAGAGAATCAGAGATTGTGACTTCAATTACAAGCCATAGGAGAGGATTTGGAAAAGTTGCAAGGTGATGAAGGCTTAGCAAATCCATTCCCCCACACTTGATCCATAAACGGTAACTGAGGTAAACAATACTTCTTCAATTTCATGTTCTTCTCCTCATGATGATGATTTTGGTTCTTTTGAAAAGCACACTACATGCATTGGCTTGAAGCTAATGAAGAAAATGGGATATGACTGAGGAGGCCTTGGAGCCAATGGCCAAGGAATTGTGAATCCAATCAAAGTGATGGGAATACCTCGATATGAAGGATTGGGCTATGTCAGAAAGGAACTTGGATAATGCTCCAAAACCACAAAAGAAAGAAAGTCCTCAAGTGACAAGTCTGAATCAGTGCAGGCTAAGAGCACATCATACATTTTCGATGATCATGATTACAATTCATCTATAAAGGGAGATGAGAATTACAAAAGGGGATCTCAGGAAATTTCTCCTCGCCAGGCCTACACTAGAGACAACCAAGAAAGGTATAAAAAGTCTCATTATTTAAATGTTCCTTTTGATTACAAGCAAATTGGCAATGTAAAGAAAAATTTATGGCATAGAAAACCATGCACATTTTGTGGTTGGAATAACCATGTTGCTACCAAGTGTTAGAAAAGAATGGATATGGTACAGGAAGAAGCCACAACATGAAGACCCTTCTCCACATGAGGATAAAAAGAAGGGAAAGAAAACCTGGGTAAAGAAGAACCTTTCACTCATTGCGACAAGGGTGGACATCAGGAAGCCACATGTTGGACACTCTATCCACATCTACGTCCAAAGAAGGACAAGAAAGTTGGACAAGTACCTTTGAATGAATCAACAGATGAAGCAAATCAGAAAGGAAGCCAATTATCGGAAGAAGGCCAACTATAGACAAAGAGACAACTCGAGAAGGAGGACATATTTGTCTTGATGATTGAAAGGATGGGTAGAATTTTTGAGTTATTTGAGTGTAGCCATCATGGTAAATAACTTATTCATGCAACACAATGATAGTTTATGCCTTTTGGGACAACAAAGAATGTCGTTGGATAACCCATTTTGAGTAATCGAGCCATGGGGCTCCAAAATAGCTTAAAAACAAAAGTGCTCAGAATTTGTTGAAACCAATGCTATGTCGAAGATCTCATTGATACCTTTCCAATGGAACAAATGGATCATTAAACAGAGTTACGACAAAAAATTTATGGCCATCTAAAGTTTTCGACAAACAAGCAAAACTGGTGAAATTCGTACAGTGCGGATGTCAGCATGCTGAGTTGGTAGACCGTACAGTCTTGAAGTGGTAGCATGAGAAGAAGCCACATGCCATCCATATAGATAAAGTGGTAGGTCATACATGCTAACATGTTAGGTTGTACATCTATCATTATGCTCACTGGGTTGATGACGTTAGCTTGACATGGCAGATGACTGGGTAGTACATCCGTGACGTGGCAGATGATGTCAACATGATGTGGTGTCGACTGGACCGATGATGTGGTAGTTGATGTGGTGTTGACTAGATCACTGATGCAAATGTTGACTGGGTCACTTACTTGGAAAATCGTATAGTTGACGTGGTAGATACGTATAGGCTGACATGGTGTTGATGCAGACATTGACTGGTCTAATGACGTGGAAGTCATATGCACAAACAACAGAACATATAGGGTGATTTTGCATTGAATGTATGATAACATGGCATATCCATATAGGCTAATGTGGCACTGAACATATGATGATTGGTAGATCCATATAGGATGATGTGGTGTTGATTGGGCCAATGGTGTGGTAGTCATACACATAGTCAATAGACCGTACAGGGTGACGTGGTGTTGATTGTACGATGACATGGTAGGTCATATAGGATGATGTGGATCTGATGTCAACATTTGATGTTCTGCACAGTTTGAAGGTGATGTCAGCATGCTGACATGGAAGTACAATTGGGTGCCATGTGGCATGCCAATTTAGCATTTTTAGGTTGCCAAATGACCCAATGGAAAAGTGACATGTGGAACACCCAGGAGGCACCACGTGTCCCACTTGAAGTATGACACATGGTAGTGATGTCAACATATGATTGGCATGCATTTCGAGATCTATACAAACATTTAATGTAGGTTGTATGCCCTGTTTGGCATGCATTTCGAGGCAAAGAGCCCAATGGGTCAAGAAGTCAAAGTGACGAAATTGGATGAAAGTACAATCATTTTTACATGATTTTTCACCACGAATTCACTAGGGCAGTTAGAATTTGGATCCGAGTAGCATATTTTTGGGCTTATGGCATAAGCCCACTTTTGTCATTAATGCATGGAACATTTTTCAAGGTAAAGAGCCTTGGGGGGTCCAGAAGTCATAGTAACGGAATTGGACGAAAGTCCAGACATTTTTGCATGATTTCTCACCATGAATCGACTGGTGTAGTTCATTTTTTGATATGAGGGATCATGGTAGAAACCCACTTTTTTCATTAATGCATGGCACATTTTTCGAGGTAGAGTTGCACTTTTCAAAACAGGTCGATTTTACTGTCAAAAGTTACAGAATGAGGAGAAGGACATGTTGGTGCTATGTATGCCAAGATTTGAACAACTCTTTGAGCTCCTTGGCACAAAAATAAATGTAAGTTTATTCATTTATGGTTTTTTCCTCATTCCAAGAGGATTAATGTATGTTGTAGATTATGGTGATTTTGAGTGTTGTAACATGGTAGCAAGATCTAAATTATTACAGGAAATTCATTATTTGAGCCTTGCACGTAAACCGAGATAGTTCGGTAAGAGGTCATTCTAACACTTTGACAAAAAGTGATTATGTTTACAGCCAAAAGTATCAGAATTGTGAGATGAGTATAATGATTATGGCATTTCCCTTATTTGTTATGTTGCACATGTTTGTAATGGGGGATTTTAAAAAACATAGAATTACCACTAGTGCACATTTGGGGGTATTCGCCTTAATGTTAATGATGTAACATGTTATAATTAGCCACTCTTGAAAGTGATGAGGAGAGTGAGAGGCATTTTGTTCTATGCCTAAACCTTGAAAGCCTTGTTGGCAACATTGTAATGGGTCATGTAGCCATTGTTGAGTGAGAAGCATTCCTTTTCCTAGGCCTACTTTGGCAACATTGTAATGGGTCTTATAGCCACTGTTGAGTGAGAGGTATTAATTTTTCTAAGGCCTATTTTGGAAACCATTGTAAATTTGTCCATGAGTGTTTTATAAACTCTTGGCAAGTATGGTATTGATTTGAAATTTGAAAAAGTTGTGGTCATGTATTATCAACTACAAATTTGCATTGATGCAAGTGTTGGCATTGACATCCTCATTCTGAAGTACAAAGGTGAAGGAGAATAAGGGTACAACCTTTCAGAGATATTTCTTATGAAGATTAGGGAATCAACTATGAGTTTGCATTGATGCAAGTGTTGGCATTGACATCCTCATTCCAAAGTACAAAGGTGAAGGAGAATAAGGGTGTGGCTTGTTAGAGACATTTGTTATGAAGATCGAGTAGTGGGGAAGTACATCATGGAGTGTAAGACTCTTCCTAGAAGCTGGTTGTAGAGATTCACATTGCAGTTTCTCTCTATACTTTTGGAGGACCAAAAGTTATTTTTGTGGGGAGGTGTGATCCAAGAGGATCTCCTCACAATGAATGATTACTTTGCACACCATGGAGAATATCATTAAAATACTAATTGATAATAGGTGGAAAAGAATAATTAATTCTCATGAATGACTTAATTAAATTGTAAAAATGGTTAATACTTAAAATGAGTATGAGAAACTCATGCATTAGTCATGCATATTGGAAAAATTATTAATGCTTGAAGTGAGTTTGAGAATCTCACGTATTATTCATTTAATTGTAAAAATGGGAAATTAGTTTTGTGAGAGAATCCAACTCACAAATTGATTTCCTAATTTTAAGGGGAAATTGGTTTCTTAGTCTCAAGGGGGAAGTTAAGGGTCTCATGAGTTGGTTTGGAATCTTCCTCACTTTATTACAAGTGGTTTCCTAGTCTCAAGGAGGACGTTAAGGGTCTCATGAGTTGGTTGAGATGATTTCTCATTTTTTTCCTTGAGTGGTTATGAGATCCTAAATTTGTGGATCTTGTTTCCTTGGATTATGGAGACTAAGGAAACTATTTAAACTCTTTATTGGGAGAGATTTAAGGAGTATATTTTGGGGATCTCTTTGAGGAGAGAATCAAACAATCATTCTTGTGGTTTCTAAGCTCATTTAGGCCCATTTGAGAGGTCTTTGAGAAGAATGTAGTCCTTCTAGTGTCTAAAGAAATTTCACTTATGTGAGAGCCTTGGATCATGTGCCACATTTTGTGAGAATATTTCAGCCCTTTCAAAGGAAGGATAATTGGGCGATTTGTATTCCAAGCAGATCTGGAGATGTATCCAGAAGGTTCTGGTGAACTCCATTAACAACTCGATGATCTTTTGCCTCATGTGTGAATTTCTTGTCTCATGTTTTCTTATGCATGTTTTATTTCCACAATTATGTTTATTGAATGCATTAAGTAATGGATTATGAGACTAATAGAACATTCACCAAGTTAATATTCAATTCAGATTCAAGCATTCATAAATACATCTTTTCACCTTTGATGCAAACAAGTTCAATAGATCCAAAATTGTCAATGTGACCTTTTTTAAGTGGCCTAGAACCAAATCAATTTTCGTATCAATGTCACCCTGGTTTTAGATCAACCAGTGCGCTCTATACATAGTAAGCACAACGAAACATATTTAAACATCACCGCTTTATTTCAATTAGAAATATTATTGAAAAATCCTTTTCATGGTTGGTGGTGTGCATTTTTCCTAAACATGCACCGGGGCACATTGTTTACAAAGTGCACCATTGAGTTTAAAATGGTAAAATAATTGTTTTTATATGGAAATCATCATTTCTTAAATTTGTTCACTGCTTGATTGTGTGTAATAAACTATACTTAGGAAGCCATGCTTTTCTTATTTCATAAAGCATCGATTGAATACAAAAAATTGTAAAACTTTCTCAATTTCACAACGACACTGTTATATTATATTGGTGCGTATATGTATGTTGAAACACCAATGTGTATAAATATTATTGGTACCCTAGTGCGAATGATGTTACTATACATGCCGAGATCTTATTTAAAAGAAAATAAGTAATTTTTATATCTTTTTTTTTTCAAGGAGATTTTGAAAATTCCAAGGGACAAACAAGGGGAAAACCAAGACATGTCAATAGGAATGTCCAAAAAAGTTTAGAAGAATATATTAAGAGAAATGAACATAATTGTGTTGCAAGAGGATCCATCCCAACTACAATGTGCATCAAAGGTATGTAATCATTTATTTATTCTTTTATGTACATCAAATTTAAGTATCGTGTGAAATATTATTTTTCAATTGTTCTATTGAAAAAAAGAAAAACAAATATAATCCATTCAACACATAAGACAAGATGGCGAGGAAAAGGGTTGATCACAAGCTTTGTGAGTACTTACGTTTTCAACCTTTCTTAATATTTTGTGTTTACTGTGATATTTATATTTAAATAATTAATTTACACTTGTCCATGGATGTCTTTTACTAGGTGCTAACATACAAAGAGGAGCCAACCCATGAATTGATAAACATAGGGTTAAGTATGGGTTGTGAGTATATGTTGAAGAATGAAAGTTTAATTGAACAATTTGTAAGTAGCTATGTTGTTTAACTTCCCTTGTTTTATAACTAATCAAAAAACAAGAAAACTTTATATTGATTATATCGACTATGCTTTGTCATGTCGTATTAAACATGCAGGAAACAAAGTATGGAATGTAGCCAACATAGGAGATTTTGAGAGAATTCATGAAGCATGGATTCAAAAGAATGGGTATTGTTTATGAAAGACTTGGTGCTTAGGTATGTTTTTTTATTTTCGCAGTCATGTATATTCTTTATTTGTGTAAATTAGTATCTATAAATTACCTTCTATGAAAAACGATATAAATATTGTTTGTCAGAGATGAGTTTCCATTGAAGGAAACCAACTCATCACCATCCCAATTCAGATAAAAGGTGCCTCATAGGGACAAAAAATGTGATGTCAAGTTTTCATAAGTTCTAATAAACTGAAGGTCTAAACTATTACTTATAACTGTGTACCACAAAGAGACTAAACATAAAAACCATCTAAATTAGAGGAGGATCTTGGCTATTCATTGCATCATTTCCCATGCTACCCGATGGGAGAAGGATGGGCTACTGGAGAATGACTGCATCTTGTGCCATCATCTCGATATTTGAATGCTACAAATGAGAATTGGCATTTGTGGCTACTAGCAAAGAGATGCATTGTTCCACTAGCTCAATGCGATGAGTCAGATCCGCAATTTCTCTACGAACTTCAAAAATCAGCTAAAGGAGGTTCTCCAATGAATCTTGGCGAAAGGAAGATTTGTATTCATTGTGAGTATCCATATAAGAGTGATACGAGCCTAGATATGGGGTCGCATCCTTGAGACTATCATGGGAAACTAGACTAGGAGGCCAAGGACATGAAGGAGTATTGGTTGTGGAGCCTGATTATCTTCCTAAATCAAAGGTCTTTTTTCAATTGTGTTTGGAACCCATTACTTGACGGGGGGGTGTGGGGGGGATTTCCCCCCGAATTCTGTCATAGAGGGGGTTCGAGGGGGGGGTGGGGTGGCAACGAGAAATTTTGGAGCCTCCCCTTGGAGGGGGATTCAGGGGAAACGACCCTAAAGAGAAATTTTGGAAAAAATTGCCTTCGAAAATATTGTAATTTTGTAGTCAATCTAGACCGTTCATTAAAAGGTTGCAGATATTTTGGTACAATTTATGTTAGGGAATTTTTTCCCTAGAAGGAAACTCTATTTTATGTATGAGGGAATTGTATTGTGGTTGTGTGAGCGAGTGAATATTGTATTCTAAGAGAGGATATTGTGAGAGAAATAAGAGGAATTTACAACGGGTATGTTTTAGGTTGTATCCCTTCATTTGTTGGATAATAAAAAAAGAAGGCCCCATAAATTTCTCTTGTGGACATAGCCCACACTGGGTGAACCACGTATATTTGTGTCTCTATTGTATTGTGTATCTTCTGTGTTTTATTTCCGCATTTGTTTTATTTTATTGCTCCACAATCTTGTTTTTCTAACAATTGGTATCATAGAAAAAGGTAACTCATAGGAAAAGAGGGTTCCTGGTTTGAGTGGGAGTAATGGCAAAAGATGGAAATTTTAAGGTCAAGAAATTTAATAGAAAAAACTATCAGTATGGAAGATGCAGATGGAAGAATATTTATATCAGAAGGATCTTTACCTACTGTTGGGCAGAAAAGAAAATCAATTGATGAGTATGAAGGATGAAGAATGAGATATTCTTTTCAGAAAGGCGCTGGGAATGATACAGTTTTTCCTGGCAACGTTGGTGGATTTCAATATTTTGAAAGAAAATACAACGGAGGATCCGATGAATGCATTAGCTAAAATATATGAAAAACCATCAGCTTCCAACAAGGTATTTCTAATGAAGCGATTATTTAATATGAAGATGTCAGAAGATGGGTCTATTGCCGATCATTTGAATGAATTCAATATGGTTACTAATCAGCTAAGTTTTTTAAAAGTGGAATTTGATAATGAGGTTAGAGATCTTATAATCTTGTTCTCATTTCCAGAAATTTGGAACAGCTTGGTCATGGCTATAAGTAACTCTGTCTCTAGTTCAAACACTCTGGCGTTTGATGATGTTGTTGGTGTTATCCTTAGCGAGGAGATGTGACAGAAAATATCAGGTGAGACATCAGGTAATGCATTGACCATGGAGAATAGGGGAATACAAAGGGAAAGAGGAAAGAGTCTAGGAAACCATGGGAATTATAGGAAGGGAATATCCAAATCCATACTAGGAAATATAGATTGTTGGAATTGTGAGAAGAAAGAACATCTGAAGAAAGACTGTAGAGATCCAAAGAAACAAAGAGACAGACAACATGAGAAAAATCAGGAAGCAAATTTAGTAGGTGATGTGTTACAAGATGATTTAATTCTTTCTTTAGATAATATTACTGAGTCTTGGGTAGTATATTCAAGGGCTTGATTTCATGCCACATCCCATAGGAAATATTTTCAATATTATGTTCAAGGTGATTTTGGACAGGTTTATTTGGGTGATGATGAACCATGTCAAATTATTGGAATGGGTAAAGTAAAAATAAAGGAAAAGAATGGAAACCAATGGTTACTGAAAGAGGTGAGACATATACCATATTCGAGAATAAATCTAATTTCAACAGGACAATTGGCAAGTGAAGGTTCTATATCTACATTTACAAATAAGGCGTGGAAGGTCATTAAAGGATCACTAGTAATGGAAAAAGGAGAGAAGGTAGGTACATTGTATTTATGTACTAGTAATGTTGACTCTTCTATTTATTTATATTATACAGGTGTGAATACAACATTGTGGAATCATAGGCTTGTACACATAAGTGAGAACGGGATGCAGATAATTCAAAAAATGATTTTTTTTTCCAGATCTTAAACAAGTTGATTTGGATTTTTGTGAGCACTGTATATATAGAAAACAAAAGAGAGTCATATTTCTTAAAGTTGAGAAGGAAAAGAAGAGTGAAAAGTTAGATCTTGTGCATATAGATGTATGGGGAACAACTCAGGTATCATCTCTTGGTGGCTCTAGTTATTATCTTACGTTTATTGATGATGCAACTAGAAAAACTTTGGTTTATTGAATTCGACAAAAATCTGATATTTTTTACACTTTCAAGAAATGAAAATCTTTGGTTGAGACTAAGACAAGAAAAAGGTTGAAGTGTCTCAGATCAGAAAATGGAGGCGAATACTGTAGTAAGAAGTTTGATAATTATTGATCATACCATGGGATTCATAGAGAGAAGACAATTCCAACAACACCAAAATAAAAAGGTGTGTCGGAAAGGATGAATAGGACAATCATGGAACGTGCAAGGAGTATGATATTGCATGTTGGCTTGCACTTACAATTTTGGGTAGATGTTGTAGATGATGTTGTTTAATTAATAAACAGAGGGACTTCAAGCTCCTTGGATGGTGAAATTCCAGAGGAGGGATGGACAAGTAAAAAGGTAAACTACTAATTTATGAAGACTTTTGGTTGTGAAGCATTTGTCCATATTGATAAAGAAAATAGAACAAAGCTTGAGGAAAAATCCAAGAAGTGTACCTTTATTGGATACGGTGTTAATGATTTTGGTTATCGCTTAAGGGATTATGAAAATCATAAAATCATTAGGAGTAGATATGCGGTATTCAACGAAAAGGTTAGGTATAGAGATCAGTTGCATGGAAATAAATAGGAAAAGGAAAACACATAATACATTGTGCTTGATGAAATAAAAGAAAGTGAAATTCCAAAGGTACCAAAAAATCAAAATGTACAACAACAAGAGAAGCATGTACCTCAAACTCCTTCAAGTGTTGTTAGAAGATCTATCAGGTTAAGTAGACCCCCTGAACAATACTCTCCTTAATTATATTAGTTATTTTTGACTGATTCTGGTGAACCAGAAACTTATGAAGAGGTAATGCAAGTAGACACTAAAAAGAAGTGGGAGCAAAGCATGAAAGAGGAAATGGATTCCTTGGTAAATAAATATACTTGGGATTTGGTTAAGTTTCCTATAGGAAAAAGAGCATTACTGAATAAATGGGTTTACATGTTGAACGAAGAAAATGGAGGAAAAAAGTGGTACAAGGTCAAACTTGTTATAAAAGGGTTTGCACAGAAGAAATGTATAGATTTTGATGAAATATTTTATCTTATTGTTAAAATGAATTCAATTAGGACTATTTTAAGTCTTGTGGCAGTAGAAGATTTGCATCTTGAACAGTTAGATGTAAAACAACTTTTCTCCATGGGGATTTGGAGGAAGAGATTTATATGCAACAACCACAGGGGTATGAGGTCAAAGGAAAGGAGAATTTGATAAGAAGGTTGAAGAAGAGCTTGTATGGACTAAATCAAGCTCCAAGGCAGTGGAATTTGAAGTTTGTCAGGTTTATGACAGAACAAGGTTATAGTAGATGTAATTATGATCATTGTGTTTATTTTAAGAGGCTAGAAAATGGAAGCTATATTATCTTGCTATTGTATGTAGATGGCATGCTTGTTGTAGGGTCTAACATGCAGGATATAAATGTGCAAAAAAAGAAATTAGATAATTCATTTGCGATGAAGGATTTGGGTGCTACAAAGGAAATCCTTGGTATGAGAATAACAATAGATAGGAAAAATTGAAAATTGAGATTGTCTCGGGGTGAGTACGTAGAGAAGGTGTTGGAGAGGTTTAAAATGAATAATGAAAAACCTGTTAATACACCTTTGGTTAGCCATTTAAAAGTAACCAAGTAAATATGTCTCGAGACATAAGAGAAGATAGAATACATGTCCAAGGTCCCTTATTCATCAGCAGTTGGCAGCTTGATGTATGTTATGGTGTGCACAAGACTAGATATTGCACATGCAGTGGGAGTTGTGAGAAGGTATATGAACAATCTAGGTAAATAACATTGGGAGGCAATAAAGTGGATACTTAGGTATTTGAGAGGTATTGCTACTCATGCATTAGTTTTTGGAGGTTCAGACATGGTTCTACAGGGATATGTTGATCTAGATATGACAGGTGATAAAGATAGAAAGAGGAGCACCATAGGGTATGTTTTTACTGTAGGTGGAACAACATTAAGTTGGATATCAAAACTGCAAAAGGTTATTGCACTTTTAACAACGGAAGCAGATTATGTTGTTTTTACAGAGGATAGTAAAGAGATGATTTGGTTACAGAGGTTTATGCAAGAATTGGGAAAGAAGTAGGAGAATAGTAGGTTGTATTGTGACAACCAAAGAGCCATTCATCTTACAAAGAACTCAACCCTCCATTCCAAGACTAAGCATACACATCTCAGGTAGCATTTCATACGATCTATTTTGGAAGATGGACAATTGAAGTTGGAAAAGATACATACTAGCCAAAATCCTATAGACATGTTAACAAAGGCAGTAACAAGGGAGAAACTAGGTTCCTACCTAGTTTCAGTTGGCCTTCAAGAATGAAGGTGAAGATGATAAATCTGCCAGGTCCAAGGTGGATCATAGTCCAATATGTACAACAACAGTGAAGTTGTTGTGATTAGTCTCCAAGTGAGAGATTGTTGGTTATGGAGCCTGATTATCTTCCTGACTCGAAGGTCTTATCTTAACCACATTTGGACCCCATTACCTAACGGGGGGTGTGGGGTGGATTTTTCCCCCACTTCTCTCACCAGGAAGGGGGAAGAGAGAAATTTTGGAGCCCCCCCACCAAGCGTGAGATTTGGGGGCAGCGACCCCAAAGAAAAATTTTGGAAAAAATGCCTTGTAAAATATTGTAATTTCATAGTCAATCTAGACTATTCATTACAAGGTCGCAGATTTGATGGTAGAAGTTATATTAGAGATTTTTTTCCCTAGAAGGAACCCTTTTTTATTTATGATGGAATTATATCGTGACTATGTGAGTGAGTGAATATTGTATTCTAAGAGAGGAGACAGTTAGAGCAAGAAGATGAAGTCACAACGAGTATGGTGTAGGTTGTATCCCTTCATTTGCTGGATAATAAAAAAAGGAAGGACTTGGAAATTTCTCTAGTGGACCTAGACCACACTGGGTGTACCACACATATCTGTGTCTCTATTGTATTGTGTATCTTATGTGTTTTATTTGTTCATTTTATTTTATTTTATTGCTCCGCGATCCTATTTTTATAACAAGGAGAAGATCAATGAGAAATTGGAAAAGGACTGTAACCAAGGGAAATTCCATCCTAATCAAACCACTCAAACTGACAACCCCATACATTGGCATTCTCCCTATTGCATTGTTTATTATCATTGTCCGAGTGATTACTTGAAACTCCACTAACTTTCCTTTGTCGATCGATGCCAAAATTTTCATGGTTGCCCATATATGATCTCTTGAATTTATATAATTATTAGTTCTATGAGAATGGGCTCTCTCTCGTTTGCACATCATAGTATCCATAGGAGAGATAGGAATACCACCAATTCATATCACAATTCTACCAAACCAAATCTAATTATGAAAAAAATAATTCCAAATCCTCCATGATGAACCCATACCTAGCACATTTAACCAACGCAATAAAGTCCTATCCAGTCTGCATGGATTTGAGAAATTAGTTATTTCTCTCTTCAGTCCTAAGTACCACGCATACAACTCCATGGTTTTAGTAGATATATTGTGCAACTCTTTGTATGCAACCCTTTGCAATATGGTTGTGCCATGGATTGCATCTAGGCTATAACATAACCTTGAGGTTGTGTCCATATAGTATATATATATATTACAATTTATTTCTATGCTTGTAGATGGAAGATGAAGGGGCAGAACATAAAAAACAAGCCGATCAAGAAAAAATTATGTTAAAAAAAAAAGGACAATATCACCCACAAATGATGAAGAAATTAGGCATGCACACAACTCGAACAACGCCAATAGTTCAACAGATGAATGATAAACACTTTAATTGAATGTTACTGCAACTATGTTTTGGAATATTTGTCTTTAAAAATCAGGGATTTTGTTTAGTGTACTCGACATATTGTCCCAATTGCATGAGGACATGTTATCAATCATTGTGAAAATCACAAATTGGTTGCAATTTGATTATTATACTATACCTTTACATTGTCCCTTTTTATATTACAATGGGCCTCTTATTCATATATAATAAAATGGGTTTCTTATTTCATTGCATTGTCAAATGTTGTAAAATGTTGCATTCTTGAATAACTAATATGTGGATGATTTACATTGTTACAAATAACAAAGGTTTAATTGCTTGGTGTAATACCCCAAGGCCGAGCCCCAACTGAATTGTAAACATGTTTTATAGAATGGTGAGCCAAGTGATAATAAGCTAGGAGGCTTATGTGATGATTAGGTCAAAGAGCCTAGATGATTAAGGCCAATGAGCCTATTTTTTTATATGTAAACACTCATATCATTAATATAAATACATAGTTGTGTATAGACCGACCATGATAAAAGAGTATGGGGGACTAAAATCCACTAGGAAGGGAAGGGGAGGGATAAGAGCCTAGGAAAGGGGCTAAGCTAGAGGGCTTATCACTTATTTCCTAAAGACTATGGTGAGGATAATTTCTTTATCCTAAGTCTCATGGAAGAGGGAATGAATCCCAAGTGGAGATAAACGAGCTCCAAGAGAGCCATGTATCAATCATGGTGCATGCAAATACAGGTGGGGGAAAATAGTTTTTTTTCCCATATTTCCCTATTCACCCATGAATTCACACACGAATCCCTCATCTCCATCGCCGACCTCAACATTATTCATGCACCTTTGGAACCTATAGGAATTTTGTGTTATCCTGTACCTTACCTGTGAAGTACAACACACCTCTACCTTTCCTAAGCCCGTACCGTGCCTTAATGGATTTTTGTTTCTTCCAACATAGTTCTTTGACTGAGCATGGATTGCTTCCATCATATGTTCTATATCTGATCTTTTCTACTGCCATCACCCTTACTCGATTGAATTAGGAGTTGGACTGATGAGGCAGGTTGTCAAGCCTGTGGGTTTGAAGAGGTGGGTTGTCAGGCCCGTGGACTGAAGAAGAAGGTTGTTAGGTCTGTAAAAAACTCTCTCCAGATGAGATAGGTTGTTGGGGAAGTGATTTTCCCATAGGGAGCCCAATGACATCTATAGTGATCTGATAATTATTGTTCAACTTGTTGTTGAAGCCTTGGAAGGGAAGTGGGGAAGTCAAAGGATTGTTGAGCAGAGAAGGGGCACACTTCTTGGGGTGGGACATGCATGTGGGGAATGAGAGGTTGTATTCTATTAGTGTGAGTTGGCTCCTGGGACAAAATCCTTCCTGTTGATTGTGCAACTTCCAGTTGTCTTAGCCTATCCTAGGAATCCCTTTACCCAAGTGGATTTTAGTCCCAGCTTGGGGGTGACCCACTGCTGAGAGTGATGAACAGTGTGTTGTAAGGTTGGGAGGTTTGTGGAAGGTCTGCACACAATTGGTGATCTTCTATAAAAAGATAAGTACCATTTATTTGTTCATTTGCATGCTATGTATTTGTACATGTATTATATTTATGAGTTTTGCCTGTATATGTTGTATGTATAGGATTACTGTTATTTCCGCATTAATTTGTGTATTAGCATAATGTAATTGTCTGTTAAGTTTTATATGTATGATGTCTCGCAAGAGTTTATGTGTGGCATATTCCAGTAGGTATATGGATTGGTATGTACATTTTTGAATATCATAAACATGAGAAGTACTCAATGTGGTAGTCCTCGGCCTAGGAGGCCCGAGGTGTGCTACAAATTTAGTTTCAAAACTTAGCAAGAGTGTTTTATGGAGTAGCATGGCCCGAACTGGGTGGATGGGGATGTTACAAAATGGTATCAGAGCTCCATTTTTCAACATTGAGCGTGGATGGGCCATGTAAGTGGAAATTAAAGAAAACATTTCAAAGGGAATTATTGTCGAAATGGACAAAATTGGATTTTCAGAACATCCATGAGTGCCAAGAGGGAATTGAGAGCACACCTTAACTATGTCTGAAAGCTTAGAAGGTGTATTGGTTTGACAAATATAGCAGAGAAAAGAAACCACAGTAACCGTGGTTTTAGGGCCACAAAGTTTAGATTTTGGCCGTCAGATCTCTTCGGGAGAAGGAAGATCCTTCATAGCCGTCAAATCTGGGAGTGAAGCACGAAGATTAACCTTCAAGTCTTTTGGACTTCATTGTTTCGACAAATTTTAATATTTTGACAAAAGGAGGAAAAATCCTCAAAGCTCCGAAGTCCTGAAGTGGATCTACACCATAGATTGTTTGGGAGAAGGGAAACCATTGGATCCCCGAGTGGTTCGACAGTTCGACACTCTGGGAAAATTTGTTTGTGGTTGCGTAGAAGGAAGAGTTACCTGAAGTCCTGAAGTCCAAAACAAATCTAGACCGTCCCTTAATCGGAGACACGTGTCTGCAAATTGGCCTGTTCATAATTTTTACATCCGACAGTTTGGGGGTGGGTTGGTATTCAGCAACAAAATCCTTTGAATCCCAAAGTTTCGAAGTCCCGGAGCCTTGAAGTCTCAAAGCTCCAGGGAACACATGTTCAGAATTTTGACGTCTGACCGTTCGGGGGTGGGTTGGTGTTCAACAGAAAAATCCTCCAAAGACTGAAGTTTCAAAGTCCTGGAGCCCCGCAGTCCCGAAGCTCTGGGGAACACCTGTTCGGAAATTCAGTGTTCGGGTGTTTCGACGTGCTCTGGCATAGAATTTTCCAAATTCCCGGAGCCTCGAAGTCTCGAAGCTTCGAGGAAACAACTATTCAGAAGTTCAACATTCGAGAGTTATAAAGTATGTTGGTGTGAAATATTCTGAAGCCTAAAGTGTCGAAGTCCCGAAACGTCGAAGTGATGTGGCATGCTGACATCACCTATGGTGGCGTGGACCTATTAGGGAGATCGAAAGTTCAACGTTCGAAAGATGTGTTATGTTATGATGAGAATTCCTCCGAAGTTTCGAAGCTCTAGAGCACCGAAGTAGTAAAGGTCCAAAGAGCAGGGGTTCGAGAGTTTTGAAGTGTTATGTTGTGAAAACCTCCAAAGCCCATAGTTACAAAGTCCTGAAGCATCAGACGTGATGTGGCATGATGATGTCACCTAGGGTGACATGGACCCACTTTAGACCTGCCACGTGTCAACTTGATTCGTGTTTTTGACAATATTTTTGTACCAATTGTGACATGACACTTGTCACTCGTTGGTGGGGCCACGTGTCACCACTATAGTGTTGACAACAGTACTAAGTTGACCCCGGAAGTTTGAAAGTTCGGTATTCAAGAGAAATTGTGTAGGTTGTTGCAAGAACCTCTGAAGCGTGAAGCTCTAGAGAACTTCGCCAGTTCAACGTTTGGAGGTAATTTTGTGTGGTATAGGTGGAACCTCCGAAGCCTGAAGTTCTGGAGCCCTGAAGCTCCGAAGAAAGGTTTTTTAAGAACCTATTGAGTTTGTCATTCGTAAAAAATGAAGTGTGATGAAGGTGAAACCCCCGAAGTTTGAATTTCTGGAACCTCAAAGTCTCAAAGCTCCGGATAAACGCACATCATCTAAGCGCTTGGTCATAGCCCTTGGTCCTATGCAACTTTAGTCGAAACAAAAGGGGGCTAGTACTCGAATTGATGTTTTCAAAGACAGAAGGGGGCCAAAAGAAGGAATATGTGGGGTTTTGAGCTGTACAGACCCGTGCCTAAAAATGTAAAGAAGGCCTTTGTACTTTACGAGTGGATCCAACATGGGTCCAAGAGCCAATTTGGCTCTGAAGAAGAAGAACAACTGTACATAGATTACCTTCTAGGAAGGACAATTTTCAAATATTCATAACTTCCTGCTCAAAACTCAAAATTGAGAAAGGGAGTAGTCATTGGAAAGATCTGGAAAAGTAGAATAAAACTAATTACCCAGAAAATTGAGCTAAGCAGTCAATTTCTTATAAAATAAGAGGATAGAAGTATGATATATTAATGAACCAGAATGGTTCATATTTTCATGAAATTGTTGAGACAGTTAGCCTGACAAAGTTCTGTTGGTTGCACATTTTGCAAAATTAACAACAACTTGATCAAATCAGAATCAACACAAAGTGCAGAGATATGTAAGATACATAGGGGGCTTACAGCCAGGAAGATGAGATCAAAGGGATGGATGTCCATTTGGGTATTGAAGGAACAAAATCCAATGGACATGGAGAGGGAAAGGATGGAAAATTGAATATGGCAGAGACCATTAGAAATTTGCAGCAAGATGTCCAAAATCACAAGGATGATAATGAAAGGCTTATGAAATACAAGGAGAAATAGGAAGAATTCAACATAAAGTTAATGCAGAGCCTGGATAGAATTGAAAATAAATTGGATAAGGAGAATGGCTAAATAAAATTAGGAAGTCATAGGTCTCCTGAGGAGAAAAGAAGATCAAGGAATGCTGGCAGATGTAACACCATGTTTCCCCCAGTTTGTAAATATAACTATATTGGCCAAGGAACTATGGAAAACTCAAAGGTGTGAATGTTTGATTTGATCGACCTTTGTATGAAAGGTCGATGAATGTAAATTATGTTATTTTAATATAAAATGGATACATGTTGCATGATTGTTGGAAAGGGGATGTGCTAAGAGAGACCATGAATGCTATGAAAGAGATGGTGGAGGGAACCAAGAATGGTTGTGTTAACCTCCATTGAACCAATACTTTGTTGGATTTAATTTCTTAGGATCAGAACAACCCTCTGACCCAGGAATGAATTACAGTCAAGCTAGTAGGTGGGAAGACCTTCTAAAGAGTTAATGAGGGGATGGAGTAGACTGCCCATCTGTAAGGCTTCCATACCTGACCACGGACTAGGAATTTGGGCCACACACAATCTTGCTGGAAAAGGAAAGAAAGGAAAGCATGGGGGTCAGGGGAAGATGGGGGAAGAGTGCAGAGATGAGAGACTGATCTCTCGAGTTCAAGGAAGAATTGTGAAAAGAGTGTGTTCTGATCGTAGGAAATAGAGAATGATTCGGGTGAAGGAGAGTAACCTTCTATTGAGTATGTGTTATATTCTTTGCATGTGTGTGTGTGGATGTGTCAGATATGACAACTGCATCTGACGATCCCTCGCACTAGTTCTTTGTTTGTTCCATGTGCGTCAGGCACTTTCCTAGGGGGGTCCCAGGGGGGCAGGTATGCCCCCCTTGGTTATGCACAACGTTCGAGAACGGGCGGTAGCCCGGGGAAGCGCCCCGAATTTGTTTTTGGGCAGTTTATTCTATTTTTAGCGGTTTTGTAAATTAATCCCAGATTAAGGGATTAGGGTTTTGGTATCTACAGAATACCTAAAAACATTGTATATATATTGTATGGTGAATGGTGAAATTCGATATAATGAATATAGGAAAGGTTTTCCCGGTTGAGGGTTTCCGATATAAATCTCTGTGTACTATGTGAATGAGCCATTGATTAATTTATGTTTTGCTTAAGAATCTATATGCATTTCTTTACTTCACAGGTTTAAAACTTACATGTGGTATCAGAGCTCGTTTTTGGCTTTAGAGGGATGCCTTTGTTGTTGAGGGTTTGGCTCGGTCTTGATAGATCAAGTCTATCTTGGGTCTGTGATAAACCTGGGTTTAGTGGGAGATTTTGCAGTGGAGATTCCAGTATAGAAAGAGGAATGACGAGCTCATCTAGAATCGAGATAGAGAAGTTCAACGGTAAAAACTTTGAGCTATGGAAGCTAAAGATGGAGGACCTTCTTGTAGAAAAAGAACAATGGATCACTATGGATCCTGGTACATAGCCTACTGGTACACCGTCTACTAGCACACTGACTACGGGTACACAAACTACTAGTACTTCAACTACTGATATGTTGAACGAAGATTGGGAGAAGTTGGACATAAGAGAAAGGAGTATTATTCGAATCTGCCTAGTAGATTCAGTTTTGTTGAATGTCTCGAGAGATTCTATAGCCAAGGAACTATGGGATAAGTTGGGGAATTTGTATCAATCAAAGTCCCTGGTAAACAAGTTGTTTCTTCGAAAGAAGTTGTGTCATCTTAGGATGGAAGATGGATATTCTGTGATAGAACATTTAAATGCCTTTAATACTCTGGTAAGTCAACTTGGTTCTGTTAATATTATGATTGCAAAGGAAGATAAGTGTATTACTTTGTTATGTTCTTTGCCAAACTCTTGGGATAATCTGGTTGTAGCAATAGGTAGTACCACTCAATCCACATTGAAGTATGAGGATGTAGTTGCATCCTTGTTATCTGAAGAGATGAGGTGAAAAAGCATGGATGGTCACAACACAGATGCTTTATTTGTAAGAGGGCGTACCCAAGATAGGAACCCCGGTAAGCCTTTGGGGTGGAGATCTAAATCTACAGGTAGATCTAAGTCTCCAGGAAAATATTTGAGGAAATGTTGGAAGTGTGGTAAAACATGGCATTATAAGAAAGATTGCAAGTCTAAGAAGGTTGATAAACCAAAGGGATCTGATAGTACCTCTTCCACAAAGGCGAAAACCTCCACTGAAGAAGGAGGTGATGTTTACCTGACATATACAAGTACACATGCAGACTGTGATGTATGGTTAATCGACTCAGGTGCATCATACCATATGACTCCTCACAGGGAGTGGTTCTCTAAATATGAAAAATACGATGGTGGTGATGTATTCCTAGGAGATGACTCGACAGCAAAAATCTTGGGACGTGGAAGGGTTAAATTGCTGCTAAAAGATGGAAGGATTAGAACTCTCCCTAGGGTTCTGCACATTCCAAAACTAGCCAGGAGCCTAATATATGTAAGAAAGATGGATGAAGCAGGAGTGCATACTGTATTTGGAAAGAACACTTGCAAAATGGTACGAGGAGCAATGGTGTTGATGAGGGGAGTTCGGTGTGGAACTCTGTAAAAGTTGATGGGAAGCACTTATACTAATGGGTGTAACAGTTCTATTGTCCCTGAACAGAGAAATAAAGAATACAAAACCAATATTGTCCCTGGAAAGAAGACCATGCTGTGGCATCAAAGACTGGGACATATTGGAGAAAAGGGCCTTCGAAAACTACACTGTAAAGGTATGGTTGAAGGTATGTCTACTTGCACTCTAGATTTTGATTTCTGTGAACATTGCATATATGGTAAACAAAATCGAGTAAGATTATCATCTGGTTCTACAAGAGCAAAGGGAATCTTAGAGTTGATACACAGTGATGTGTTTGGACCTGTTCCTATTCCATCACTAGGTAAATATGTGTATTATATTTCATTCATAGATGATTTTTCAAGGAACACATGGATTTATTTTCTTAGAAAGAAATATGAGGTATTTGATAAATTTAAAGAGTTTAAGGCTCTGGTAGAAAAT
>JZKD02S2233661.1:99866-119699 GCA_000966675.3 Picea glauca
AACCAGGGAAGGAGCATTGGACAGCAGTAAAGAGGGTCTTCAGGTATCTTCGTGGCACCACCAGTTATGGATTGTGCTACTAAGGAAGACCGGGATTGGACAGAGTGGTGGACATGCATGGCTTTGTTGATGCAGACTGGGTTGGAGATCGTGATCACAGAAGATATACAAGTGGGTATGTGTTTAACCTATTTGGAGGAGCAATCAGTTGGATGAGAAAAAGACAGGTTGTAGTGGCACTCTCAACTATAGAAGTTGAATACATGACAGCCACTCATGCAAGCAAGGAAGAAGTATGGTTACAAATATTGTGTTCAAGTATTGGGTTGGTACAACAAGCAGTGAGATTAGATTGTGACAGTGAGAGTGCAATATTCCTGGAAAAGAACCCAGATTATCATCCAAAGACAAAGCATATTGATGTTCAGTATCACTTTGTGAGAGACATGGTTGAGGAAAAGAAGGTGTTGCTGGAAAAGGTTGACACTTTGAAGAATGTTGCAGATTCATTGACAAAGTCTGTGAGCCAAGAAAAGTTCTCCTGGTGTAGAGTAACAATGGGCATTGTTTCCCTGGATTGTTGACTATATAATCCCCTAGACCCCTGGATGCAAAGAAAACAACAAGTGGGAGAATGTTGGATATGTGTTATATTCTTTGCATGTGTGTGTGCAGGCGCGTCAGATATGACAACTGCATCTGATGACAATTGTGTCTAATGATCCCTCACACTAGTTCTTTGTTTGTGCCGTGTGCGTCGGGCGCTTTCCTAGGGGGGTCGCAAGGGGGGGCAAGTATGCCCCCTGGTTACGTGCAATGTTCAACAACGGGCGGTAGCTCGGGGCAGCGCCCCGGAATTTTTTTTGGGGCGGTTTTTGCTATTTTTAGCGGTTTTGTAAATTAATCCCGGATTAAGGGATTAGGGTTTTGGTATCTACAGAATACCTAAAAACATTGTATATATATTGTATGGTGAATGGTTAAATTCTATATAATGAATATAAGAAAGGTTTTCCCGGTTGAGGGTTTCCGGTATAAATTTTTGTGTACTATGTGAATGAGTCATTGATTAATTTATGTTTTTCTTAAGAATCTACATGTTGCATGATTGCTGGAAAGGGGATGTGCTAAGAGAGACCATGAATGCTATGAAAGAGATGGTGGAGGGAACTAGGAATGGTTGCGTTAACCTCCATCGATCCAGTACCTTGCTGGATTTAATTTCTTAGGATTAGAACAACCCTCTGACCCAGGAATGAATTACAGTGAGGTTGGTAGGTGGGAATACCTCCTCAAGAGTTAATGAGGGGATGGGGTAGACTACCCATCTGTAAGGCTTCCATAGCTGACCACAGACTGGGAATTTGGACCACACACAATCTTGTTGGGAAAGGTAAGAAAGAAAAGCATGGGGTTCAGGGGAAGACGGGGGAAGAGTGCAGAGACTAGAGACTGATCTCTCGGGTTCGAGGAAGAACTGTGAAAAGAGTGTGTTCTGATTGCAGGAAATAGAGACTGAGTCGGGAGAAGGAGAGTAACCTTTGTACCTATCGATTTATGTGTCAGAAGAAGAGATTCAATCTGAAAGCATCGTGGTCTAGCTCGGGGGTGGCTAGTGGTAAATCCGTTAGGAGTGCCTGAGCCTATGGTTGGGTGGAAACAGGCACCCCTTCCAGTAGTCGCTTCACATTATCTGGTTATGATAAGTGTTTTCATACTCTATGCATTGAATTAGGAATTAATGGTTGCATGCATGTATTTACATATCTATAAACTTTTTATGTATTAAAATGGTTTATTTATGTGTATACATTGGCTTCCTTGAGAACTTCTGCTTCTTCTTTTCCCATATTCTCCAATTTAAATCTCAAAGGTGTTTTCCCCAAGGAGCTACCTCACAACTCCGGAGTTGGAGCAAGCCTCTTGGAACTACTATTGTCTCGGTAACCTCACAATTTTACCCTGCCCTATTTCAAAACTTAAAGTTTTGTGAGTTAGGAAGGCGTTCCCTTAAAACTAGTAGCCTGCGAGACCTTGAACTCGCGCCCACGACCTTAACAAAAAACCTAACTAAGAGTAGATCTCGTAGCCTGAGAGTCATCTGAAGGTCCATGTGACTTGGGTCTAGAAACCCCACGCTAATCCCGAAAGGAGCTATCTCATAATGGTTTCAGAGTTTCAGGAGTTTGACATCCTGAGATGTCAAACTTAACGATAGTCAAAGTTACCCGAACTCGTTGAGTAACAAGAGTCGTAGATGAATCAAGAAATTGACAGAGGAGATGAATGTGAGTCTTTCATCAGGAGGAAAACCTATCTCAGTTGTCTAATCGACTCAAAGATCCAATGGAGTTAACGGATCAAACACTAGTCGCTCGATTAGATCGATGGTTTGGAATCATTGCAGAGTGTGAAGGTGAAATTAACGGACGTGCTAGTTCATGGACCGCAATCAAACAATTTCGTTGATCCCGTCAGGGTGGAGGATAAATGGCCACAATTAGATAGAGTTGGGCGAGAAATTTCCAGATTGGGGAGATTGAGCTCTCTGGTAAAGAGCGAGCATGTTGGGGCCCCACAATCACTGTGAACCGTCGATCTATGAACGAATTGGTATTGGCCGAATATTGACTGTGATATCTGAGGGATGTTGAAAGATGATTAGGCTGGAGTGACGAGGCATAGTGAGGCCATCTACGATGACGTGTATTTAATCTTGATGAGCCACACACCACCTAGATTCATGTGCATCACCTACCCCATAGAGCCTTTGGAACGTGACACGTGTCATCCCGGGTGAGGGAACATGTCACCCCTAACCCATCTATGTTTCATCCCCTGGTATGTGCCCACCTAGCCAACATGGTTGGTGAAGGGACTGGAACTCCAAGAGTCTGGGATTTTAGGACCTTGGAGGATTTGGGGTGTATTATCGTAGAGAGTCCAAGGGGCCCGAAGTGATGAAGTGTTGGAGTATATCCTAGCCATTGGCACAGGGAAGCACGTGGCAGTAGATTTTTAACTCTAGAGAAGAGCCACTTTAGAGGATTTGAAGTGTCAATCTTTGAAAACTCCTGAAGACCGAATTAGCGAAGAAGATATGGACCATTGGATCTAGAGGAACACATGGCCAATATCCGTGTGATTTGGAGGAAAGGTACTTCAGAGGGAAGAGAGGGTGGAGTGTGTAGAAATCCTGAAGCCCGAATTCATGAAGTAACTAGGAATATAGATCTAAGGATCCTTCAAGTCCTACCCTATCCATCGGATATACGATGTAGTCATCCCGACATTGACTGCCTTGGGAGGATAGGGGTTTTTTGACACCAAAAATCCTAAAGGCCGAAGCACCAGAGTTCATCGTGACCTTTTAATAGAGGAGGAAGTGTGTCAGAACATCCGACACTCTAGAGGTTTGCGCGTGTGAAGACTCGAGAACCTCCTGAAGCCTAGAGTTCCAAAGTGGATCAGGGCCGTCAAATTCTCTGAGGACACACGACATCGAATTGTGAACTTCAGATATTTTCTAGTCTAGAGGATTCACGTAGTGGCTGTCTTGGTGCATGTTGTATTGGCATTTGGTCATAGCCCATGATCATATGTGAGTGTAGATGGAGGGAAGGGGATAGGCCTGGATTTCAATCCGAAGGTTGAACGTTGAATTCCCTGGTAGCCTGTGAGTCAGCTGAGGATCAAGCCCAGTCATTGGATTGGTTGGGGAATGCATCTCCACCATATATTTTGGAATTTTGGAAGCTCTGGGACATCGGAGGACTTGGGATGGAGCTTATTGAGTTGGATCCACGTGAAATCCGTGTGCCCCCAACCATTGAACACCCGAGGAACTTGGGAGAGGCCTATCTTCCAGTTTTGAGCTTAGTTTTGAGCATGGAGACCATGGTTGGAACGCTCTAGACGAGAAGAAGGTGATAAATACACTGAATAGAGGATTTGATATAGTTAAGGAAAAAAAAAATTCGACAACCCACCATGGGTGTGTTACAACAGACATCACCATCGCTCCCTGAGGCATTCTAATAGGTGAGTACCCAACACCTCCAGTTCATCCCCTGTCAGGAAGCATTAGAAGAGGTCTGGGGTGGATGAACTAGAAGGAGAAATGAACAAAATCAAACCTCCTACATTTGATGGTGAGCACAAGAAGGATGAAGATGCCGAGACATTCTTGCTAGGCATGAGAAAATATTTTCAATTTCATAATTATTCTTCTCATGAAGAAGGAAGAATTTCTATCTATCAACTCAAGGGAAAGGCATCCATGTGGTGGGATCAACTTGAGTAGGTGCAACAGATCAAAGAGAAAAATGTTACTTGGAAGGAATTCAAGAAATATTTTGAAAATAAATACTTGACTAATAGATATTATGACAAGAAAATGAAAGAGTTCTTTGAACTCAAGCATGGAAGTATGACCATTGATGAGTATGAAATAAGGTTTTTGGAACTATATAAGTATGTCTCCTCCATCAAGGATGAGATAGTTAATATTTAGAGGTATTTGAGTGGGCTTCCATCTTTCATCAGTGATAAGATTCAATATGATGATCCCAAAATGTTGGAGGAGACCATAAGGTGAGATAAATGCCTATATGATCAGCATAAATGAAAGAGAACTTTCCAAAAAGGTTGGGAAGACAAGAAGAAGTTCAAGATGGAACAAAGGAATATTAAGGGGAATAAGCCACCATTCTTCATAAACAGTCCTCAAGGACAACCATCTTCTAGAGAGCCCAGAATGAATGAGATAGGTGGGCAAAGGCCAAGGCAACCACCTATTCAATGTTGAGGCTGTAAAGGAGATCATATGTTAAGAGATTGTTCCCATAGGGGTGACAAAGTGAGAGTTTTCCACAATGTGCAGCAAGCTGAAACAATGGAGGACATGCATAGAAATGTACCAAGGATCTATGCATCCCTGTACAACAAGCAAGTAGAATTTCAATCACACGTGATTTAAGTGGAAGGTATGATCAACAACCAACCCATTGAAATTTTAATTAATTCAGGATCTAGTCATAGTTATATAGATCCTAAGGTGGTGGAAAGATTTCAATTGCCAAGAAGAAAGAATGGGAAGTCTTGGTTGGTGTAGCTGGCTATCGGAGCCAAGAGAAAAATTAATGAGTTGGTTAAGTCTTGTCCAATGGGCATGAATGGGATGAGCACCAAGGCATATTTGAACATCTTGCCTTTAGGTTCCTATGACTGTCTAATTGGGATGGATTGGTTGGACCAACACCATGTTGTATTAGACTATCATAACATGGAATTTAATTGCATGGATGAGGAAGGAAACCTAAGGGCAATCCAAGGAATTCGCAGGGTAGTAATTGTTAGAGAAAACTCAACAATGCAACTGAAGAAATGTTACAGAAATGGATGTCAAATATTTACATCTCATATGGAAGAAACACCTAAGGATAAGGTGTCAAATATTGAAGAGTATGCAGTCCTAAAGGAGTTTGAGGACGTGTTTAAAGAAATACCAATATTTCCCCCTAAAAGAGATATTGATTTCTCTATAAATCTGATGCCTGGAGTAGCTCTAGTATCCAAGACTCCTTACAGGACGAGTACACCAGAACTGAAGGAGTTTAAGATATTTTGAAGAAGGGATACATATGCCCAAGTGTGTCACCTTGGGGTGACCCAGTTTTATTTGTGAAGAAGAAGGAAGGGACATTGAGACTGTGTGTTGACTTTAGAAAGTTGAACAAAGTAACTGTAAATAATAAGTATCATTTGCCAAGGATCGATGACCTCTTTGATCAGTTGAAGAATGCAAAAATATTCTCAAATATTGATCTCAGATCAAGTTATCATCAGGTAATAATTAAAGATGAATAAACCATCAAGACTGCTATCAGAACAAGGTATGGGCATTATGAGTTCACAATGGTGCCATTTGGGTTATCAAATGCACCAGTTGTCTTCATGTGTTTAATGAATGGTGTTTTTGGAGAGTACTTAGATAATTTTGTCATTTTATTTTTGGATGACATCCTTATATATTCCAAGTTGGAAGAGGAACATCAAAAACACTTGAAGATGGTATTACAAGTGTTAAGAGAGCATCAATTGTATGCCAAATTCAGCAAGTGCTCATTTTATCATAACCAAATTCAATATTTGGGGCATATCATATATGAGGAAGGGATCGCAGTGGATCCTGTAAAGATTGAGGCCATTAGAGGATGGTCAACGCCTAGGAATGTGACAAAAGTCAGATCCTTCATGGGTCTCACTGGATACTACAAAATATTTATTGCAGGATTCTCAAAGATTGCACACCCGATCACTTCCTTGCAAAAGAAGGGAGTGAAGTTTCAGTGGACAACAGAGTGTGAAAAGAGATTCCAACACTTGAAGAAAATATTAACCAATGCTCGAATTCTAAGGATTGTTGATCCAAATGAATATGTCATGGTATGCATAGATGCATGCAAAGAAGGACTTGGTGGATTCCTCAGTCATAATGGGTTTGTTGTATGCTATGAATCAAGGAAGTTGAAGGAGCATGAAAGACATTATGCCATTCATGATTTGGAGTTGGCAGCCATAGTGCATGCCTTGAATAAGTGGAGACACTACCTCATGGGAAAAAGGTTTGAGCTAAGGGCAGACCATAATGGTATGAAATATTTATTTGATCAGCCAACTTTAAATGCCAGGCATATCAGATGGTTGGAATTTCTAAGTGAGTATGACTTTGATATAAAGCATATCAAAGGGAAAGAGAACAAGGTGGTTGGTGCACTCAACAAGAGAGTTCATGAGTTGCATGCTAAAACCATTAGCATGTATCAATCTGATTTGAAGGGAAGAATCTCAGAGGCTACAAAATCAGATTTGCATCACATCTAATTAGTAGCAAAATTACAGCAAGGTAATCTATAGCACAAATTCGATGACTACAAGCTGGGAGATGATGATGTTCTCAGGTACATAGACATAATTTATGTGCCAAATTCTCAAGAATTGAGAAGTTTGACATTGAAATAAATGCATAATGTACTTGTTGAGCACTCAACACACCCTAAAAGGCCTATGTCAAATTTTTACCTTTTTGGGTACCACTTGATCTTTGCACTGTCTGATTCAACTTCATTTTGAGAAATGTTTTTGTCTTTTATTATTATCATGACTCTCATTAGCTATTCAGGTTTGTTGAACTATTGAAACCCGATGACTTAAAATTCCTTAACACCTGAATAAAGGATCAACAACCAAAACACTTCACCCGACATGCTCAGATTCGACATCGGAAGGAATTCAAAGAAGGAAAATAACTACTCGACAACCTCATTCATCGAGCGTAGATCCCCATCAGCATCGGCAAAATGAAGTTTTTGTTTGCGTTGAAATCCTTATAAGGATATCAACGATATCTGATTCCCCTTCGACACCGGTAAAAGACGAGGGGAATAGACGTTAACAAAGAAAGAAAAGATATTTTTGATAACCGATAGCCAATAACCGATGCACTTATCGGAATTGGGGAAAACCTAAAGGGATCACAATGAACATTATGACCACCTTAAAGAGTATTTTCGATTGTAGATCCCCGATGCGTTTTCGACATCGAGACTTTTTTGAGGAAGCTAATCTGAAGAAAGCACTCGGTAGGTTTATCGTCGATCGTTGACCCTGGATACGTTTTTGGCACCAAAAAGCTAAGGATTTTTTTAGAACGAATAACTTAAGAAAAGTCCCGAGTTTGATTAATACACGTGAATTAGGTCATCGTTCTTCAATGCCACATGTCTTTACCATATTGGAGAACTGTACGGTCTAGTTTTACCTCAAGTCATTCTTGGTTCCCTAAGTCCGATTCACACCTCCGAGTCAACTTTGCCACGATAATATTGTACAGTGAGATTGATCGGCGTTGGAGCTTTTGCAAAAGGAGTTCAACTAAAACGTTCATATCACATCCCCGATCCCTGATCCACCCACTGAGAGAGGGACACGATGGGACGTTTTAGCGTTAGATACGATCGGATTTTGATCATTTAAGGGGATAATTAATACCAAATCCCGCATTATTTTCTACCTCATGCACCAATCAAAGCATTCGATTAAAATCATTGATAGACCGCATCACCCCTACACCTTCGCCATCAACCCACGATGAATTTAAGTTGTAGAGATTCAGCGACAGATCTATTTAAATTTCACTCATCACTCGAATTGAATGGTTGATACAACACGGTAAGTTCTTCCCTGGTTTAAATTATCTTGAGCCGTTGTAAACTAAATCATTCTGTGCGCAAGGAAATTCAGAGCATCCAAAGAAGCAAGACAAGTAATTTGAAGGCTACAGATATTCCATGAGTATCAAAATAACTAGGTTTAGCAATCTTTATAGGTATGTATCCAAGTCTGTGGACTTTACATGGTTACAATTCATATTTTTGTATCTATTTTTGTTCTTTACACAGCCTCTAATTTTTTTTTTTAAGTTGCAGGAACAATGCTGCCAAGAAAGCCAACCACCAGACGATCGTCGAGGGCACCGAAGCTGAAATAACTAGAGGTAAGAAAAGGCTCTTATCCAGAGGCCACAAAGCAATTAGAATACACCATGAGGCCAAAAATTGTCATTAAGACATCGATGAAGAAGGATTTCATCCAGCCTCCGGCCTTTGGCGATATAGAGGCAAGCACATGATCTGAGATGGAACTCTCACAGTGAGGAGAACTCTTTAACAAAATTAATCAGGAGGAATACCCAAAATATATCCCACACAGTGATCCATATGTAAGATCCCTCGACGACGAAGTGTTACCAAACATTTGATGGTCATACCTGCATATGGTGGCGAGGATAACCCTTGTTTTTCCCTGTATTGAAGTCTTGAAGTGGCTCATCGACCACACAGACACACAAAAATGTTTGACCAATGATGACAATGGTGGGTGTGTCGAAGTGTTCTTAACGGTGGAAGTTTAGAAGTACTACAAGCTTAGAGACCCTGAGGAGTGACTAAACACAAATTTTGTCGTGACATTCTACGAGCACCACGACACCAGCCGGGTGATGGCCTCGTGGTGGAGGGAGGACAATAAATACACCAACCGGAGCAATGGCTGGTACTCAACGACCAATTTGAGGGATCCATACATCTATTTGATGGCTCTCATCTATCGATTATATGGAGAGAAGGATTGCTATATATTTTCAGAGGCGTGGATGCCCTTGGATTACACAGTAGAAATCTCCGGGCGTGGCTTCAACTAGAGGGCGATAATTTATAAACAACTAAGAATCTGCATACAACAAGCTCAGACGCTGAAGGAAGGAGAGACACTAGTTTTCTACATGACTTCATATTCGGTTGATGTCATGTGCGCCATAAACATATTCACCGACATGAATCTAATCTGGCATGTCGCTGAGCTCCCGGTCCATGTATATTTCAGCGTGCTATGGGAGAACATGTATAAAAGGTCTTACTCCCTCATCTGTGATGAATTCATCACATGAATTTATTTCATTCTTTTTAAGAAGTAATGCCCGAGAATATCGACTGCGGCCAAGAAAATGATTTCCAAAGTAGGCCACTAATACTTAGACGAGCATGACACCTACATCAGGGTATTCGGGGCCACCAGAGCACCACATCTCCTACCATCACACATCCTAGACTAGCTTGTAGTGGGATAATTATGCTATCAAACCATTTTGCAAGGCTGCAACACCACCCTGGTCAAGGACAAGAAGCGAGTGTTCATTCCCTATGGTTTCCATGTAGGTTTCTATGTGGTTAAAGGTACAATTCAAGCCAAACAAGAAGGGATGATCCAGCTCAAGTTGAATTTCCAGACATGTCTATTATGTAAGCATGATCCAAAGGGCTTGGTCTTGGAACACGCTTCACAAGTGTCGTCTTGCTGGTCGTATGCCCACAACAAATTTGAAGATGAAGTCTTCATGAAAACTTCCCAGGACTGAGACGAGGTGGTAGCAAGGATGGACGACCCCAAAATGACCAGGTTCATGGCCATGATCCTAGATGAACAGGAGATGACCATAGATAAATTGGCTCAAGAGTCCCTCAAAGCTAGAGAAGAAATCAGAGTGGTAGAAGCAACAAAGGTTCCCCTGGTGGCCCCGGTGCAGGATTGAGGATTCCCTATGACACATGATGCATGGGAAAGGGGATTTCTCATGATAGAGAAGGAACAATGAGTAATTGATCAAGTTCAAGACAACCCAGACCTCATAGGAATGATAGGGGCCTCTGTCGACAACCCAGATGACAGTTGTGCAGGTCCAAGCAGCCCTGAGCTAATAGAAATTGATGAAATCACCGGGTTAGATAACCCTGAAGTTACAATGCCATAGGTCCGATCACTGAGGGAGGTTTCATCTCAGACAAAGATAGTAAGAACATAAGAGAGAGAAAGTGCACCAAACCCCCTCCGTGAATTGATAAACATCTATGATGATGAAGAAATTCTGGAGGTATCCCTGGTGACTCCTGTACAGATCACAGAGGAAAAGGAGCCCAAGAAGGCATCCTCCCCAGTTCTCAACACTCAAATTTGGATCCCTTCATAGAATGACCAGGAGGTCAAAAGTGTCTTAGACACTGAACTACTCAATGTACCGAAAACTCAAAAGGACAGTCCGATGGACGAGCTAGGGTCGGGAAAACAAAAAGAAGAAGCTCCACAACAGGAAATCGATGTCTCAACGAATGATTATCAAGTAAGTACCGAGCCTACCCCTGATGCCTCAATTTCAACCGGTACTCAACCCCGTGATAACAAATAAATAGAATCCAGACCTTCGAAACACATGGAGGAGGTTCAAGAACCCAATCTTGAACAAATATACACCATTGGGAGCCTGGGAAATATGCTCACCTGGAGAGATCATCAAATCCCCGAACTTGTGGATGAAGTTGCTGACATACAAGATATCTCCTATAACCAGAAAATGAAAGCTATCGTGAAGAGAAACACCAAGAAGAGGAGGATCACCCTAGATCGCTACATCCTCATCACCACGGAGGAAAAGTTAATGAACACATAGCATGCCAAGACATTTGAACTTATCAGCACAGGGATGGAAATCACAGATGCAACCCTGGACAGAGAAAAAAGGGATGAAGAGGATCTGGCCATTGCACTAAAGGAATTGGAACATCTACGCCACTTGGTGAAATATTATCAGGACACCACACAGGCCGGAGTGTTCCTGAGAAGCAAATTCTAGGAAGCCTACAAAAAATTTACAGATGAACGACACCTATTCACTGTAAGGATAGTTGAGCTTCAAGAAGACACCCTCATAGCACTCGTGACGTGCAAAGATATGGAGAGGTGGTATGAGAAAGTAAACCAATCCATGGAGGGGATTGACTATATCAGTGTGGTGCAACAGGGTCGAGATGTCGAAGAGCATGGCATATGGGTGCTAAGGGAAAGTAGCATCGACCGCATAAGGAAATCAGATGAATATTGGGTAAAAATGGCTCAGGAACCTCATTGAGAAATCCAAGAGAAATGGGCCCAATTCGAGAAGAGATGGACCAAGATCAACTAGGCAATGAGGGACATCTACCTCCCCAAATTCGGCACACCCGATGAATTTGTCGACTTGCGCGAGATAGTCAAATCACATGTCGAACAAGATTCATCATGGGCTACAGAAATAGAAAAGGTGGCATACATGGCGCCAGGACAGGTGCAACAGTTCATGGAGCACCCGATCAAAGCTCGAGCCATGTTGCAGCAGTTAAGTGCCAAAATAGTCAAGTATCGAGCACGGGCAGTGGAGATAAGAGAGATCCTTTCATCCTCAATGGAACAACATAGATTCCCATATGCTAACACATGCGAGGATCTCTTCGTCAAGTGTTCGGAGTACGAGAAGAGTCATCCACTCAAGTGAGATCATTTGATGACTCTTTGAAGACTGATAGAAGAAATCACCATTTGGAAAATAGTTAGCTACACTTTAATAGTTATTTTTAGTTAGTAGTATGTTATAAATAGGAGGATCGACATGTTGGCAAAGGGTCGATGGTTGTTGCAAAGACCCTCAATTTTTGGATTTATAAAGAACTATTTCAGAGCTGCCTTAATTGAGAAGTCATGTTTAGGACCAGAGACAAGTTTGTGTTTTTCATCAAAAGTGTGTATGATTGCATGTGAAGAAGAATTATTTCTGATTTCATCTCATGAATGGATGTTGTAACGAGTAAGAGCATCTAAATTTGTTGATAAGTTATCTAATTCAATGTTTTTTACAGTTCTTGTCTTTAATGATGAAAATTAAATCGTTGTGTTAATGTGTGATTGATGATTAGAGTTAAGGAAACTATTTTTCTTTCCATTGTTTATCGCATGCATTTTTTCTTCTGATAAATTGTATCTCGGTCAATAATTGGAACACCAACAAGTTAATGTATTAGTACTAGGCTTGTGGTGGAGAATCATTGTCTGCATGCTAGAGTGAAAGGGTTATCCCAAATTCGGCCTTCTCCAATAGTTAAATTTTCCCACTTTGTTACCTAGTTGGTTTATACCGGATTTCATCTTGCATCGGTCCCACCTATAAGAGAAAATACAAAAGAGAACATTTGAACTGAAGGAGGAGATTTCACTAGAAAACGTAAAGCCCATCGATTAATTGGTCGGATCGTGAGATCTGGAGAGCCATTCCACTATTAAACGCTACAGAGTCTAATTGGGCCTTGGTGGTGGGTTTGGTTCCTACTGTTGAGTTTAAGGGATTTAGGACCCCTCAACAGTACCTTATGTTGGACACCCAAGGTATCAAAAAACTATTACAGTTGTCAAGAGACAATATTATTGGCCATGCATGAAGAAAGAAATTGTTGAGTACATTGCCAAATGTTGGGAGTGTCAAAAGGTCAAGGCTGAGCATAGGAAATCAACTGGTTTGTTGCAGCCATTACCCATTCCTGAGTGGAAGTGGGAAGTAGTAACAATGGATTTCATCACCAAGTTGCCCAGAATAAACAAACAAGATGATTCTATCATGGTAGTGGTGGACAAGCTTACCAAAGCTACCCATTTCATTCCAGTGAATCTCACTCACAAGGAAACTAATGTTGTTGATATTTATATGAGAGAAGTAGATCGATTGCATGGTATACCCAAGAAAATTGTGTCTGACGGAGACCCGAAGTTTACCTCAAAGTTCTGGAAAGGTTTATTTAAAGGATTTGGAACAAATCTTAATTTTAGCACAAATTATCATCTAGAATCTGATGGGAAAACAAAGAGGGTGAACCAAGTGATTGAATATATGTTGAGGATGTATGTGATGGATAAACCATAAAAATGGGAAGACTATCTACACTTGGTAGAGTTTTCTCACAACAATGGGTACCAAGCATCTCTAAAGATGAGCCCATTTGAGCCACTTTACGACAGAAAGTGCAACACACATGTAAGTTGGGACAACCCAATAGTTGGTAGCTTGTTGTTGTGGGCCATTTGAAATCCTAGAGAGGATTGGAACTATAGCTTATATGCTTGAATTACCTAAATCAATGTCTATTCATAATGTATTCCATGTGTCGTTTCTAAAAAAGTATACCTGATGTTAATCATGTTATTGATTGAAATGTGATTCAGGTGGAGCAAGAAGGCGCTTTTCAAGTGCATCCAATGTGCATACTAGATCGGAAGATCAAGAAAAATTGGAATCGAGCCATAGGTCTAATAAAGGTCCAATGGACCTGGTACGGTCCTGAGGATGCAACTTGGGAGCATGAAGATGCTATGCGGGCAGAATACCCGCATCTTGTTGAAGATTTTTGAAAATCTTGATGGTAATATGTAAATAAGTTGCACTGAGGGCAGTGAAAAAATAATGGGAGGGGATTGTAATACCCCAAGGCCGAGCCCCAACTGAATTATAAACATATTTTATAGGTTGGTGAGTCAAGTGATAATAATCTAGGAGGCTTATGTGATGATTAGGCAAAAGAGCCTAGATTCTTAAGGCCAGTGAGCCTATTTTTGTATATGTAAACACTCATATCATTAATATACATATATCGTTGCATGTAGACCCACCATGATAAAAGAGTATTGGGGACTAAACTCCACTAGGAAGGGAAGGGGAGGGCTAAGAGCCTAGGAAAGGGGATAAGATAGAGGGCTTATCATAAAAAGGAATATTATATTATTATTTCCTAAAGACTATGGCGAGGATAATTGTTTTATCCTAAGTCTCATGGAAGAGGGAATGAATCCCAAGTGGAGAGAAATGATCTCTAGGAGAGCCATGTGTCAATCATGGAACATAGAAATATAGGTGGGGGAAAATAGTATGTTTTCCCATCTTTCCCCATTCACTCACGTATTCACACACATATCCCTCCTCTCCATCGTCGACCTCGACATTATTCACGCACCTCTAGAACCTGTAGGCATTTTGAGCTATCTCGTATGTTACATGTGAAGCATAGTGCATATAAACCTTGCATGAGCCCATACTGTGCCTTAACGAATTGTTTTTTCTACCAACGAAGTTCATTGATTGAGTGTGTCTTACTGCCATCATTTGTTCTATACCCGAGATTTGATGCTACCAACACCCTTACTCAATTGACTTAGGAGATGGACTGAAGAAGTAGGTTGTCAGGCCTATAAGAAAATCTCTCCAAGTGAGAGAGGTTGTTGGGGAAGTGATTTTCCTAGAGGGAGCCCAATGGCATCTATAGTTCTCTGAGAATTCTTGTCTAACCTGTTGCTGAAGCCCTAGAAGGGAAGTGGGGCAACTGAAGGACTGTTGAGCAGAGAAGGGGCACAGTTCCTCGAGTGGGACAGACATGTGGGGAATGAGAGGTTGTAGGTTGTTAATGTGAGTTGGATCATGGGACGAAATCCTTCTTGTTTACTGTGCAACTTCCAATTGTCTCAACCTAGCCTAGGAATCCCTTTACCTGGGTGGAGTTTAGTCCCAGCTCGGGGGTGACCCACTGCTGAGAGTGATGCGAAACGCGGTCTAAGGATGGGAGGTTCCTGGAAGGTATGCATGCAGGTGGTGGTATTCTATAAAAATATAAGTACCATTTATGTGTTCATTTGCATGTTGTGTATTTGTACATGTCTTATATTTATGAGTTTTTCCTATATATGTTGTATGTATAGGCTTACTGTTATTTCCACATTAATCTGTGTATTAGCAGAATGTAATTGTCTATTAAGTTTTATATGTATGATGTTCCACGATATTTTGTGTGTGGCATAGACCAACAGGTCTATGACTGGGTATGTACATTTTTGGATATCAGAAACATGAGAAGTACTCAATGTGGCAGTCCTCGGCCTAGGAGGCCCGAGGTGTGCTACAAATTTGGTTTCAGAACCTAACAAGAGTGTTTTATGGAGTAGCATGGTCCAACCTAGGTGACTGGGGATGTTATAGTTAGATAGAGGATAAGTGAAATCAATATATTGAAACACAATAACAAAAATATAAAGCAATATTATTATAAAAAAATATTTGATTTTGAAATGATTAATTGAAAATTTGTAAAAAACAATGAATTAAAATATATACATATCAGTGCATTGTATTCTTTTCAACTCACTAGATGGTATGTTCCATAATATAGAAATCAGTGTGATTTTAGGATTCATACGCACCGGTGCACATTAATTATAATAACACATCAGTACGTACTATTAAGAAAACCCATTGTTTTGTAAATGATATAACATACAATAATATATATTGTTTCAAAATTGTATGGTGCTCATGTTTGAAGTATACACTGGGGCACTCAAAATAATTTATGTACCGATGTGTTAAGTTTATTATATACACCGGGATTCTAAATTTTAATTACACATCAGTTCCTTTACTATAATATACACACTGATGCATACTAAAAATAATGGCACCAACTTCTCACCTCGAATATTCGAAATTTCACTACCCTTCAGTGCACATGGTAAAACATATATCGATATGTACTAATTACACAAGAACCAGGGTGCATGCTATATTAAACACATTGGGTCTGAGGATAAATTGATCACACTGGTGCTAACTATAAATTAAACGCACCAGGGCGGACAAATCTTAAAACACACTGGTGCTTCATACAAAAGCAAGGAGGAACCGGTGAGAAATAGTTATAAACACACCAAGGAATTTTTTTATTATATTAAGATCTGGGGTGCTTTTACCATATTAATGTACTTATGCATTTTATTATAGTAACAAAGGGGTGCGTGTTTTTTAATACCACACTGGTGTGTTTTGACAAGAACAACACCAAAAAAAAAACCTCCATTACAGCCTCCACCCACTCAATGTTTTTTAGTTATATGGAACATCCACTAAAACCTCTGCATCTAATAGAGGAGGTTGTAGCAGAGGCTTTTTGAATTTTTTTCCAAATTTTGTAACACTAAAGACCTATGCTAGAAGGTGTTCTCCTTATAGTGGTAGTTCTCCAATCAATGTCTTTGGGTAAGAGGTAAAATTAAATGAAGTGGTGGATATAGTGGAGAAATCTATGGCCAGTCATTTCCATAGTTGTAGATATGGGGAAATATCTCTTATGGATTGGATTCATGAAAATTTGGAACTTTTGCTAGGTTACCCTCTAGTATTTTACATCTTAACCAAGGGTGGGGTGGATTTCATTTTTTGATTGATGTTAGATGTTGATAAGGTTTTATCTTCCAATTGGAAAAGGGGTTTGACTCCATTAGTGTTAAAGAGGTTGACACCATTTTTTGATGCAAAAACTGAGAAGGTTGAGTTGACACTAGTCTAGGTAAAGTTGTCAGGTCTTTGAATGGAGTTATGGTTGTTGGATGTATTGAGGGATATTGAGAATGTGCTTAGGTACTTTTATGAAGAAAATAATTCTTTTCACAAGATAGGGTTGATAGCCATTTCTCATACCATGGTTTCTTTGGACTTGAAGGATGTATTAGTAGAAATTTTATCTTTGAAAAAAAGATCCTATGTTGTCAAATAGACCCTAGACTATGCAAAAATACCCTTTATATGCTTACAGTGTCATTATATGGTCACTTAGCTATGGATTATAATTTCTCCATTCGAAAGAAATAATGGATGAAAAATATTTTGAAACAGGTGGTTAATCAATTGGGGACTAAACAAAGTTTAAAATTTTTGGAATGTCAAAAAGAGTTTACGCCTCAAATTGTGAATGAAGGAAGTGCGCAAAAGGATGAGATTAACAAGAAGCCTAATAAGATTATTTGAGAGAAGGACATCCTTGAGCATTGTTTCCCAAAAAAATCCCAAATACTTTAGATGTGGAAGGCCTAATTGTTGTAGGAACATCCTTGGCTAAGTTGGGTAAGTCTATAAGGAACTTGGTTCCTCTCTCTTTCCATTCTTCTCCTGAAAAAATATTGTTTTTGGGCTATGGTTTAATGGAAATGTGAAAATCTAATTGATTGGGGGAAGGAGGGACTAATGTTAGGTTTTATTGTTTTGAAGGGTAAGACACAGATTCCCTTTGGGGTTTTATATGAGCCTATGAAAGATGGTTATAAAATATTCAAAGCAATTCTCATTGTATATGACCTAAAAATAGAGTCTTTCATTACATAAAGATGAAGGTAGGAAGGAAAATTTTAGGTATAATTTTAGGTCTAAAAGAGAAGTCTTCTTTGGGTTTGAAGGAGGGATTAAAGGTGGCTTGAGTTTGAATGAAGGAAAAGGGTCTAAAGGTGTGAGTAGATTAAGGAAATCATTTGTGTCTTTGTCTTAGGAAAACATTGTTAATGAAGTTATGGTTGGTAAACAAATTTCCTTGGATGGGGTTGTTAGAGAAACCAATAACCCAATAGATATTGAAAAATGATTTGTTTATACTTCAATTGTCTAGGGTTGGACAATCCCTCTAAAAAGTAATCCATGCAGATCATTGTGGAAAATCACAATCCTAAGTTATGTTATTGTAGGAGATATGTATGAGGTGGGGGGAATAGTTAGTGATCTAGAAAATTTATGTGGTGCTTGGGAGTTTATTTTCATTGGCTCGAGCATTAGGTCAAAGGGAATGAATACTGATTGGAAGATAATATCTTTGATTTGTTCCAATTTTTGGTCCTTCACTTCAGATTTGGGAACATTTCTTTACTCCCGATATTTGGTGAAAGAGCTCTGATGGGTGTTATATATGCACTAAAAACACACTAAAACCCCTCAATTAAATTTTCAACCTGGGGTAAGTAAACTTAGAGTTGTAGAAAAATATATGCCAAAGGTAGAAGGGCTAGTAGGAGTATAGTCTAACTAATGAAGGTAGCAATCTAAGACTAATCTACTTAAGCAAAGCTATCTAACGAGCAAACCCTACTAAGCAAATTGAAACTAGGTAACCTAAGTAATTTTGGGCCAAGGATCGATGGATAGTTCTAAGAAAGCAAGTAAAAACCCTATGTAAAAGAAACTAGTTCATAACAATAAGCAAAAGCAACTATTTAAGCATAATAAGCAAATGACAAAAGAAAATTATTTTAACTTGTCAGCCTACATTCAATGAGAAACTATCCTATGAAAGCAAGTAAATAAACAAGCAAACAAAGACACCTAACTAACCTACTAAATAAAGTAAACAAGTAAGCAAAGACAACTACCTAACCTATTGAAGCAATAGACAAATAAGCAACGACAACTAACTAACCTACTAAAGAAAATAAACAAGTAAGCAAAAACAACTAAATACTGCTAGCAATCAAATTAAAACTTCTCATTGAAAAAATATCTATCCTAAGAGGCAAGTGGACTAAATGCTCAATGCAAAATTATTTCTAATGCATGCAAGGAAATCTAAGAGGCAATTGGACTAAATGCTCAATGCAAAACTATTTCTAATGCATGAAAGGAAATCTATTTTATTGAAAGCAAGAAGAACTACCAACTAATGCTTAACCTATAATAAGAAAACTACTATCTAATCTATCAAAGCAAAGTCTATCTATCCTACAACAACAATAAAACTTTATTCTAATCTATGAAAGCAAGAAACTATCTTCAACCTGTGAAAGCAGGAAAACTATCTTTTAACTTATGACAATTCAATTATAATGTTGGTGGTTGTGTGAATGTCTCCGGTGTCAGATGATATCTCGATGGCACTTGACAACAAAGGACAATTCCAACAGTATAAGCTCAACACTAATCTCAATGGCAAAGTGAAAGGTATGGATTAAACAATCCAATGAGAGTTTAGCCATGACAAAACAATGTTAAATACCCTGCATATTCATGTATGAACCATAAAAAACATAACGAGATCATCATTATACTTCTATACTACATAAGAAAAATTCATACTTAAACTCAAGCTATTAACTAAGAAATACATTTGCAATTTAATTCTAGGAAAGAAATTACGTAAATGAAAACTATGCTATATCTACTCTAGCAATTCAAACTGCAATAAAGAAATGACTAAAAACAGAAATTAAAGCATGACATTTAAAAAGTAAACCAACAACTACATTAATCAACAACTAAGCAAGATCTATCTAAAACTGAAATAAGCAATCTATCATTAAAAACTGCAATCAACCCTATCCATCCATCAAATCCTTGTCAATTAAAACCCAAATTAAAATGCTATTCTATGCTATTCAAAACTCTGTTTTAAACTTGATTATAAAATCTTAGATAAAGATCAAGAAACTATCCTAGATGAAGATCAAGAAACGAGATGAAGATCAAGAAAATTGTTGTTGAAACTATCCTAGATGGATAGTGCTTGTCATGCCATTTCTGGTGGTATGTGGAATGTCACATAACTCCTCCTGGTTTGAGAGTTA
>JZKD02S2233661.1:132618-159960 GCA_000966675.3 Picea glauca
AGCCACATTTTTCATCTTCTCAGTCATATATGCTAGCCACGACACATGAGGATATCAATGGCATTCCTGATATGGTAGAGGAGCCTTGTGTGGGGATTGTACACAAGGGACATATGGAACTACAGACCCAGGAGGAGAGGTATGGCTTGGAGATATTTGACCTTACACATACCTATCAGTATGAGGAGAGTGAGTCATCACTCTTGGAGATTCCATTGATAGACCAGGTTGTGGAGACTGACAGCTTGTTGGGACACTTATTCCCAGGATCGATCTACAGTGATGATGATACACTCCTTATTGGTCGGGATGACCATAGCACGTGTTTGGACACATCTTTATGGGATCCAGGCGCAGATGATATTAGTAGGGTGAACACACAGGAGGATACAGCTGCCCATACAAGATACAGTGCGATTCATATGGGGGTAGAAGTTGGTGATGGTGTGCAGTGGCCTACAGGAGGACTCAGTAGCATAATGGACAATGGGAAGTTTAGTCCATTATCTTTTGAGGAGCGTGTTGCTGGGGATTCCATTGTTGACACTAGCAGTGAGGGGCATGAGGTAGAACCTCAACGGGACTATGATCAGGAGTCACGACACTAGACAAGACAATTGAGAGTCAGTGAGGACATGATCATGGCATCCACTCGATGCATTGATGATACACACGCATTGGTGGCATGTTATTCTTGGAGGGCCTCGATGGCACATGATAATTCAGATAGGGGACTTGCCATTGATGACTTCCATACACTCATGGAGAGAGTGACTGTAATGAGGGATGACTACCAGCAGTTATTTATGGATAGAGATTACCTATTAGAGATTGGTGAGATGTATCATAGGGCATTGAGGGAGCAGGAGCTGAAGGTGGACTGACTCACTCGTGAGTTGGTGAGCACACGAGGATTCTTGGAAGGCACACAAACAACCCTTCAAGAACCAGAGTCCAGATTAGATGAGCTCCTTGAGGATACTGTTCAGAGATACACTATATCTATCTTGGTAGAGAGTCAGATATGTTCCTCAGTTACATTTTTGGAGGATATATGGGTGTCGCAGGGGCCACCATTCATGGGTAGTTCTGAGACAATCGGTCATACACATACACATGAGGATTCCAGAGTCAAGGGAAGTTACGAGGACACTTTCATTTGTGTTCTAGTATTGGTTGATATCCACACAGAGGTTGATCCGACAGTACACCTTGGACATATGATGATGAGAGAGATGTACAGTGGGATTCATGGGGACGCATTGGATGGCAGGGAGGAGACACACTTAGTGGAGCATGGAGATTCCTCTCCCTTGCAGCAGCACATAGTTCTGGGAGATCACCTTCACATCAGCAACAACTATCTGAGTGATGATAGAGGGAGAGTGATTGACCAACAGTTTGTGGAGTTATCTATTGTTGTACCCAATATTTGGAATTTAGGCGATTATTCACCATGGGTGCTAGTGGATGAGTTTTTGGTCCAATCCTGGGGATTGACCAAAGCATATGATACTTTCTAGTCCTACAGTTGGGTGCAAATATTTATGATATCCTTTCCCGACACTTTTATCATTAACAGCAGCACAGGGGGAGCTGGACAGTGGCAGGGGACATGGAGATTTGGTATGGTAAGACCACCTGAAAGGAGTGTCTTGATTGCATATAACAGGATAGGGGTGGATCATCATGGGAAGACAGTTGAGGTCCTAGGCATGATGGAGAGTATCCTAGGCCATGGGACAGATGATAACTCAGAGGTTGCTACATATTCAGACTCTCATTGGGATGAGGGTGGATGGATTTTGACAGTTACCAGTAGGGCACATCAGTAATTAGTGGGGATTGGAAGTGATGAGCTTCCAAATTTGACATGGGATCCTGGAGTTCATTGGGTCGATAGTTTGTTTCGTCTTATGAGGATCCATGTGTGGAGGGTCCAGTATGGATACTTTGAGCAGAAAGTTATGATCAGAGTAGAGAAACATCAACATGATGGTCCCTGTCAGAGACTAGAATCGGACCCTGGGATTACAAGGCTAGGCATTTCATTGACTGATGGAGACGAGTGGACATTTGCAGGGGGAATTCACTTTGATTTTCCATTGAGTTTCAGTATTGGGGAGAGCACGTCACTGGCTACTGATTCGTTGAGGTCTTGTAGTACCTCACTATGGCAACAGCATGTTCAATTGGTGGGGGTCGTGCTGAGTTTGGTATGGTCTAGTAGGATAGACCCATTTTGGGTTGAGGCCATGTTTTATGTGCAGGAAACTCATGGTGTTGATATGTTACAGAACTATACTCCACAGGGCATTGCAGTTCACATTATGATATGGGATCCAGGGATTGGAGTGCTTGGTAGTTCAATGTTTGATCGAGTTGAGTTTCGCGTTGAGTGGTTGCTTGGGGAGTTAACTGAGATTCTTTGGCCATTGATCATTCTACTCATCAAGAGCATGTGGGTGTCATGCGTGGTGAGCACTTGGAGAGACCACATCTTGAGGGGAGTCTACCTTGTGTCACACAAGTGGATATGGGACCCCGGTATCGTATGTAGTTGGATTCATTTATTGCTTGAGGACAAGCAATATTTCGGCAAGGAGGATTGTAATGTCCCCATTTTGGGACATTATAACATTACAACATTTCAGAGTGTTATGCCTACTGGAGTAGCCAGATAGGGGTGACAGAGAGTTCGGGAGATATTAAGGGGTTTATTTGGGCCCGACTTGCATCGATCATCATCAGGATCCATTCCGCACAGCTGGGCTTTGGTTTCGTTGCATTCCGACGATTTTTGTAATTTTGAGTTATTATGGGTCATATCTTAATTAAATTCACTAAGAAGGTCATAATGGGCATATTACTTGAAGAAACCTCTTAGTGTAATAGCTCATCAGAATCGGGAGGAAGAGCACTATAGGATAAAATGATGAGAAGTGACTTTCAATGGTCGGAGAAGCCATCGGGATGGATAAATCACTTTTTAGAGGTAAAATGGTTAATTAATTAATTAATTAAGTGATTTAATCAAGGAATAATATAATAAAGTAAAAGTCACTTGGAGGGAAAAGGTCAACAATGAATTAGGGTTTCAGGAAGCTATAAAGGGAGGGTAAAGAAACCTAATTCATTATGCATTGTTATGATTTGATGTTGAGAGTTCCCAGAGGAGGAGGAGAGTCGACCTTATAGTTTTGTGTATTTCTGAAGGAAACCACCACCATTGATCGGTTTCGGTGTTTATAGACACACCCTAGCCCATCGGAGATACCATCCAGGTATTTCACCGTAATTTTCAGGAGTATCCATTGCAGAGTGCACAGCTCAGCCAGTGAGGGCGCAAGTCAGTTTTAGGGTTTGGAGAGCTGCACGAGATCCGTATTCAGATTGCATTTTCCTTCCAACCCATTTGAGATCCATCCAAGGCACTTCTATTGAGACATCTATCATCATATTCTTACAGTGGAATCTTGCATATCGACTCATTTAGCCATTTAGGGCACAACTCTTCCAGACAAACATTTGGTGTTGCATGCAGAGTATCAGAATAGATCCGGGAAAATCCTTCTGACCCATTTCCTTATTTGGCGAGATGATCATTTTGAGCCATATAGCAGCAGATTTTGTTGGTGGAATCCTTTGGGGCGCATGCATTGCCCCCAGGAGGTGTGCAAACACCAAAAGGGTCTATATCTAGTGCCTCAGAGACCAGATTTGAGATCCGACACTCACCCTTTTCAATCTAGAGGCCAGGGTGCTTCTTTTGGAGCGGTTTCCAGCGTATTCCGACGGTCTAAACTCTTGGACGAGTTTTCCAGCTGGTAGCGGTTACCGTATTTCTCCGGAATCACATATTTTTGCCGATCTATCCATGCATACATCATATCTTCTATCATCTTCTGATCACAGGTATTTTTATGTTATTTGATTGTATTCCAGTGTTGATCCATGAGATCTGGATGATGTTTATATTCTATATTTCCAGTAGGCTATTGTATTTCCATGCTTGAACCGTATAATACATGATATTGGGCAGTTGATGTTCTTCACTTCTGCATGCATCCTTTATATGTTGTTTAAACCATAAATATGCAACATGCACATGCAATAACCGACATGCACATGCAATAACCCACATGCACCTGCAATAACCATCAAGATCTCAAACATACAACTGAAACACATCCAGAAACCCCCAGTGTATCAGATCTGCAAGACAGAATAATAGATCAGTAGCAAATATCTTGATCAATGGGATCAGGGATATTTCAGAGACTGGCCCTCCATCCTTTAATATTTTAGTATAAGATTGTTTATGCAAAAAGATGGGGGAACAACTCTGAAAACAACTTTTTCTTTCTCTTTTTTTTTCAATTGGGATGGTATTTATGTTAGAGGATGACTTTCCATTATATTACTTAGTGATTGTCCTGATGTAAGGGGTATTTAAGCAGACGTGGCATATCTAAAGATATGATATAATCAAGCTATTTAGTGTGTAGTGGATGGTACCATTGAAAAAGAACAGAAAGGTATCTCTAGGCTCAACTTACTTTCTTCCTTTGTAGTTATTGTGATGTTTCCATGACTAACCGCTAATTAGACCTCCTTGTTACTCTTTGATAAAGACACTTCACTCACTTACTCGGGTTTCTTGGAAAAACTGTACGAGAGACCTCTAGGATTGATAGTTATGGTATCACTTCCTTATACAGTGGTGAAGAGTTTCAAGAGCAACTTTTTTTTTAAATGCCTTAAGAACAAGACGATGAAAATCTTTTCAAAAACATGGCTAACTACAACAAGTCATTATTCATTTGTTGCTTAGCAGACAACAAGGTTCAAGTATAGCAATGTTTCGAAGACAAATCCTTCTTTTATATTTCCTTGAAACTGTCTACTCCTGGTGAAATAAATACCTATAGAAGTCTCTAGAAAAAAAAACACACTCTAAAATATCAAAGACTAATGAGATCAAGTCATTGGAACATGTATCTCATAGTTATTTTATTAAAATAAAATGTAAAATGAGGCTACATTAGACTCTAAGCTAAACTAACAACATGCATATTTTATTTACTATCCTACCCTACCTAAAAAGAAAGGGAAAATCTTTATTCAAGTGTAAGAACTCTTCCAATGTAACCATGTGCGGAGCAAGATAAGAAACATACTCATATCCATGTATGAAAAAGTTACCGCAGTGATTACCTGGATATGAAGAACCAACCAACCAACTTGTTTGGGCCTCAGAAGGTGTTGAATAAGAGAATAGTATTGTGGCCTGATGACCTCTTGAAACCAAATTTCAATGTAATCTTGATGTTCATCAACAATAATTTCTATGCTCTCCTTCATCATGTTGTGCAGATCCTTTTCTTCTAGATGTTTGATTTCTAAAGTACATAAAGGATCTGCTGAGATGGATGTTGAGAACTCCTCAATCTTAGGCCTTAATGATTGCTCTCCACTGGATGTAGTCCATAATTTTTCAGCTTCCTTCGCATTTTGGCGAGGAAAATCATTTTGTAGCTCATAGGACCTTGATTCTTCTAATATTTCCGGAGAGGTAGATAAGTTCTTGACTATTGTCAAGATGTGTTCTTCCTGAAAAGAAGAGATCCCAATTGTTTCTAGGATTTGAGAGAGTTCTTCCAAACTAATGGTCACCTTCGAATTCATCTTGTCATTTTATAAAACTTGGTTCACACAAAGATGATGTCCACAAAGTTAGGATTTCCTGATGGTGGTAAGAAAACAAAGGTTGTATTGTTTGGTTATGCGGAAGGCTTGAGTGGTCTTGCCTTCTGTCCCACTATTACTGATGCCTCAATTTCTTGTTCTATAGTGCTCCTTGTTTTAGTTTCTTTAGAGATTTCTTTAGCTCTTTGGGTTGAGCTAACTCTTGTTTTTCGGTATCAGTTTGTGGAGTTTATGAGTGGAACGTTCCTCTCCCTAAAAAGGTTGGAAGGAACCTTGGTTGAAAGATTTAGATTTAATATATCTACCTTTTGGGTCCCTAGGTCTATTCATGAAAGTAAACAAAAAAACAAAAAGAAAAACTACCATTGGCTTTGGGGGAACCTGCTATAGCAGATGCACAGGTTCTTACCTCTCGTCTTAAAGTTCCCCTGCCACCAATCTACTGCTAAGGTCTAGGAATGATCTATTTCCTAACTACTTCTTACCTTGAGACAACTCCTCGACAACGACACCAAAAATGATGGGTGTTATATATGCACTAAAAACACACTAAAAACCCTCAATTAAATTGTCAACCCGGGGTAAGTAAACTTAGAGTTGTAAAAAAATATATGCCAAAGGTAGAAGGGTTGGTAGGAGTATAGTCTAACTAATGAAGGTAGCTATCTAAGACTAATCTACTTAAGAAAAACTATCTAACGAGCAAACCCTACTAAGAAAATTGAAACTAGGTAACCTAAGTACTTTTGGGCCAAGGATTGATGGATCGTTCTAAGAAAGCAAGTAAAAACCCTATGTAAAGCAAACTAGTTCATAACAATAAGCAAAAGCAACTATTTAAGCATAATAAGAAAATGACAAAAGAAAATTATTTTAACTTGCCAGCCTACCTTCAATGAGCAACGATCCTATGAAAGCAAGCAAAGACACCTAACTAACGTACTAAAGCAAGTAAACAAGTAAGCAAAGACAACTACCTAACCTATTAAAGCAATAGACAAATAAGTAAAGACAACTAACTAACCTACTAAAGCAAATAGACAAGTAAGCGAAAACAACTAAATACTGAAAGCAATCAAATTAAAACTTCCCATTGAACAACTATCTAGCCTAAGAGGCAAGTGGACTAAATGCTCAATGCAAAACTATTTCTAATGCATGAAAGGAAATCTAAGAGGAAATTGGACTAAATGCTCAATGCAAAACTATTTTAATGCATGAAAGGAAATCTATTTTATTGAAAGCAAAAAGAACTACCAACTAATGATTAATCTACAATAAGCAAACTACTATCTAATCTATTAAAGCAAAGTCTATCTATTCTACAACAACAATAAAACTTTATTCTAATCTATGAAAGCAAGAAACTATATTTAACCTATGAAAGCAGGAAAACTATCTTTTAACTTATGACAATTCAATTATAATGATGGTGGTTGTATGAATGTCTCTGGTGTCGGATGATATCTCGATGGCACTTGACAACAAAGGACAATTCCAACGGTATAAGCTCAACACTAATCTCAATGGCAAAGTGAAAGGTATGGATTAAACAATCCAATGAGAGTTTATCCATGACAAAACAATGTTAAATACCCTGCATATTCATATATGAACCATCAACAACATAATGAGATCATCATTATACTTCTATACTACATAAGAAAAATTCATACTTAAACTCAAGCTATTAACTAAGAAATACATTTGCAATTTAATTCTAGGAAATAAATTACGTAAATGAAAACTATGCTATATCTACTCTAGCAATTCAAACTGCAATAAAGAAATGACTAAAAACAAAAATTAAAGCATGACATTTAAAAAGTAAACTAACAACTACATTAATCAACAACTAAGTAAGAAAGATCTATCTAAAACTGAAATAAGCAATCTATCATTAAAAAATGGAATTAACCCTATCCATCCATCAAATCCTTGTCAATTAAAACCCAAATTAAAATGTTATTCTATGCTATCCAAAACTATGTTTTAAACTTGATTATAAAATCTTAGATAAAAACATAATATAGTATTTAACTACACATGAGGTTAGTCTAGGAGTTTGTAAATCCATTCCTAACTACGAGATTAATGCATGCTAACACAATTCATCATACTAACCTGCAAAAGAGAGTCAAAGCAAATTAAATTATAATAACAAACTAATTGACAAAATAGAAATGCATGTACAGGAAATAAAGAAAGAGAACTAAACTATAAAAATGCATAAATAAACTAAAGAAGAGTTACGAGACTGTTGGTGCCCCCCCCAGCAAGACGTGGTCACTCCCTAAAATCACACCACGAGCTCAACAAAATGAATTCACCATTAAAACGTAGAAACACAGTTTTATACAATTCTAGCAATTAAAAAATGCAAAAACAGAGCCAAAATCGTTTTTGGCTCTAACACACGACTTATTCTACTTCTTAACAATTATCTGACCACCACGGTGGTATTTATAATGTTTACAGACCAAGTGGTCGACCACAGGAGGTTCGAACCACTTCTAAAATTGGCAAATTTCATTAATGGTGCCCTAACTGCCGAAACAGAGCTAGCCAATAATCACCCACCATAACAACCCAAAATCAAGTTGTCAAGAGTTCAGTAGCTGGAGGGGATAAGGATGAACAAAATCCACGTTCCCGATTCGCCCATCACTGGCCACCAATACCATAACCGCCAAGTCACCTTCCATTTATGTGCAATACGAAGTGCTGGACAGAGTGCCAAAATGAGTGTCAGATCAAGTGTCGGAACTAGAAACATAGTGCATTTTTGCCCTGTAACACCATAAAAACATGAATTAGCTCTTGGAAATCATAAAACATGATGAATTATACTTGATACAATCATTAAACATGAATTACACGTACCTTATGTTGATCATGCCATTTTATTATGAAATTCTTCAAAAAGCTCCTTCAAAAGATGAAAAACACATATGTACATGTGGCAAAAGTGCATAATAACCATCATAAAAGTGATCATACCTCGGGTTCAACAAGCTCATTGTCCTCAACATTTATGGACCATATACAAATAGGTTGGTATTCTAACATAAGTTTTCCAACTAGGATTTTTTTTTTTTTTTTGGGGGGGGGGGGGTGTTAAACTTTTCTCTAGGAAATTTGGATATTTGGGGACCAACAACTTGACACTCTCACTAGTTATTTATTGAGGAATCTATATGATGTAGGTTTGTATGATATTAGAAATATTAAATTAAAACTTAATTAGAGGAACAAAAGGGTGGGAAATGAGAGGATTGCAAAAATATTGTACATATTTATGTTGTCAAAGCCTTGGCTAGATAATCTAGTGAGAATTAGATAATAAGTAAGTACTGAAGGGGAATTTCATCACTTTCCAATCCTTCTTGAATTGGATCCTAATGGGAGAAAAACTCCTAGTCCTTATAAATTTAACCTAGAGTGGATGACAGAGGATGATTATGCTAGGATGATAAAACATTATGGGTTCCTTTTCATGTGACCATTTAACCTAGAGTGGATGGTAGAGGATGATTATGCTAGGATGATAAAACAATATGGGTTCCTTTTAATGTGACCTTAAGGGAATCAATTGCAATCTAATTTGAGATTAACCTAAAAAAAAAGTAGGCATTTATTGCATGGGCACATACTAAGAAGATAAAATATGAAAATACCTAACTGATGTGGAGTGTAAACTAGAGGAGATTCATAATAAGGAAGGGGTTGGCTATTTTTCTAAGAAAACACAAGTTGAAGTAATTCAAAGGAAAATTATATATTTAATAATTTTTGTTTAATTTATAAATCAATCGTGAATTACTATTTACTTATGAAGTGCAGCACACAATATGTGCAAGAATAACATCTTTATAGTGTCTAATATTCCTATTTTACCTTAACCTTAAAAATTGAAATGATAATTAGACTAGAAATAGCTTTAAGAAATGAATGAAGATTGAAACCAATGTAATATCATTTACTAAATTATATTTTCTTTTCCAAAGAATGCTAATAACCAGGTTGCATTTAAGTTTTCTACTTCGAAAATAGAATCCCCTTCAACAGTGTTGTGTGTAGTGAAATTAGAGAATATAGTTTTAGTAAACAAACATTGAACTTGAAAATGCAAAATCAAATAGAGAAAAGCAATACAAAAATTCAGAAAGTGGTTTTCATAATAACCTACAGTTATTATACCTGCCGATAGGCAGGTTATATTGTAATTGGTTATAAGTCAAAGTAATTTAACTTTTAATTAGTTGCTTTGATTTTTTTGTTCTTAATAAAAATTTTACAATGTTTTATATATATTTGTATTAAATTAGTTTTTTTAATTATTAAAAGTTATTTTTAAAATTTTGATTTTTATGAATTTTGATTTGCAATTATACTTACTTGATTAGACAATTTTTATCTGGTTTAAAATACATTTGTAAATATAAAATTAATCTAAAAATAGAAAATATGTAAAATTTAACATAACTCCACGTGGATTGTACTCTGTACCCTTTACTCTGTTTTGTACGTTGCACTCGTTATTTAATTACCATTAATTATAAAGTGACTGACCCATAGATATTAATTGATTACCTGTCCACTCAAATGGATGTATATTTAATTACCATTAATTATAAAGTCACTGACCAACTGATATTAATTGATAACTATGTATATATCGAACCACATATACCACCTTAGATTACATGTCTCTCTAATTGGTAATTAATGTAACCATTTACAAAATATAATGTCTTTTATTTATTTATATAATCATTCATGGTTGATTCTTAACCAATAAAAAATGAAATATTTGTGAATGAAATAAAAAATAAACATTTTTTATTCTTTATAATAGTTCAATTTAATAATCCCCAGATGGGGTTTTAGTGCACAACACCTGGCCATTGGAGGAGTTGGCATCTACCACCTCTCATTGGGACATGTGATTGGCACATTTCATCCCCTCCAGTATTTATCGTGACATCCCCCTAAAATTCATTTCTCCTTATGAGTCCAACCACCCTCCACTAATGCAGTGTGTCCCCCGCTAGTTATTCAATTCGACAATGGTGAAGGCCGACTTACCAGTACCTCTGCGCGTGTGGGCATTTAGTCCGTAGGCATTATATTATATCGATGGCTCACCTCCGTGTATGTCATTCATGTTCCTCTTTCTTGGAAGCTCCTGTTCCGAGGCGCTATCCCTGGTTCCCTTGTCCGATTCTTTGTTCTCGCCTTCGACGTTATCCTTGGTTCCCTTGGTTAATTCTTTATTCTCGTAGGATATGCCTTTACAGAGAGGAAATCCCAACAAGGGGAATCTATGGTATCGAAGCAGAGAAACCATGTCTCATCTCTTTCCTATTCTTGCACAAACCCCTGACTCCTCACCCCTCCCCGGAACATCCAAGCCTCCTGTCGTTGTCTTCTCCTTAGGCATGTAGGGTGGAATGGTTCGACCTGCATGGGAATTCATTGGGTTTTTCACCCGGTCCTATTTCAGACATTGCTTGACCTTCACAACCTGATCTGGCACAACCATATCCACCTGCTTTTCCACCCTCCACCCACTCCGCTCTCGTGCCATCTTCCTCCCTTTCCTCTCCCATGCCACCACCTTCTCCCCATGACTCACCACCACCATCTTTTCTTAGGTCATTGTTGGAAGACCTCCACGTTCAGGTGGACAAATTCACTGTCCAGGAGGACCTGCCTATTCAAGTGCCTCACTTCTGCTCAGAGGGTGCATCGTGCACCTCATGCTTGTCTGCTTCCTACTCTAGGTACCGAGACTCGATCTCGATTCTCCAGGACCTAATATTCTATATCCGTCAAGACTCGCTAGAATGGTGGTTGCTTTATCTCTGAGAAGAGATGTGACGGCTATGCTCATTCACAAGAGGATGATTACAATGAGGCTCTGAAGAACTTTTTATGATAAACATGAATGCAAAAACCCCAGACATCCAAAAACCTAACCCTAGGAGATGAAATGCAAAAAGTCGTGTGGGCCCTGTTTGGGTAAGTTAGTACATTAACTTTCTGAGGTTGTAACTTTTTCATACGATATTCATTTTAGGCATGTGATAGCCCGTTGGAAAGGTATTTTCAAGAACTACGCATTACATCATCAAAATCTGACTATGTCTATAGTTTGAATGTGGTGAGACAAAAAAACACTATTTAGGGCCCCAAAACGACCCTAGAAGTACAACAAGATTTGATGACATGAAAACATACAAAATAAGCCAGTTCGATTAGGTGGGAAGCCACCAATACCACCTGGAAAATGTGTAGGGATTAAGACAGCCCTGAAATTGTAGAACCCACAATTACAAAGAAGTACAAAAGAACGTGTTGTACTAAAAACTAAAAAGAGGAGCCAGTTGAAACAAGTGGGTGGCCACCAATATCCACCTGGATCAATCCTCCCCCCTTAGGAAGTAATGATCTCCATTGCATTGAGTGTCAAGGGAAGAGGGGAAAGAATTTTTTGAATCTGATGCTTAGTGAGTTGTGTGCCTTGTTGGAGAAGTTTTTCTTCTTGGCTTGTGGAAGACTGTCACAAACCTGTTGTTGGAGGGGTTGAATCTGTTCCACCAACCTGTTGTCTCTGAGTTGGATGGGGCATTGTGTAGGCACCATTGTAGGTGACGAAACCATATCTTATGTCTCTTCGACAATATATTTTTGTTGGATCGAAGGTCTTGAAGCTGCAATGGTTGTAGTGGTCTTATGTGCATCCTTTGAATAGACTGTGAAGAGGATGAATTTTGCAGTATGAGAGATTACCTTGCGGTTATGTTTTGTTGGAGCAGTAGTTGGAACTACCACTGTTATCCTGTAGAGCTGATCTCTCAGAGTAATAATGACACTACGGGGTCTAGACTCATAGACAACATGAATTTTCCACATATATGGTTGGCCCAAAACAACATCACAGACATAAAGAGGGAAATATGACACATTATCTCTTCCTTGAAGGGATGGATGCCATAGGACATGCAACAGTGATGGTTGACGCGAAGATATTGTCCATGGTGAAGCCACCTGATGTTGTATGGTTGTGGGTGTGGTGTTGTCGACAACCCAACTGTTTGAAGACCTTAGCTAAGATGAGGTTCTTATGTCTGTCATTATCAACAATGAAATGCAATGGGGTCCCATTCACCCACATATGTGAATGGAAGAGGCGCTCCCCCTCTTCATGATCTATTGGTTCTTATAGTTGAATTGTTGTGGTCACGACAATATCAGTGGGGTCTGCGTCAATGATCTATCTATTTTCAATATTTTTTGGAACGGATTCTGAGTCAGGGTTCGGCTCCGTGACTTTGACCTCAGCCACCAATGATTGTTTCGAGCGACATTCAATGGCTTTGTGCCAGGGGATTTTGTTGAAGTCACACCACTTCCCAGTGTCATTATTTGTCTTTACTTTACCCTTTTTGTCCTGTCTCTTGGAATATTTGTCTAGAGGCTATTGGTTAGGGTCATCTTTACCGTGCTTTGGTTGTTGCATATTTGCATACTTGAATTCCCATTTGTTCTAGTGCCTAAATTTCTGCTCAATTTTAATAGCATATCGATAGGTAGCTCTCAATCATGAAATGTTTAGGAAATCCATTTCGGTTTGGATATACCTATGTAGAGCCCCAAGGTATTTCAGAACGAGATGTCGCTCAAAGTCTTTTATACCCAGCTTGGGGTACAAGGTATGGAAAGTATTTGTGAGCTCCGACATTTTTTGGCTCTTTTCTTGCCGCAATGTGGTCCATCTCATATACTGGTCTTCATAGTTATCAACAAGATAGTACTATTATTTGACCGCATCCATAAAAAAATCCCAGGTGGGCTCGGCCCCATATATTCCATATACCTCTGTGGAAATTTTCTCCCAGTAAGTTTCCCACCAATGTTTGACATGGGGGAGAGCCTTGAGGAGTGCGAAGGTGATCTTTTCCCTGTCAAAAAATTTTTGAACAGAGAAATAACCTTCTAATAGACTTAACCATTTTTCTAGGGCATCTGCATCTATCTGACCTTCAAATATGGGAATATCAAAATTAACTTGTACCTTGAAGGGAGATTTTCTTCCAAAATGACAACTTGATGAAGATGCAACTGTTTCTATAGGAAGGCATTGAAGGATGTGTGCAAAATTCTCCATCATTTCGTCCCTCTGTCGTGCGAAAGCTTGCTCAAAAAACATGTTAATAGAATATTGTGCTCCACCGTTTTTGTTTTTTGCTGCCATCAAGGGTTTCTTGGGCGTGTGAGAGTGATTTTTCTCAAGAGAGACAAAATCGAGACCCAACTGGCTATACTTGGACTTCGTCGGGGACATTCACTGAAAAATGATCAAGAGAAGCCTGCTCTGATACCAATGATCCAGATTATTTTTGGAACGAAATCAAAGCAGAGATATTACAATGAAATAATCATGAAAAATTTCCAGAAACAAAGAAATATAACAATACTTGATTTATATTAATGAAAGAATTGTAAAGAGAATGTAAAAATATAGAGTGGAAGACTCGCTAGAATGGTGGTAGCTTTATCTCTGAGAAGATATGTGACGGCTACGCTCATTTGCAAGAAGATAATTACAATGAGGCTCTGAAGGCCTTTCTATGATAAACATGAATTCCAAAACCCTAAACATCCAAAAACCTAACCCTAGGAGATGAAATACCAAAACTCATGTGGGCCCCATTTAGGTAAGTTAGTACATTAACTTCCAAGGGTCGTAACATTTGCATACGATCTTTGTTTTAGGCACATGATAGCTCGTTGGAAAGGTATTTTCGAGAACTATGCATTACACCATCAAAATCTAACTCAATCTATAGTTTGTTTGTGGTGATCCAAAAAACCTTTTTTAGGGCCCCAAAACAACCCTGGAAGTACAACAAGATGTGCTGACATGAAAACATACAAAATAAGTCAGTTTGATTAGGTGGGAGGCCACAAATATCCACCTGGAATATGTGTAGGGATTCAGACAGCCCTGGAAGTGTATAACCCACAATTACAAAGAAGTACAAAAGAATGTGTTGTACTAAAAATTGAAAAGAGGATCCAGTTGGAACAGGTGGGTGACCACCAATATCCACCTGGATCAATCCTCCCCCCTTAGGAAGTAATGGTCTCCATTGAATTGAGTGTTGAGGGAAGAGGGGAAAGCATTTTCTGAATCTGATGCTTGGTGAGTTGTGTGCCTTGTTGGAGAAGTTGTACTTCTTGGCTTGTGGAAGACTTTCACAAACCTGCTGCTGGAGGGGTTGAATCTGTTCCACCAACCTGTTGGCTTTGGGTTGGATGGGGCATTGTGTAGGCACCATTGTAGGTGAAGAAACAATATCTTCTATCTCTTCGACAATATGTTTTTGTTGGATCGAAGGTGTTGACACTACAATGTTTGTAGTGGTCTTATATGCATCCTTTGAACAGAATGTGAAGAGGATGAATTTTTCAGTATGATAGATTACCTTGCGGTGTTATTTTGGTGGAGAAATAGCCAGAACTACCACTGGTATCCTGTAGAGCTGGCCTCATACAGTAATAATGACACTACATGGTCTAGACTCATAGACAACATGACTTTTGCACATATATGGTTGGACCAAAACAACATCACAAACATCAAGAGGGGAAATATCACACACTACCTCATCCTTGAAGGGATGGATGCCATAGGACATGCGACCTTGTTGGCTGACGCGAAGATATCGTCCATGGTGAAGCCACCTGATGTTGTATGGTTGTGGGTGTGGTGTTGTCGACAACCCCAACTTTTTGATGACCTTAGTTGAGATGAGGTTCTTTTGTCTGTCGTTATCAAGAATGAAATGCAATGGGGTCCCCTTCACCCACATCTGTGAATGAAAGAGGAGCCTCCCCTCTTCAGGATCTACTAGTTCTTCTAGTTGAATTTTTTTGGTCGCAACAATAGCAATGGGTTCTGCATAGATGATCTATATATTTCCAATATTTTTTGGATCGGATTTTGAGTCAAGGTTCGGCTCTATGACTTTGACCTCAGCCACCAATGACTATTTTGAGCAACATTCATCGGTGTTGTTCGAGGGGATTATTTTGAAGTCACACCACTTCTCAGTGTCATTCTTGGTCTTTACTTTACCCTTTTTGTCCTGTGTCTTGGACTAGTTGTCTATAGGTTGTTAGTTAGGGTCATCTTTACCGTTCTTTGGTTGTTGCAAATTTGCAGACCCAAATTCCCATTTGTTCTAATGCCTAAGTTTCTGCTCGATTTTGACAACATATCGATAGGAAACTCTCAATGATGAGATGTTTAGGAAATCCATTTCGGTTTGGATTTACCTATGCAGAGCTCCACGGTATTTCAAAACTAGATGTTGCTCAGAGTCTTTGATACCCAGCTTGGGGCACAAGGTATGGAAAGTATTTGTGAACTACGACATTGTTTGGCTCTTTTCTTGCCGCAGTGTGGTCCATCTCATGTACCGGTATTCATAGTTATCAACATGATAGTACTATTCTTTGACCACATCCATAAAAAAATCCCAAGTGGGCTCGGCCCCATATATTCCATATTCCTCTGTGGAAATTTTATCCTTGTAAGTTTCCCACCAATGTTTGACATGGGGGAGAGCCTTGAGGAGTGTGAAGGTGATATTTTCCCTGTCAGAAATAACCTTATTTATTGAGAAATATATATGATGTAGGTTTGTATGATATTAGAAATCAAAACCTAATTAGAATAACAAAAGGGTGGGCAAAGAGAGGATTTCAAAAATATTGTACATATTTATGTTGTCAAAGCCTTGTCTTGATGTTCTAGTGAGAATTAGATAATAAGTAAGTACTGGAGGGGAATTTGATCACTTTCCAATCCTTCTTGAATTGGATCCTAATGGGAGAAAAACTCTTAGTCCTTATAAATTTAACCTAGGCTGAATGGTAGAGGATGATTATGCTAGGATGATAAAACATTTATGGGTTCATTTTCATGTGACCTTAAGGGAATCAGTTGCAATCTAATTTGAGATTAACCTAAAAAAATTAGGCATTTATTGCATGGGAACATACTAAGAAGATAAAATATGAAAATCCCCAATTGATGTGGAGTGTAAACTAAAGGAGATTCATAATAAGGAAGAGGTTGGTTATTTTTCTAAGGAAACAAAAGTTGAAGTAATTCAAAGGAAAATTACATACTCAATAATTTTTGTTTCATTTATAAATCAACCGTGAGTTACTATTTACTTATGAAGTTCAACACACAATATGTGCAAGAATAACATCTTTGTAGTATCTAATATTCCTATTTTACCTTAACCTTAAAAATTGAAATGACAATTATTTTAGAAATGGCTTTAAGAAATAAATGAAGATTGAAACCGATGTAATATCATTTACTAAATTATATTTTTTTTTCCAAAGAATTCTAATAACCAGGTTGCATTTAAGTTTTCTACTTCGAAGATATAATCCCCTTCAATAGTATTGTGTGTAGTGAAATTAGAGAATATGGTTTTAGTAAACAAACACTGAACTTGAAAATGCAAGATCAAATAGAGAAAAGCAATACAGAAATTCAGAAAGTGGTTTTCATAATAACCTATAGTTATTATACCTACCGATAGGCAGGTTATATTGTAATTGGTTATAAGTCAAATTCATTTGACTTTTAATTAGTTGCTTTGATTTTTTTGTTCTTAATAAAGATTTTACAATGTTTTACATATATTTGTATTAAATTAGTTTTTTTAATTATTAAAAGTTATTTTTAAAAATTAAAATTTTGATTTTTATGAATTTTGATTTGCAACTATACTTATACTTGATTAGACAATTTTTATCTGGTTTAAAATACATTTGTAAATATAAAATTAGTTTAAAAATAGAAAATCTATAAACTTTAACATAACTCCACGTGGATTGTACTCTGTACTCTTTACTCTATTTTGTACGTTGTACTCGTTATTTAATTACCATTAACTATAAAGTGACTGACCCGCAGATATTAATTGATTACATGTCCACTCAAATGGATGTATATTTAATTACCATTAATTATAAAGTCACTAACCAACTGATATTAATTGATTACCTCTCCAGTCAATGGATGTATAGTCGTGTCTATATCGAATCATATATACCACCTTAGATTACATGTTTATGTAATTGGTAATTAATGTAACCATTTACAAAATATAATGTGTTTTATTTATTTATTTAATCATTCATGGTTGATTCTTAACCAATAACAAATGAAATATTCATAAATGCAATAAAAAATAAACATTTTCTATTCTTTTTAATAGTTCAATTTAATAATCCCTGGATGGGGTGTTAGTGCGCAAAACCTGGCCATCGGAGGAGCTGGAATCTGCCACCTCTCATTGGGACATGTGATTGGCACATGCCATCCCCTCCAACATTTATTGTGACATCCCCCCGACATTCATTTCTCCTTATGACTCCAACCACCCTCCACTACTGCAATGTGTCCCCTGCTGGCTATTCAATTTGGCAATGGTAAAGGCTGACTTGCTAGTACCTCTGTGCATGTGGGAATTTAGTCCGCAGGCGCCATATTATGTTGATGGCTCACCTCTATGTATGTCATTCATGTTCTTCTTTCTTGAAATCTCCTGCTCTGAGGCGCTATCCCTGGTTCCCTTAGCCGATTCTATGTTCTCACCTTCAGCGCTATCCTTGGTTCCCTTGGTTAATTCTTTGCTCTAGCAGGATATGCCTCGACAGAGAGGAAAACCAAAAAGGGGGCCTCTCCAGTGTCGAAGCAGAGAATCCATGGCTCATCGCTTTCCTATTCTTTCACAACCCCCTGACTCCTTACCCCTGGTATCCTCTCACCCCTCCCCGAAACATCCAAGCCTCCCACCATTGTCTTCTCCATGGGCATGTAGGGTGGAATGGTTCGACTTGCATGGGAATTCACTAGGCTTTGCACCTGGCCCTATTTTGAAAATCGCTTGACCTTCACAACCTGCTATGGCACAACCATCTCCACCTGGCTTTCCACCCTCCACCCACTCTTCTTTCGTGCCATCTTCCTCCCTTTCCATTCCCACGACATTGCCTTGTCCCCGCAACTCACCAACACCATCTTTTCCTGGGCCATTGTTGGAAGACATCCATGTTCAGATGGATGAATTCACTATCCAGGAGGAGTTACCTATTACAATGCCTCACTTATTCTTAGAGGGTGCATCGTGCACTTCATGCTCATCTGCTTCCTGCTATAGGTACCGAGGCTTGGTCTCGATTCTCCAAGGCCTGGTATTCTCTATCCATCAAGACTCACTAGAATGGTGGTTGCTTTATCTCTGAGAAGAGATGCGACGACTATGGTCATTCACAATAAGATGATTACAATGAGGATCTGAAGACTTTTTTATGATAAATATGAATGCCAAAATCCTAGACATCCAAAAACCTAACCCTAGGAGATGAAACACCAAAAGTCATGTGGGCCCTGTTTGGGTAAGTTAGTACATTAACTTCCTCGGGTCGTAAATTTTGCATACAATATCTATTTTAGGCGTGTGATAGCCCGTTGGAAAGATCTTTTCGAGAAATACAAATTACACCATCAAACTCTAACTTCGTCTATTGATTGAATGTGGCGAGCCAAAAAACATTGTTTAGGGTCCCAAAATGGCCCTAGAAGTACAACAAGATGTGCTGACATGAAAACATACAAAATAAGACATTTTGATTAGGTGGGAGGCCACTAGTATCCACCTGGAAAATGTGTAGGGCTTTAGATATCCCCGACAGTGTAGAACCCACAATTACAAAGAAGTACAAAAGAACGTGTTGTACTAAAAATTGAAAAGAGGAGCCAGTTGGAACAGGTGGGTGGCCACCAATATCCACTCGGATCAATCCTCCCCCCTTAGGAAGTAATGGTCTCCATTGCGTTGAGTGTCGAGGGAAGAGGGGAAAACATTTTTTGAATCTGATGCTCGGTGACTTGTGTGCCTTATTGGAGAAGTTGTGCTTCTTGGTTTGTGGAAGACTATCACAAACCTATTGTTGGAGGGGTTGAATCTGTTCCACCAACCTGTTGTCTCTGGGTTGGATGGGGCATTGTGTAGGCACCATTGTAGGTGAACAAACAATATCTTATGTCTCTTTGACAATTTGTTTTTGTTGGATCAAAGGTGTTTACACTGCAATGGTTGTAGTGGTCTTATGTGCATCCTTTGAACATACTCCGAAGAGGATGAATTTTGCAGTATGAGATATTACCTTGCGGTGTTTTTTTGGTGGAGTAGTAGCTGAAACTACCACTGGTATCCTGTAGAGTTGACCTCTCAGAGTAATAATGACACTACGGGGTCTAGACTCATAGACAACATGAATTTTTCACATATATGGTTGATCCAAAACAACATCACAGACATCAAGAGGGGAAATATCACACACTACCTCATCCTTGAAGGGATGGATACCATAGGACATGCGACATTATTGGCTGACGTGAAGATCTCATCCATGGTGAAGCCACCCAATGTTGTATGGTTGTGGGTGTGGTGATGTTGAAAACCCCAACTGTTTGATGACCTTAGCTGAGATGAGGTTCTTCTATCTTTCCTTATCAACAATGAAATGCAATGGGGTCCCCTTCACCCACATCTGTGAATGGAAGAGGTGATCCCCCTCTTCAGGATTTACTGGTTCTTCTAGTTGAATTGTTGTGGTCGCAATAGTAAAAGTGGGGTCTGCGTTGATGATCTATATTTTTTCAATATTTTTTGGATTAGATTATGATTCACGGTTCGAATCCGTGACTTTGACCTTGGCCACCAATGACTGTTTCAAGCGACATTCATCAGTGTTGTGCCAAGGGATTTTGTGGAAGTCACACCACTTCCCAGTGTCATTCTTTGTCTTTACTTTACCCTTTTTGTCATGTGTCTTGGAATAGTTGTCTAGAGATTGTTGATTAGGGTCGTCTCTACCGTGCTTTGGTTGTTGCAGATTTGGAGACCCGAATTCCCATTTGTTCTTGTGCCCAAATTTATGCTCGATTTTGACAACATATCGATAGGCAGCTCCTAATGATGAGATGTTTAGGAAATCCATTTCGGTTTGGATGTACCTATGCATAGCCCCGCGATATTTCAGAACCAGATGTGGCTCAAAGTATTTGATACCCATCTTGGGGTACAAGGTATGGAAAGTATTTGTGAACTCCAACACTATTTGGATCTTTTCTTGCCGTAATGTGGTCCATCTCATGTATTGGTCTTCATAGTTATCAACAGGATAGTAATGTTCTTTGACCACATCCATAAAAAAATGCCAAGTGGGCTCGGCCCCATATATTCCATATTTCTCTGTGGAAACTTGCTCCCAGTAAGTTTCCCACCAATGTTTGACATGGGGGAGAGCCTTGAGGAGTGTGAAGGTGATCTTTTCCCTTTTGAAAATTTTTTGAACAGAGAAACAACCTTCTAATAGATTTAACCATTTTTCTAAGGCATCTGCATCTATCTGACCTTCAAATATGGGAATATCAAAATTAACTTGTACCTTGAAGGGAGAGGTTCCTCCAAAATGGTTGCTTGATGAAGATGTGCATGTTGCTATAGGCAAGCGTTGAAGGATGTGTGCAAAAGTCTCCATCATTTCGTCCCTCTGTCGTGCAGGAGATTTCTCAAGCAACATGTTAATAGAATCTTCTGCTCCATTGTTTTTCTTTTTTGCTACCATCGAGGGTTTCTTGGGCATGTGAGAGTGATTGTCCTCAAGAGAGACAAAATCGAGACCCAACTGGCTATACTTGGACCTCGTCGGGGACATGCGCTGAAAAATGATCAAGAGCAGCATGCTCTTATACCAATGATCCAGATTATTTTTGGAACCAAATGAAAGCAAAGATATTACAATGAAATACTCATGAAAAATTGCCAGAAACAGATAAATACAACAATACTTGATTTATATTAATGAAAGAATTGTAAAGAGACTGTAAAAATACAGAGTGCAAGACTCACTAGAATGGTGGTAGCTTTATCTCTGAGAAGATATGTGATGGCTACGCTCATTCGAAAGAAGATTATTACAATGAGGCTTTGGAGGCCTTTTTATGATAAACATGAATGCCAAAACCCTAGATGATGAAATGCCAAAAGTAATGTGGGCCCCGTTTGGGTAACTTAGTACATTAACTTCCTGAGGTTGTAACTTGTCCATGCGATCTACGTTTTAGGTGCGTGATAGCCCATTGGAAAGGTATTTTTGAGAACTACACATTACACCGTCAAACTCTAAATCCATTTATAGTTTGACTATGGAAAGCCAAAAAAACATTGTTTAGGGCCCCAAAACAGACCTGGAAGTACAACAAGATGTGCTGACATGAAAACATACAAAATAAGCCATTTGGATTAGGTGGGAGGCCACTAGTATCCACCTGGAAGATGTGTAGGGATTCAGACAACCCCAAAAGTGTAGAACCCACAATTACAAAGAAGTATAGAAGAACGTGTTGTACTAAAAACTAAAAAGAGGAGCCAATTGGAACAAGTGGATGGCCACCAATATCCACCTGGATCAATCCTCTGCCCTTAGGAAGCAATGTTCTCCATTGCGTTGAGTGTTGAGGGAAGAGGGGAAATCATTTTATGAATCTAACGCTTGGTGATTTGTGTTCCTTGTTGGAGAAGTTGTTCTTATTGACTTGTGGAAGATTGTCACAAACCTGTTGGTGGAGGGGTTGAATCTGTTCCACCAACCTGTTGTCTCTAGGTTGGATGTAGCATTGTGTAGGCACCATTGTAGATGAAGAAACAATATCTTCTGTCTCTTCAAAAATATGTTTTTTTTGGATCGAAGGTGTTGACAATGAAATGGTTGTAGTGGTCTTTTGTGCATCCTTTGAACAAACTGCGAAGAGGATGAATTTTGCAATATGAGAGATTACCTTGTGGTGTTGTTTTGGTGGAGAAGTAGTCGGAACTACCGCTGGTATCCTATAGAGATGACCTCCCAGAGTAATAATGAAACTACGGGGTCTAGACTCATTGTTGGTTACTTCTCTGCTATATTGTCTGATTTTATATTGACCCAGGGTTCATGTCTTTCGGGTTTCCAAGAAATCCTCTAAAACTATCAGCCCTCCTGGTGAACCAGAAGGCAACACAACACACAGAATGCGTTGCGCAGTCTCACCCGAGATAATTTTAATGGGTGGTTGTAAGACTCAGGTGTTTACAACCTAGGATCAAGTGTGAGATAAGAGAGATAAGTCTTGAACCATCTATTATGACTTGTAAATGCAACCTATCGTTCTTCCTGACTATGCAGTAACTCCCACAGCTTATTCCCTCAATATCGCAACAGTAATTAAGCAGGAAATATGATAACTCATTCGTTCAACATAATAATAAATATATGCATGCATTCATCACATAATGCAGATGTTACCATGGTTCACCCCCTCATGGGCTACGTCCACAAGATTTGGCTCTTGGCTCTTTTATTATGATAGTTCTACATCTACAACGCCGCGTGCTTTACAATCCTCCACAATTGGGTAAGATCTATATGAGGTAGACTAGATCGCACCAGGCTCCACAGCCTACGATCTAACCCTTAAGATCTACCCTCCCTCAGGTTCCCTCTAGCACAATAGCTTAAGCTCAACAAATTATACAAAAATAGGTCATACAGTAAAAATCCTTACATATCACATCAACTCATGTGTAACCACTATAGAAACAATAATCCGAACACTACAAAAAACCCCGAACCCTCTATAATACCTCGGTATCTATATTTATACATTGTTGGCTCTTCAGCCATTACAATACCTTACCAAAACCCTAACCCTACTGTCGTTAGGTCTTCCTCCCATGCATGTGTGTTGTTCTTCCTTCCATTTGTTGCCTTCCTTACATGCGCGTGTGTTGTGCTTCCTTCCAGCTGTCGCTTTCCTCATGCATGCGTTCTTTCCCAAAAATCCCCCTTGCTTTTCTGCCTTGGCTTGCCTCCAACACTCATAGACAACATGACTTTTTCACATATATGGTTGGCCCAAAACAACATCACATACAACAAGAGGGAAAATATCACACACTACCTCATCCTTGAAGGGATGGATTCCATAGGAAAGGAGAAATTGTTGGCTGACGCGAAGAACTCGTCCATGGTGAAGCCACCCAATGTTGTATGGTTGCAGGTGTGGTGTTGTCGACAACCCCAACTATTTGACGACCTTAGCTAAGATGAGGTTCTTTTGTCTGTCATTATCAACAATGAAATTCAATGGGGTCCCCTTCACCCACATCTGTGAATGGAAAAAGCGCTCCCCCTCTTCAGGATCTATTGGTTCTTCTAGTTGAATTGTTGTGGTCGCGACAGTAGCAGTGGGGTCTGCATCAATGATCTATATGTTTTCAATATTTTTTGGATCGGATTCTAAGTCAGGGTTCAACTCCATGACTTTGACCTCGGCCACCAATGACTGTTTCAAGTGACATTCCTCGGTGTTGTGCCAGGGGATTTTGTGGAAGTCACACCACTTCCCAGTGTCATTCTTTGTCTTTACTTTACCCTTTTTGTCTTGTGTCTTGGACTAGTTGTGTAGAGGTTTTTGGTTAGGGTCGTCTTTACTGTGCTTTGGTTGTTACATATTTGCAGACCTGAATTCCCATTTGTTCTTGTGCCTAAATTTCTGCTCGATTTTGACAGCATATCGATAGGCAACTCCCAATGATGAGATGTTTTGGAAATCCATTTCGGTTTGGATGTACCTATGCAAAGCCCCACGGTATTTTAGAACCAGATGTCGCTCAGAGTCTTTAATACCCAGCTTGGGGCACAAGGTATGGAAAGTATTTGTGAACTCTGACACTATTTGGCTCTTTTTTTTCCAAAGTGTGGTCCATTGACTCATGCACTAGTCTTCATAGTTATCAACACGATAATATTGTTCTTTGACCACATCCATAAAAAATCCCCAAGTGGGCTCGGCCCCATATATTCCATATTCCTCTATGGAAATTTGCTCGCAATAAGTTTCCCACCAATGTTTGACATGTGGGAGATCCTTGAGGAGTGTGAAGGTGATCTTTTCCCTATCGGAAAATTTTTGAACAGAGAAATAATCTTCTAATATATTTAACTAGTTTTCTAGGGAATCTGCATCTATCTGACCTTCAAATATGGGAATATCAAAATTAACTTGTACCTTGAAGAGAGAGTTTCCTCCAAAATGGTCGCTTGATGAAGATGTGTATGTTGCTATAGGCAGGCGTTGAAGGATGTGTACAAAATTCTCCATCATTTCGTCCCTCTGTTGCACGAGAGCTTGCTCAAGCAACATGTTAATAGAATCTTTTGTTCCGCCACTTTTTCTTTTCTGCTGCCATCGAGGGTTTCTTGGGTGTGTGAGAGTGATTGTCCTCAAGAGAGACAAAATTGAGACCTAACTGGTTATACTTGGACCTCGTCGGGGACATGCACTGAAAAACGATCAAGAGAAACCTGCTCTGATACCAATGATCCAGATTATTTTTGGAACGAAATGAAAGAAGAGATATTACAATGAAATACTCATGAAAAATTGCCAGAAACAAAGAAATACAACAATAATTGATTTCTATTAATGAAATAATTGTAAAGAGACTGTAAAAATACAGAGTGCAAGACTTGCTAGAATGGTGGCAGCTTTATCTCTGAGAAGAGATGTGACAACTACGCTCATTCACAAGAAGATGATTACAATGAGGCTCTGAAGGCATTTTTATGATAAATATGAATGCCAAAATCCTAGACATTCAAAAACTTAACCCTAGGAGATGAAATGCCAAAAGTCATGTGGGCCCTGTTTGAGTAAGTTAGTACATTAACTTCCTGGGGTCGTAACTTTTGCATATGATCTTTGTTTTAGGTGCGTGATAGCCCGTTGGAAAGGTCTTTTCGAGCACTACGCATTACACCATCAAACTCTAACTCTATCTACAATTTGACTATGGTGAGCCAAAAAAACACTATTTAGAGCCCCAAAACGGCCCTGGAAGTACAACAAGGTGTGTTGACATGAAAACATACAAAATACTAGTTGGATTAGGTGGGAGACCACTAGTATTCACCTGGAATATGTGTAGGGATTCATACATACCCAGAAGTTTAGAACCCTCAGTTACAAAGAAGTACAGAAGAACGTATTGTACTAAAAACTGAAAAGAGGAGCCAGTTGGAACAGGTGGGTGGCCACCAATATCCACCTGGATCAATATGCATGTTCTCATAGACTTACAACTCAAATGTGAATAAGGCAAATGAGGTTTTCTTGATAACTATTAAGATAATCAAATTGTGTGAATACAAGACATTTTATAGGAAAGGATAAGAAGTGTCCACAACCTTACTAAGTTTCCTAGAGTCTGAAGACTAAAATTTCCCTAAATGTACAAAATTATCATTCTTGCTTAATAATATAACATACAAAATAATATTCATTAAAAGCAATAAGTGTAGCTAATTGTCATGTACATTCATAATAGTCTAGAAAACAAGAGTCACAATTTATATTCTTAAGGGAAACATGCTTGCATTTAGAGGTAGGTATTCATGATCCTTTCAGGTGGCCTACCTAACACACAATTTGCTTTGAGAACTTTGTGGCCTCTCATTTTGAGAACATATAATCACTTTCATTGCATTTATCAATTACATTTGTTGCATTACTTGGTTTGTAAAGCCCCTAGTAATATTCCTTCAACTTTTGTTTATTATAAATTGTGGTAAGTAAATCTAGATGACCTACTTCAATTCTTCTTTAGGTTTAGTTGGGAGAAGTTGGAATTAAGTCTATCAAGTCACTAATAAACCTAGGCAAATAACAATATTAAAACTTTGCTTTAGATCAAGATAATTGTGTTATTTCCTTGCAGATGTGTTCTTTTTTTAAATAGTTGTTTTGACTATTAAAGCAAAGAAATTTTATTGTGTGTCACAATTCATTTGTAAACTAATCTTATTCCATTTTCTTCAAAATTTTCATAAGAAGCAGGTACTAAGCAACTTTGCTGCTCATTTCTCTTGTTATGAATAGTTACAACATAACTATGTTTTAATCCTTCTGTATTTAGTGGTGTTAGATGAAATCTCTTATAAAATACCTTTATGTACACACAAATCAATGTGTAAATTTAAAATAATATGAATTTAAAGAGCTTGAAAATAGTCACAGTGCATAAATATTGAAATAAAACAATATTTAACTAGAAAAAGGGGGCCCTGCCTTCCCCTGGAAAATACTGTGATGACTAACTCGGTAACTTGAACTTTGGGAACCTCTACTCAATACAATTCATCCAAAACGCAAATGAAAATGAACAATAATTTCAGAATATCAGAGCTTTATTTTCTTTGATTGTCATCCTCCTCGTATCCTTACAAAACTGATAATGTATAGTGTACAGAGCTTTCCTACAGTTCTTTTTCATATGCTCTTACAAAGGTGAGATATATTGAATACGATTTTAAAAACTAGAAGCCTTATTACATTTTTATTAAACATATTCCTTGGAAAGATACTCTGTTGCGCTAGAAATAGAGAGGAAGATCACGCTAATTTGGGTCTCATTGATTTTCTACATC
>JZKD02S2233661.1:164841-178137 GCA_000966675.3 Picea glauca
ATTATCTTGTTTCTTCTTACTCTGAATGCTCATTATTGGAGGATCCTTATGAGATGTTACAACTGTGTTATAATGGAGGTTTGATTATGATGCTACTGTAAATGTTTTCAGGGTTTCAAAGTTTAGTTTCAAGAGGATCTTGTGATTGATATTTTTCTTCACCTAGATGTTAGAAGGCCTGATGCTTATAGTAGAATTGTTCATCCTTCTCACCAAAGTCTTCCATCTACTCATATTTATCTTTAAACCACTAATTGAAGTTAATTAAAACCTCATATGCTTATGCATACCAACCTAGTGTTTTTGTGTTGAAACATTGCTATGTTAAGTTTTGTCCATTTGACCTTTTATCATTAATCCACATATACAAACCTTTTTTATGGGTATTGGGCTTATCCTCTTGCAATCTCAGGGTAACTCTTAGTGCTAACAAGAGGGACTATTCAGGGACAGCGGGAAATTTCCCTGGTAGATGGTGGGGCCACCCACAACTTCATTAATTATTCACTGGTATCGAGGCGATCACTTCAAACATAGGAGTTTGATGGGTTTGATGTTGCAGTAGAAAATGGACACACAATGGAGTGTATAGATAGAGTATCGAACTTGGAGGTAAAGTTAGGTAACTACACAGTGAGAGAAACATTTTATGTAATTGAACTATCTAACAGAGATGTGGTGTTGGGAGTCCAGTGGTTCATCACCTTGGGCAAGATCACGACCAACTACCAAACCCTTAAGATAGGGTTTATAGACAATGAGGGGAAGAGGATTGTGTTGAGGGGCATGTCTATAGGAGCACCCATGAAAGTTTTGGCTAAGAGGATGGAGAGTATCTTCAGGCATGGGGAGGCAGCTTATGCAGTAGAGTTCTTGATCACCACACAGAGGGAATCAAATGGTCATCAACAATATCATACAAAGATCATGACTTTGTTGGGGTGGCATCAACAGGTTTTTGGTCCGATTCCACCAGAGAGACCACCTGACAGGGGGTTTGAGCACACCATTGAATTGGAGGAGGGTGCTAAACCCATTATTACAACACCCTATCATCATCCTCAGAGGTTCAAAGATGAGATAGAGAAGGAAATCAAGGAATTTCTAGCGATGAAAGACATCAGACCCAGCATTAGCCCATTCGTTTCTTCAATTGTCTTAGTCCTGAAGAAGGATGGTACCATGAGGATGTGTATAGAATACTGGGATTAGACCAAGAAAACCATAAAAACCAGTATCCTATCCCACACATTGATGAGTTGAAGGAAGAACTACATGGGACAATTTTCTTCTCTAAGATTGATCTACACTCTGGATATCATCAGATCTGCATTAGAGAGTAGGATATAGAGAAGACATCATTCAGATGCCACTTTGGTCATTTTGAGTTTCTGGTTATGCCATTTGGGATAACCAATGCACCAACTACATTTCAGTCTTGCATGAACCATATTTTTAGGGATCACTTGAGGAAATCAATATTGGTATTCTTCGACGACATCTTGGTCTACATCAAGACATGGCAGGAGCACCTAAGGCACTTGGATGAGGTACTCAACATCATGGAGTTCCAGTCACTATATTCCAAGGAGTCAAAGTGTGAGTTTGGAATTACAGATTTTCTTTATTTGGGCCACATTATTAGCGCACAGGGGGTACAGGTGCACCAGGAGAAGATCAAGGCCATTTTGGATTGGAAAACTCCCAAGAACATGACCGAGTTGAGGAGTTTCTTTGGGATATGTAGCTATTACAAGAGGTTTGTGAGAGGTTTCTCACAGTTGGGGGTACCACTCACAGATCTCACCAAACATGGGGCTTTCATTTGGACCGACAAGTCACAAAAGGAATTTGATCACATGAAGGAATTCATGGGAACGTGCCCATTTTTAGAATTACCAGACTTCACACTGCCATTTGTATTGGAGTTTGATGCATCAAAGGAGGGGATTAGAGCAGTGTTGATGTAGGGAGGACACCCCATTTTTTTTGAGAGAATGAATCTTAGTCATCCCGAGAGGATGTACTCAATCTATGACAAGGAAATGCTTGCAATCATGCATGCCTTGACCAAATTCAGGCAGTACTTGGTGGGCATAAAAATTTTGGTCAAGACAGACCATAATAGCTTGAAGTATTTCCTTGAGTAGAAGGATTTTAGAGAGCATCAAATAAAGTGGGTGACAAAGGTCCAAGCCTTTGATTTTGACATAGAGTATGTCAAGGGTAAGAAAAACATTGTGGTAGATGCATTGTCTAGGAGACCAGTAGCTTGCTCCCTTATGGAGATTTCAACATATTAGAAATCCCACTTGTTAGTGGAATATTCCAAGAACAAGTTCGCTTGTGAGATTTTGGATGGGAAGGTACATGATGATAGGTACAGAGTCATTGAAAATGTCATCTTATACAAATACCGAGCTTATCTAGTGCCAGGATCAGGTCTCAAGAAGAAGATTTTGGCTGCAGTACATGACTCCCCACTAGCAGGCCATCAAGGGTTTTTCAAAACCTACAGGAAGGTCAGAGAGAGATTCTCTTGGAAGGGTCTCAAATAGGATGTGATGAGACATATCAGTGAGTGTGTGAATTGTCAACAGAACAAGTCAGAGAAGACTCTTCCAGCAGGGTTACTTCAGCCACTTCCCATTCCAGAGAAAAAATGGGAAAGCATCTCCATGGACTTCATTACAGGCCTACCCAAGGTTCAGGGTAAGGATTGTATCTATGTGGTGGTTGATAGATTGACCAAGTTTTCACATTTCTATGTCATTCCGACATATTACAATGTAGTACAGGTGGTAGATCTATTATTCCCAGAGTTTTTTAGACTTCATGGGTTGCCAGAGAACATCGTCAGTGACAAGGATAGTCAGTTTATCAACACGTTTTGGAAAGATTTATTCAGATTGGTGGGGACAGAGTTGAAACCCAGCACCAATTACAACCCTCAGACTGATGGACAGCCGAAGATAGTCAACAAGTGGGTTGAGGTTTACTCGAGGAACTATGTGAGAGGACAACATAGATCATGGGTGAGGTGGCTACATCTAGGAGAGCATTGTTACAACACCACCTTCCACATGTCCATCGGCATGACCCCCTTCTGAGCATTATATGGGTATGATGCTCCCACTTTGATTGAATTGGTTTTAGGAGATAGTCAAGCTCCCAAAGTCAAAGACTAGATCGTAGAGAGTCAGAAGATTCTCAAAGTACTCAAAGAGAATCTATAGATGGCACATAATCGATAGAAGGTGAGTGCAGACATACATAGTATAGAGCATAGCTTCGAGGTTGGGGATTTGGTATTTTTGAGGCTACAACCTTACATGAAATCATCTTTGAAGAAGAGTGGGGCGGGAAATATCAAGCCCAGGTTCTATGGGCCTTACAGGATCATACGCAAGGTAGGTGAAGTTTCTTACGAGTTAGAGCTTCCAGAGGGGAGTCGGATTCACAATTTGTTCCACATTTCTTGTCTCAAGAAATCTGTGGGACAATTCATCAGCACTTCAAAGGAGATTCCACCTTTAGATGAGGAGGGGAAGCTAGAGTTTGTTCTGGAGGAGGTACTGGAGTTCTAAGAGTGGAGATTGAGGAGTAGGTTCCTTAGGGAGTGTTTGATCCGATGGAGAGGGATTCTAGTGGAGGATGCTACTTTGGAGAGTGAGTAGGTTTTGCAGCACCCTAGATTGGTATTGCTTGAGGACAAGCAATCTAGAGAAGGTAGGATTGTAATGTCCCTTTCTGAATAGGAGCTCTAGAGAGGAAGGATTAGTAGTCTAAACATCCCCGTTAGACTATAGCCAGGGATATTCAGGGGAAAACAAGGCCACTTGATGTTACTTTACTAGAGAATGTTATAATTTGAAAGTGACATTAAGTGAAAAGTGGGTAAAAGCACCTTTAAGTGATTTTGAGCTAAAAATAGAAGTCAATAGTGAATTAGGGTTTTGGAGAAGTATATGAGGAGGAGAAGCGACCTAATTCCTCATTATGTAGATTTTATGATTTGTGAGTGAGCTCTGAGGCGACTTCACAAGTTCAAGCGAATCAGTGACTTTGTGAATTCCAGGAGGAATACACCCAAAGGTTGATTTCGGTGTTGAGAGACAGACACTAGTCACCAGGAAGATAATATAGATATTCCATCAATCTTTAGCAGCAATTACATAGGTTTCAGTAGCAAGGGTGCACTTATTCAGGGTGAGGATGCAACTTCTGAGGAAACTTAGAGATTCAACTTGTCCCAGCTAGGGAGAATCCGGTGATTCCCTTTTGGCCCAGTTGAGAGGAAGACATGGCACATCTATTGACTAGTTTCTCATCAGATTCCGAAGGAGAAATCAGCTTGGGCGCATTAGTCAACCAATGAGGGTGCGTTAGTTGGGGAGGATACATTTAGGGTTCCCAAGAGATCACTAGATCAGATCCAGGGAAACCCTTCCGACCCATTACAGAGGAGCCTAGGGTGCTCAGTTTGAGACTATTACAACCCAATTTTGACGATGGAATATCTAGGTTGCAGTTGTTGGCAACAGTTGGGGTTAATTCCCCCAGGGGGATCCATTCAAGGCCCGTACATATTTACAGAGGGCTGATATTCAATTGGAAAGACACAAAGAGTGTGCATGAGGTCGGGGTGCATTGTTTGAGACAGATTTCAGGAAGATCTGAGGAGTGTATCCACCGGGGAGAACTTTCGAGTCTTGCAACAGTGTTCGTAGCATGCAACAGATATTACAACTCATCCATTGATACAACAACCTTATTCTATTTACGAGTATCATTGTTTCAGTTTTATTATTGTATTATGGCTAAGAGCCTTTTGTCTCTGATCTAGCCAAGAGATTTATTTTACTTTGTCGCATGCAACATTGTACCCTATCATTTTCATAATACATTGTTGTAGTTGTTCTATATCTTTATCTTTTCTGTATTTGCTTATATATTGTTAAACATCTATAATCACAAGAAAAATCACCATGCATGTTAAAACCAATCTTCCAGACGCATCTAGAATCCAAAAGTGTATCAGTTCTGACAACAAATAACAAGCGGTAGAAGCATATATTCTGATCTGCGAAATTAGGGATATTACAGAGGATCAAAAGGCCTTTTTAACATAAAGAATTAATGAAAAAATCCTAAACATCCAAAACCCTAACCCCATAAGATGAAACGCTAAAAGGTTTGTGTGCCCTGATGGGGGTAGTTGATACATCAACTTCTTGAGGGCGTAACTTTTGCATACAATCTTCGTTTGGGGCAATCGATATATCATTAGAAAGGTCTAGATGAGAAGTACACATTATGATCGAACCCTCAAAAAATGGTCGTTTAGTGCCTCAAAATGGCCCTGAAAGTTCGAGACCCAAAAAACCGTAGAAAAACTACTAAGGTAGAAAATTATGTTTTGATCCAATGGAATAGATGGATGGCCACGGATAGCCACCTGGATCATTCCTCCCCTCTTAGGAAGTAATGGTTTCCATTGTCTCAAGTTACCATGGGATATGGGGAAGATTTTGCTAAATCTGAACCTTGGTGAGCTGCTTTCCTTGTTGAATAAGTTTTCCTACTTGTACTTGGCATTATCTTGTTGAAGGATGTCATGAACCTGTTATTAGAGGGATTGGATCCATTCAACCAATATAGTTTCATGATATTCCTTGCTATGAGTGTGGGAGGGCTCTGTCTCTTAAGATGTAGCATGCAGATCTATATCAATAGGGGCTAATGGTTGGAACCCCAAGCACGCTTGAAAAGGTTTGTGGCCAATAGAGCTATAAAGGGATCTGTTATAGCTTGTCTTGACTGGGAAATGTGGAGGCATCCCCATAGATGAATCAAGAATATATTTGTGCTCTTCTACAATCTTGTTGATTTCCTTCTGCTTGATAGAAAGGTCTTGGGATGAGGCTGCAGTTGTCCTAGTGTCCTTTTATTCACCTTCTAACCGGATTGTGAAGAAGCTAAACTTTGGTGTCTGAGAGACTACTTTGCGACACTTTTTTGCCAAACTGAGGTAGGAACTACCTATGGTACCCTGTAGATATTACCCCCCAGAGTAACAATGACATTACAGGGTCAAGACTCATAGACAAAATGACGCTTCCAAATATATGGTCAGCCTAAAACAACATCACAGACTTCCACTGAGGAAACACCACACAATAAATCGTCCTTGAAGGTCTTGATTTCATAGGACATGCGACATTGTTGGTTGATGCAGGGATTTTGTCCATGGTGAAGCCACCCAATGTTGTATGGTTGTGGGTGTGGTGTTGTCGGTAAATACAGCTACTTAATGACCTCTGTCAATATTAGGTTCTTTTGGCTTCCTCTATCAACAATGAAATGTAGTGGGGTCCCCTTTACCCACATCTGTGAATGGAAGAGGTGCTCCCCCTCCTCAGGATCCTATGGTTCTTCTGGTTGGATTTTATGGTCACAATGGTAGAAGTGGGTGTTGTATCGATGATTTGTTTCCTTTTATTTTTTTCCGAATTAGAGCTCGAGTTAGGGTTTAGATATTTTTCTTTGAGCTCGACCACTAATGATCATTTCAAGCAACATTCATCAGTGATGTGCCAAGGGATTTTGTGGAAGTCGCACCACTTTCCAGTTTCCTTCGTCATCTTCCTGTTACCCTTATTTTCATACGGCTTGGATTGGTTGTTCTATGAGTTAGGGTTTCCTTTACCATACTTTCAATTGTTGTGGATTTGCAAACCCAAACTCCTCCTTGTTTTGTTTCTTACATTTCTGTTCAATTTTGATAGCATATTAATAAGAAGCTCCCAGTGATGAGATGTCAAGAAAATCCATTTCTGTTTGGATGTATGATTTGGATTTATGCAGGAACATAACAGAATACACAAATAACCATGAATACAAAGATGCAGAGTAAATAACACTTCATTTCATTAATATCAAAGAAATGAAATTTGTTTACAGACATAATAGAAATAAACTCTCTAGGGCGCTGGTAGCTTATCTCTGAGAAGATATGTGGTAGCTACTGGCCTATTAACTCTATGTTAAAATGAGTCTCGAAGGCCTATATATTATTGAGAAACAATGGAAGCCCTAAACATCCAAAAAACCTAACCCTAGGAGATGAAACGCCAGAATATGGGCCCCGTCGGGGTAAATTGGTACATCAATTTCCCGGGGTCGTAACTTTGGCATACTATCTTCGTTTGCCCCATATGATACATTGTTAGAAAGATCTATCCGAGGAATACAATAGTTGACAAAAACTACTATGATTTTACTATACTTTTCGATCGATATATGCCCAAACAACGTCGTTTAGGGCCTCAAAATGGCTCCGGAAGTTTAGGACCCGAAAAACTGCCAAAAATAGTAAATGGTGCTACAATTAAGGAAACTGAAAAAATGAAAGAAACAATGGTGGGGGTCCAAGTAGAATAGGTGGGTGGCCACCAATATCCACATGGATCATTCCTCCCCCCTTAGGAAGAAATGGTCCCCATTGCGTTGAGTTCCTCTATGAGATGAGGAAACTTCTGTTGAACTTGGTCCCTAGTGAGCCACTTGCCATGGTGAAAGAGTTGGCCTACTTTGACAACTCGATATAGATGGATCCTCTGTTGGTGGGTGTTTTTGATCTGTGTGTCCATAATCCGATCAGTTGTATCTTTTTCCATGCAATATGGGTTTAACTCTGTTGGTGTGAGTTGTTCTGCCATGTCAGATGTGTCCAATAGAGGTGTAAAGTAAGGTCGAAGGTGGTCCACATTGAACACTGGGTGCAGACCAAGGAATGTTGGGATACTGAGCTCGAAGGCATTGTCCCTTACAGCCTTGGTGATGGTGTATGGCCCATATCGGAGCGAGAGAAGCTTGTGGTGGGGTCCAATGAGGTGCTCATTCTGCAAATGTAGCCACACTTTGTCGCCCACCTGGAAGTTGTGTTGCACCCGATGTTGATCATGCCGCTTCTTGTACTTAGCATTGGCACTATCCAATATGTTATGAACTTGTTGGCGAATGTGTTGAATGCGCTCAATGAAGTTGTTCACATTGGCAGATTCAGACTGGACATGAGTCTAATCAGCCTGAGTAGCTGCAAATGGTATGGCTATGTCAATGGGACATAGTGGTTGGAATCCCAAGCCCACTTGACAGGGGTTGTGGTCGATTGAGATGTGGAGGGCCCAATTATAGATATGTTGTACATAGGGGAGGCTCTCATCTCATGTGCGTGGATGCTAAGTTGTACATGCACAAAATGTGTACGATCATCCTATTGGTGACCTCTGTCTGGCCATCAGTTTGGGAATGGAAAGTTGTGGACTTGGTGAGCTTGGTGTCTAGCATTGACCAGAGGCTAGACCAAAATGTACTGAGGAACCTATTGTCCTGATCTGAGATGATAGACTGTGGGATCCAAAAGTGTACCCACACTCGTTCAAAGAATATTTTAGCAGTGCCTTCTACTGTGATATTCTTCTTGCAGGCCGCCATAATGGCCATCTTAGAGAATCTATCAACGACCATGAAAACACAGTCATTACCATGCTTAGTAGAAGGAAGGCCTAACATGTAATCCATGGAGATGGATTCCCAAGGTTGACTAGGGGTAGGCAGTAGAGTATAGAGGCCTTGCTTCTTGATGGTCAGTTTAGCAATGACATAGGTAGTGAAGAATTTGATGTACTTCGCGACATCTTGTCGAAGGTTTGGCCAATAGAAATACTTTTTCAGTACTACCACTGTTTTCTCAACCCTGAAATGCCCAGCGACCCGACTATAGTGCGCTTCCCAAATCATCTTGGCACACTCACTTGAAGGAACAAAAAGGTGTCCCGGGTGACATAGTAGGGCACCCTGGAGGTGAAAATTGGGAACTTGCTTACCTTCCAAGAGCGTATTGTATGTGTGGTCGAATTCTGGATCAATTTTGTAGAGAAGTGGCCAATCGGAAGTCTCGTTCCCACAAGAGTTGAGCATAGTGGTTAGCACCACGATAGGTGGTCGACTAAGGCAGTTTGCAACATTATTGGTGCTTCCTTTATTGTACTTAATGTTCAAATGAAACTGTTGCAGGTATGTGGACCACTTCTGATGGTGATCGTTCTGCAACTTCCCTTGTGTCTTTATGAATTGCAGGGGTCGATGGTCTATGTGGATGACCATTTCCTTTCCCAAAATGTAATGCTTCCATTGTCAAAAAGCCTGCACAATGGAATACATCTCTTTGTCATAAGTGGGATACTTTCGGACTGTGTCGGAAAGTGTCTCACTGTGATATGCCACTAGATGCCCCTGTTGAGTAAGGAATGCCCCAATAGCATAGTCAGAGGCATATGTCTCGATCTCAAATGGTTGTTTCAAGTATGGAAATGTGAGCATTGGTATAGATCAGAGGCGATGCTTCAAATATCTGAACGCCTTTTGTTGAGATTCAGACCAAAATAAGTTTGCTTTCGTTCCTCCCTTGGTGACTTTACTCAAGGGCCAAGTGATATGAGAGAATTCCAACACTAACCGGCGGTAGATATTGGCAAGACCCAAAAATATGCCGAGCTCTGTTAGGGTGGTTGGGGCTGGCCAATCCCGAATGAATTGGATCTTGGATAGATCCACATGCACCCCCCGCTCATCAATAATGTATCCCAAATACTGAACCTGGTTCATGCCAAAAGTGCACTTCTCTAAATTGGCACACAACTTGTGTTGTCGCAGTGTTTGGAGGACCTATCGGATGTGGTGGAGGTGCTCTTCCCAAGTCTGGTTGAAGATCAGAATGTCATTCAAGTACACCACTACAAATGAGTTGGTGAATGGCTGTAATATGTCGTCCATTAGCCTCATGAAGGTTGCAGGGGCATTCGTCAACCCGAAAGGTATGACCAACCATTCGAAAATTCCCTTCTTGGATTTGAAGGCAGTCTTCCACACATCAGAGGGTTCGATTAGTACCTGGTGATAACAAGACTTCAAGTCGATCTTCCTGAAATATTTATCCTCCTTGATTTGGTCCAGAAGGTCATCAATTACTGGGATCAGGTACCTATTCTAGACAATGATCGTGTTCAACGTCTGATAGTCAATGCAAAGTCTCCAAGTCCTATCCTTCTTCTGCACAAACACGATCGGGCTCCCATAGGGTGATGAACTCGGTTGTAGGTGACCTTTCTGCAATAGCTACTGAATCTACCTCTTGATTTCGTCATTCTCCAGAACATAGCACCAATAGATTGGTCCATTGGGCAGTGGCACACCTGGAGTCAGATCGATGGGGTGCTTGACCTGGCAGTGTAGAGGCACCCCTGCGAGGGAGGTGAATATGTCCTCGTACTCCTCCATGACCTTATCCATCCGTCGGTATCATGTAGAGGGGCCCTGTCTGGAGTTCATGGGCATAGTCTTCTTCTTTCCCTGAGGGAGAATTATCAAGAAAACAAATTTCCTTGTTTTGGAAAGGAGCTTACTGCATTGTTTTGTAGTAACCAAAGAGATGGTGGTAGGCGGAGCTATCTCCGGTATCCTGTACAACTTATTGCCCAAAGTAATAATAACAGCATGACGCTTGGACTCATACACAACATGTCGCTTCCACAAGTACGGTTGGTCTAATAATACATCAGAAACATCAAGAGGAGCAATGTCACATAATACCTCATCCGTGAAGGGATTGATGTTTTAGGGAAGGCGACATTGTTGGCTGACGCAGAGGTCTCGTCCTTGGTGCAGCCGCCCGATGGTGTATGGTTGTGGGTGTGCAGTGGTCAACAAGCCCAACCGCTTCACAACCTCTATAGTCTACTGAGATGATGTTCTTTTGGCTACCACTGTTGACAATGAACTGCAACGGGGAACCCTTTACCCACATCTTGGAATGGAAGAGGCGCTCTGCCTCCTCTGCATCTTCTGGTTCCTCCTTCTGGATATTCGTGGTAGCAACAGTGGCATTGGTCTCTTCACCGATAATTTTCTTCCCCCTGTCATTCCCCTTGTCGGATCCTAATTCAAAGTTAGAGCATGCATCCGATTCAAAAGCCTTTAACTCGACTACCAGTGACTTCTTGGCACAACACTCGCTTGTGTTGTAAGTGGAGCTCTTATGGAACTCACACCACTTCCCCATGTCCTTTTTTGGCTTTGTGGTGTTGTTCTTTGCTTACGACTTTGGTGGGTTTTCCTGGGCCACCCCACCTTGGTTTGGTCCTTTGTTCTATGGTTTGGGGGTACCTTTCCCTTGCTTCTGATTCATAGGCCCAAAGTCTCGCTTCTTCTGTTTGAACTTCTGCTCAATCTTGGCAGCATACCGGTATGCCGCACCAAGCGAGGATATGTCGAGGAACTCCATTTCCTCCCGAATGTAACTATGCAGACAACTACGGTACTTTAACACCAAATTTTTCTCCGAACCTTTGATACCCAACTTTGTGCGTAGGGTATGAAATAGATTCGTCAGCTCATGCACATCTTGGTCCCTTTGTTGTCGCGGCGTAGTTCATTGTATGTATTTGTCCTCATAGCTCCCCATGGGATAATATTGATCCTTGATGGCGTCTCAGAAAGAATTCCAAGTGGGTACGACCGAGAACAGAGAGGGTTCCCCCTTGCCCTATTGCTCCCAATAGGTTTCCCACCAGTCCTTGACATGGGGGGCGACTTTGAGGAGTGCAAAAATAATCCTTTCTCGATCGGAAAAGTCATGAACCAAGAAATATCCTTCTAACAAATTCAACCATCTATCTACGACATCTGCATCTATTTGGCTCTCAAATATGGGATTGTCAAAGTTTACTTGTGCCTTAAAAGGAGTGGTGCCTCCAGAGTGGTTGTTGGATGTAGATGCGCTGCCAGTGGGCAATCGTTGAAGGAACTGGGAAAATTTGTCCATCATCGAGTTCCTTTGTTTCTTGAGGGTCTCCTTAAGAAATATTTTGATAGGATCTCTTGCTCCCTCATCTTTCTTTTCTTCTCCCATGGGCGGCCGTCGGGGTTTGTGAGGTTGATCTTGCAAAGGTTCAACCAAATCAAGCCCTAACTCCTTATACCCCAACCTCGTTGGGGACATGCAAAGAAGGATTGAGAAAGAGCAGACCGCTCTGATACCACTAAACCGAATTTATGCAGGAACATAATGAAATATAGAAATACACATAAACTCAGAGATGCAACGGAAATAATGCTTCATTTCATTAATAACAAATGACTGAAATATGCTTACAGACAGAATGGAAATAAACTAGCTAGGGCGTTGGTAGCTTATCTCTGAGAAGAGATGTGGTAGCTACTAGCCTTTGAAATCTGTGTTACAATGAGGCTCGAAGGACTATATATTATTGAGAAATAATGGAATCCCTAAACATCCAAAAAACCTAACCCTAGGAGATGAAACGCCAGAATATGGGCCCCGTCAGGGTAAATTGGTACATCAATTTCCCAGGGTCATAACTTTGGCATACTATCTCCGTTTGACGCATATAATACATCATTATAAAGATCTATCCGAGGACTACAATGAACCATGGAAAATAGCATGATGAAAATTTCCAACCAGACCATACCCAAAAAAAAACGTCGTTTAGGGCCTCAAAACGGTTATGGAAGTTCAGGACCTAAAAAACTGCCATAAATAGTAAATTGTGCTACAATTAAGGAAACTGAAAAACTGAAAGAAACAATGGTGGGGGTCCAAGTGGAATAGGAGGGTGGCCACCAATATCCACATGGATCAATGTACCTGTGTAGACCCCCATGGTGTTTTATAACCAGATGTCACTTAGAGTCTTTGATACCCAACTTGGTGTGTAAGGTATGGAAGGTATTTGTGAACTCCAACACTATTTGGTCCCTCTCTTGAAGCAATGTGGTCCATATTGTGTATTGGTCGTCATAGTTTCCAACCAGGTAATATTGTTCCTTAACAACATCCATAAAAAAATACCAAATGGGTTTGGTGTTAAACATTCTAGACTCCTCTGTGGAATTTTTCTCGTAGTAAGTCTCCCACCAATTTTTGACATGGGGGATAACCTTAAGGAGTGTGAAGGTGATATTTTCTCTATTGGAAAAATTGTTGAAAGAGAAATAACATTCTAGCATATTCAAATACTTTTCCAAAGAAACTGCATCTATCTGACCTTCAAATACGAGAATATAAAAATTAACATGTACCTTGAAAAATGAGGCACTTCTAAAGTGGCCATTTGACGAAGATGTGTTTTCTATTATCGACAGTCATCGAAGGATTTGGGAGAAATTATCCATCATCTCATCCCTTTGTTGTGTGATGGATTCCTCGAG
>JZKD02S2233661.1:199079-215559 GCA_000966675.3 Picea glauca
GCCCGGAGGGGGGTGAACTCCTTTATCATGTTGTGATTGTTCTGAGTTTGATGGTTTATTTGCTGCAAGTTATGTTGTTGTGTTTTCATTTAAAGAACATATTTAACCATTTAAAGAACAATTTCTCATAGATAAACATTTAAAGGAAGAAGCATAAAACTTAGCACATAATTTATCTTGCATATTTATACACATGAAGCAAGGTACTGTAAAGTTTATTTTAATGAAGTAGTGGGTTCTTGCATAGCATAACAAGTCAGCCTTCTATTTTAATATCAGTGGAAGAGTGAAGGTGTCTGCATGTGAAGGTGTCTGCATGCGACTGTTGAGGTACATGCGAGACACTTTCCTTGAATTGGACACTACGCTCAATGATGAGTCGGTCTGAGGAAAGATCAATAAGCCGATATCCCTTCACATTGTTGGGGTATCCAACAAAAATGCACTCAGTGCTCTGTGGATCAAGTGCCTTCCTCTTTTCATAGGGAATCCGGGCCCATGCACGTGAACCAAAAATGCGAAAGTGGGCCACTTCTAGTTTGAGGCCGCTCCAAGCCTCGTAGGGGGTCTTATCCTTAACATATCTATGAGAAGATCTGTTTTTGATGTATGTTGCATATTTAAGTGCTTCGACCCATAGTCTCTGTGGTAATGACTTTGCATGCAACATGCAAGATGCCATCTCCTTTAGAGATCTGTTTTTCCACTCGGCTCCTCCGTTTTGCTGTGGAGTGTAGGGAACCGTATGTTGCAACTGAATCCCTGCCTCATGGAAAAGATTATGAATCTCATGATTGACATACTCTCCCCCGTTATCAGTTTGGAGGACTTTGATCTTCTTTCCGGACTGTGTCTCAACCAAAGCTTTAAAATCTTTGAGGTGTTGAAAGACCTCAGATTTTTGCCTGAGAAAGTATATCCAAGTAAAACGTGAGAAATCATCAACAAAAATGATAAAAAACCTCACTTTGTTGATCGATGGATGTGGAAAAGGACCCATGAGGTCACTGTGGATCAAATCTAAAGGTGTGGAAGCTCGCTGAGACTTTCCTTTGTCGAATTTCTCTTGAGGGTGTTTTCCGAGAACACATCCCTCACATACTCCCGTGGAGAAATGTTTGTCTAGTAGACCATCAACTAATCTGTGCTTGCTAAGATGTTGCATGTATTTGAAATTCAAATGTCCAAACCTTTCGTGCCATATCCTACTACTTTCATCAGCATGAGTAAGCAGTAAAGCAGAATCAGGTTCAATGAATTCAGAAAATGTATACAATCTAGACTGATGATTTACCTCATCGGTAGCAACCTTGGAGTTGGTTTGCATGTCATAGATGTCCATGGAATTTGGTGTGAATATGACTCTCTTTTCGGTGCCGAAATTCGTCATTTGATACATAGAGAGAAGGTTGACAGAAAGCTTGGGAACATGCAACACATTCTCGAAGCTTCCGTTGGTGAGTTCAATCCTTCCTTTGTCGGTGACTTTGACAGAAGAGTTGTCCCCCATCAGAATATGACCTTTGCATGCATCCAAATAAGAATAGACTTCTTCTGAGGAAACTATGTGATGTGATTCTCCTGAATCTAAGATCCAAACATCGGGAGAGGAGTTGATTGCAATCAAGGCATGGCTAGAATTGTCTTTCTTGGAATTCGGATCTTATGGCTTCTTCTTCTTTGTACCCTCGGGGATGCAATCTCCAAGGTTGTTTTTCTAAAGTATATGAGACATCATATTTATTTGTTTTTACATGCATGTGGATTCTGAATGGAATCCTTTGTGAAATATTGTGCATTTCTCTCCTTTTCTTCCCTTTTCTCCTTTGGATCCGGAGGCATCAGTGAAGGGTTTTGTGTACCCTTCCTTCTTCATATGTGCATGAGATTTCCTCTTATATTTATATTTATATTTCTAATATTTGTGGCTTCCATCATGCACAGTGAGTGCATGTGCCCTTGGGCCTTTGATTGTGCCCATGTTGATGAGCTTGGTGTGCTCTTGTGTCAGAGATTCGATAAAGTCCTCAAGAGAAGGCATCTTCCAGGTGGATCCAAGGGTGAATCTGACAATATGGAATGTGGATACGAATGCAGAGAATTCAGGTCCAATCTTGGAGAGAATGGTGAGAACCATTTGTTTCTCCTCCTTCGATTTATTAACCCTGTAAGCTTTGAGTTGCGACAGTAAATCCTTGAATTTTGTAAAGAAATATTGGATATTCTCGAAGCTTTTTGGATCCAATGTGAGCAGCTCCACCTCCAGCATGTGTCCCCTCATCTCATCCTATTTTCCAAAGAGCCCTTCCAAGATGGTCCAGGCTTCATTGGGAGTCTTACATGAAGATATATGAAAAAGGAGATCGGGAGAAATAAGACTGCAAATTGTTCCGAGTGCCTCATCCATGCGATTTAAGTACTTGGATTTTTCTATGGATGATGTCGATTCTGTATCTGTATTAATGGTTAACCTATACAACCCTCTAGATCAGAGATGTATGGCTATTTTCTCCTTCCATGCAAAATAGTTGTAAGGTGTAAGAATGAATTGTTTTTGGAATTCCATCTTTCCATTGTCTTCAATCTTCGGTACTTGCAAAAAAATTTGGTGTAGATTTTCTTAGCACTTCGTTGGATCTGATACCATGTAAATGTGTTGACCTACACAAAATATATCTAGCTAAACAATGATACAAACATTTGCAGAGAGAATTGGAAAATAAGAAGGAGAGAAAGAATGGAAAGAATTCTCATTAACGGTTATGAATAATGAATAATTTACACATGATATACTCTGTATAACTCAACGAGTTCGACTTGAGGTGAACCAAGTCACCATAGTGGTGGTCTAGAGTGATCTGGACACACACCAGCAGTTACGGGAGTGAACTGCCACCTATTCTAGTCTCTCAGGCAGTTACGGGAGTGAACTGCCACCTATTCTAGTCTCTCAGGCAGTTACGGGAGTGAACTGCCACCTAGTTGAGTTAACTAGTCAACTAGTCTTCAGTTAACTGACTGAACATAAAGTATTGAGGAGTTAAATTAAGTAATCAAGGCTAATGTGCCACTTTGGTGATGATACCAAGGTAAGGTCGAATTAGCATGGTGATGATCCCAATGCAACATCTAAACTCAACTCAAATAGTCAAACTGAAGTGTGAATTGAAAGAGAATATTCTCTAGGTGGAATATTCTCTCCTAAAATATAGGAGACTGAATAATGACTAATAAACAAATAAAAACCTTAGGAAAAATAAATCCTAGGTGTGTGTGAAGTAACTCCAACAACAACCTCCTCCCATAATAGAAAGGAACAATTCCAAATCAATTTTTATCCTCTTCCAAATGAGCCTCCCTCTCCATATATAGTTTTTCCCTTTAGCTTGCTTCCTTGTTTTAGGGTAACTTGTCCTTAAATCGAGGGTCACTTACCCCTTTTATTTTCCCAAGGGACCCTTTAAGTCACCCACTACCCCTTTTGTTTCCCTTAAATCCCACGTCTCCCCTTTAGATGGGGACTATGGCCTAAGGGGAGCTTCGCTTAGACTAATATGCCCTCCCTCTAATGAGGTCAAAAGAGAGGGGACATGACAGTCCTCCCTTCCCGAGATTTCTTGTCCTCAAGCAACCACAAATAAGGATGTTGTCAAATATGATTTCTCTCCCACCTCACATCCTCTATCGACTAATCTCTCCACTTGACACAATACTCCTTGATCACTCTGCTCCTAAGCCTCCTCTCTCGGACATCCATAATCTCCTCGGGAGTCAACAACATATGTCCCCTCTCATCTAGTGGTGGTAACTCAATGGGAGTGGTGACCTGTGGTCCCCATGCCCTCCGGAGGCATGATACATGGTAAATACTATGACCTTGGCTACCCGCGGTCAACTCCGACTAGTAAGCTACCTCTCCAACTCTCTAAATCACTCTGAAGGTACCAAAGAGATGTGTCCTCATCCTCTTAGCGCTACCTCTTCTCCATCGAGACGGTCTAAATAGCTACACCATTAAGTACACCACATCTTCGATCTCAAATCTGTTGAAATATTGTAACTTCAAAGAATATTCTAATTATATTTGAGTTATTATTGTATAGATCAAATCCTTTTTTTCGGATTGATCAAGTCGGGTCTTGTATAAGATCAAATCCCCTTTTATGGATTGGTCAAACATGTATTTGTATGGTGGTATTTGTAAATTTACCCCTTAGTAATTATAAAGTGATTTTAGCCAATTCTAGGAGAAGTCGACTCCACCAAGTGAAGATACACAAACCTAGCACCACCTCACAACTTGTATTTATATGTGAGGATGGTGTCTCATTTGCAATAACTCACTCACTCATCTAGTGTGCATATATTGAAGACAGTTGAAATTGCAGGAAGAAGTCTAAGGAAGGAGAAGAGAGGTGCATGCTTGGTCTTGGTCTGTCTTTGGTTTTTTGTTCTTAGTCTTGACATTGTACTGAAAATCTATTATTGAGGAAGTTTTTCAAGGTTTCCTTCACCATGAGGGTTTCCCAGGATAAAATGTTGTGTACCTTGTGATCGTGTTTCTTTCAATGATTGTCTTTATATTGTGTTATGGAAATGCATTGAATGCTCATGAAATTTGGAAATAACCTAATAACAACAGTAAAAACTTAACATGGTTTTAGAACTTGACTGATTAGAGCATATTTCACTAGGTATCTAAACGTTTTTGTTGTCGTACAAGAAATTTAGGGTTTTTCACTGAAGAAGATTTTTTTACCAAAGACCACCTAGGGAAGTGTGCATTTCCCTAGCGCATCTTTTGGCATCTTGAGCGAACCTTTTCAGTGGATGGATTCTTTGGAAATTCAAACCCTAGTTTTGATTAGTACCGGAACCAGTACCAGAAGTACTAGTCCAGAATTGCGCAGGTCAAGTTTCAAAGGGTAAAACTTGGAATTTTCAGAAACGGTCTGTTCCAACAAACTCGCCTCAGGTTAGAGAATCTCCCAGTAAGTTCGGTTTCATTTTCTAGTCATTTTCTTAGCTCCGGGTCAAGATTTTTGCAAGCACCAATCTTGTTGACAAGTTAGAAGGTGTAGAAAATTTATGTGCCTGGAAGTGCAAAATTGGACTCATTCTTGAAGAGAATGACCTTACAAAATTCATACAAGAAAATGTACCAAAACCCGAAGAAGATGAATCCAAAGAGAAGTACAAGAAGGATATGATTAGGGATGAAATAATAATTGTAGAGTCCATTAAATACCACTTGATCCCTTAAGTGTCTTCTAAGAATACTCCAAAAGATATGTTTGATGCCCTAACAAGAATGTATGAATGAAGGAACATCAACCGAAAGATGAACTTGAGAACCCAACTCGAGAATACAAAGATGCAAAAAGGAGAAACAGTTCAAGACTATTTCTCTAGGGTTTCTCAATTCAAGGAACAATTAGAGGCAATTGGAGACAACTTACATGAATATGAACTCATGATGAAAACTCTTAATGGTCTCACAAGACCTTGGGATTCCTTCATCCAAACTATTTTTGCAAGAAAAGAGAAACTCCAATTTCACATTTTATGGGAAGAATGTGTTCAATAAGAAGCAAGAGTGGCTAATCAAGAAGTTGTTCTATTAAGATATGAATATCAAGCCCTATATTCTCATGCTAAGGGTGGAAAGAGAAAGTCTCATTTTCAAAAGGAGACTCAATTTCATAAAGAATCTCACTCTCCAAGAGATCCCAGAAATATCATAAGGGTCAAAGAAAGGGTAACTATTTCTCCTCCTACCAGTGTTATCATTGTGATAAGAGGGGACACATTTCTAAGAATTGTCTTGCCAGAAGGGAAGAATACAAGAGGAGAAATAACAAAAGACATCATTCCCATGCAGTTGAAGATGACGAGCCACCCAAGAAGTTAGTTAAAGAAGAGATTGAATAATATGTTTTGTTTTTCTCTCTCTCAGGATCTGTGACACCTGGAGAAGATACTTGGCTCTTATATAGTGGTGCCTCTAAGCACATGACAGGTCGGAAGAACACTCTCTCTAGCCTTATAGAGAAGGACCCCCCCCAGAAATTTTCACTTTGAGATGATTATCAGTACCCAATCAAAGGAATGGGAGAATCCACCTACAAACTTGATTTGGGAACTCCGATGAGAATGAAGGATGTACTCTATGTACCGGGTTTGAAAAAGAACTCACTTTCTATTTCTTCTCTATATAATAAAGGTTTCAGTGTTTCATTTGTAGATAGTGAAGTTCTTATATTGTCTAAAAGAAAAACTATAGAAGATGCAGTTGTTATTGGAATAGAAGAAGCTCATTTGTACAAGTTAAAGGATCACTCAGATGTAGCCTTGACTCACTCTACTAAACGTCCTTGTGAACTTTGGTATAGAAGGATAGCTCACATAAACTATAAAGACTTACCATATGTGAGCAAGGTAGTTACATGTTTACCAGAACTAAAGGTTGATCATGAAGGTGTATGCAAGAGATGTGCACAAGGAAAGAACACAAAGAATCCTTTTCCAAAGAGCAATAGTAAAGTAGAAGGAATTTTGGAACTTGTCCACTCAGATGTATGCGGTCCAATGCCATCAACCTATCTAAGAGGGTATGTATACTATGTATCATTTATTGATGATTACTCCTGTAAAATTTGGGTTTATTTCTTGAAGTAAAAAGATGAAGTACTTGGAAAGTTTAAGGAGTTCAAAGCCTTGGTAGAAAACCTCTCCAAAAGAAAAATCAAGATACCCAAGTCAAACAATGGAGGAGAGTACACTTCAAAATAATTTGGAAGATTTTGTAGAGATGTCTGGATTAAGAGGGAGCTCACCACTCTATATAATCCTCAACGAGATGGTGTAGCAGAAAGAAAGAATAGGACCATTATGGAAGCAGTAAAGACTATGATTCATGATCAATATTTTCCAATGCACTTATGGGTTGAAGAAATAAGAACAACAATATATGTCAAGAACAAACTATCCCATAGTTCACTTGGATTCAAAACCCTTGAAGAAATATTCACTGGAAAGAACCCAGAAGTTAGCCATCGCAAAATATTTGGTTGTCCAGTATTTGTACACATTCCGAAGGAAAAGAGAACTAAGTTGGATCCTTCAAGAAAGAAGGGAATATTTGTTAGATACTGTGAGGTCTCTAAGGCCTTCAGAATATACATACCAGGATACCATCATATTGATATCAACAAAGATGTAACCTTTGATGAAGATGCAACACTCAAGAAATCAAGAAAATGTCAGCTTGAAGAAGTATACGAAGAAGAACTTGTAGCTCCCAGAGTTGCAAAACCCGTAAAGGAAGTCGTGGTTGCCCCTAATGATGTGATTCCAAAAGATCATGATATGATAGAATCTCAAGAACCTTCCCATATGAGTATCTCTCACAAGAGAATTCCATCTTGGGCTAGAGAACTCATTCAAGACACAGAAACATATGGTTCCCCAGAAACAACCATGAGACAAATCAAGAAGCCTAAGCCATTATCCAACTATATGGCCTTGATGTGTGATCTTGTAGAGAAGGAACCTACTTGTTTTGAAGAATCCATTCAAAAGAAAGAATGGATGGATGCTATGACAGAAGAATACCAGTCCATTATGAAGAATGATGTGTGGGAAGTAGTTACCAAACCAAAGAACAAAGATGTGGTATCTTCCAAGTGGATATACAAAATAAAACATGCAGTGGAACGAAGTATTGAAAAACATAAGGCAAGATTTGTGGCTCATTGATTTTCTTAAAAGGAAGGTATTGACTATGAAGAAACATGTGCTCATGTATCTAGATACACTTCTATCAGAACCATCATATCTCTTGTAGCCAAAATGAAATGGAAATTGCACCAAATGGATGTGAAAACAACTTTCTTAAATGGTGTTAGTAAAGAAGAAGTGTATATAAAACAACCACAAGGGTCTGAAGTTGAAGATAGAAAGACTCATGTCTGGAGGTTGAAGAAAGATCCTAGAGCTTGGTATGGCAGAGTTGATAGTTTCCTGACAATATTGGGTGTTATCAAGGGTAAAGTTGATCCTAACCTTTAATTCAAGGTTATGAATGATGAGTGAGTTATATTGCTACTATATGTGGATGATTTACTCTTGACAGGAGAATAAAATCTCATCACAGATTGCAAGAAGAAGATCACTGCAGAATTTGAGATGAAAGACCTAGGCTTGATGCATTATTTCTTAGGTCTTGAAGTTTGGTAGAGCCCAGAAAAGATCTTCCTTAACCAAAGGAAGTATGCAATTGAAATACTAAAGATATTTGACATGTTGGAGTGTAAATCCATGACCACACCCATGGAAACACATTTGAAGCTCTCGGTTGATACTTCATCAGAGTTGATTGATGCTACTCTATACATACAGATTATTGGTTCGTTGATGTATATAATGAATACAAAGTTAGATATATTCTTTGATGTGAACACCTTGAGTCAGTATCTGGTGGAGCCTAGACATGTTCACCTTGTAGCTGCAAAACATGTGATGAGATACCTTAAGGGTACGTTGGATTATGGTCTTTGTTATATTGGAGATCATGACTTCAGACTATATGGTTATACTGATTCAGATTGGGATGGAAGTGCTTCAGACAGAAAGAGCACTTCATGATGTTGTTTCAGTTTAGGCTCAGCCATGACTTCATGGCAAAGTAGGAAGCAATCCAATATTTCTCTCAGCATGATAGAAGCAAATCACATTGCAGCATGTTCCGCCAGTTGTGAAGCCATATGGCTTCGCAATTTGTTGACAGGTATGTTTGATATAGAGATGGAAGACACTGTGATTCTATGTGATAACCAGAGCTACATAAAGAAGACGAAGAACCCAGTGTTCCATGATAAGTCAAAGCACATAGAGATACGGTACCACTACATTCATGATATGGTGTAGAGGGGGGTTGTAAAGCTCCAATATGTTGGCACATATGAGTAGGTTGCAGATGTGTTGACTAAGTCATTGTCTCTTGAAAATTTTGAGTAATTCTGAGACAAGATTGGTATTTTCCGAAAGGACCTCCCTCAAAATGGGGAGTGATGTTGATGATACTATGGTATCCTGACCAACAGTGGGTAGCTCCATTAGGATTTTATATCCTAGGGGACTGATCATCCCTGGGAATATCTCGAAGGTCTGGTAAGGATGGTCTATCAGAGTACTTGTGCAAGTATATGCTATTTGTGGTAAGTAGTGGTAGCTCAGTGAGGATTTTATATCCTAGGGAATCTTATGATTCCTCGACAGATCTCGAATTTCTAGTAAGGACGGTTTGTCAGAGTACCAATGATTTTATTATTGAAGCACATGTTTGATTTTGTTGCCACATGTTGATGATGATGTTCCAGCTTCGTGTTGTTGATGATGATGTTCCATCTTCATGTTGTTCCAACTCCATGCTATTTATATTGTCATTCCAACTCCATGTTGTTGATATTGTTGTTCCAGCCTCGTGTTGTTGATGATGATGATATTGATGATGAGAAAAGCTTCTGATGATTTATAGATGTGCCAGTCAATGTTCCAAATGATGATGATGATGCTTCCCTCTCCTTCTCTTGATGATGTTGTATTGAGTCATGTTAGTAGAATACTCTTCTCGTTAAGGGGGAGTGTTGAAATATTGTAACTTCAAAGAATATTCTAATTATATTTGAATTATTATTGTATAGATCAAATCCCCTTTTGCGGATTGATCAAGTCAGGTCTTGTATAAGATCAAATCCCCTTTTGTGGATTGGTCAAACATGTATTTTTATGGTGGTATTTGTAAATTCGGACCCTAGTAATTATAAAGCGGTTTTAGCCACTTCTAGGAGAAGTCGGCTCCACCAAGTGAAGAGACACAAACCTAGTGCCACCTAACAACTTGTATTTATATGTGAGGACGGTGTCTCATTTTCACACACTCACTCACTCATCTAGTGTGCATATCTTGAAGATAGTTGCAGTTGTAGGAATAAGTCTAACGAAGGAGAAGAGAGTCGCATGCTTGGTCTTGGTATGTCTTTGGTGTTTTGTTCTTAGTCTTGGCATTGTACTAGAAATCTATTATTGAGGAAGTTTTGATGGGTTTTCTTCCCCATGAGGGTTTCCCGGGATAAAATGTTTTGTACCTTGTGATCGTGTTTCTTTCAGTGATCTTCTTTATACTGTTTTTTTGGAAATGCATTGAATGCTCATGAAATTTGGAAATAACCTAATAACAACAATAAAAACTTAACAAAATATATGCTCCACCTTGTGTGTGTCTACACTCATGCTATGTCGATCCTGGGTGGTATGTAAGCTATCATGAGTGGTATCATTGTGTTGCTCTCCCAAATGTAACCACTCAATCCATGACCTCACATAATCATGCAAATACCTCTCAGTTTGTCTATTTACTACCATCACCTGACCAACTATATGAAGGTAATAAAAAATGCGAGGAGTCAATCTTGTGCCTATTGATATGATCAGCCTATGCCAAGGAGGTAGCTATGTCATTCATGCTACCCATGAGATCACCATAGAGCACATAGGATCTGTTGGCCAATCAATCAATATGATATGAACCCTCAGTGGATCCATGATGTGATATGTACATACACTCCCCCTAGAATGGATGAAGACTATATCAACCCTGCATGAAGAGTGTTCCTGACCTACTCAGTTTCCAAGTCGTACACTCCTCCATATGTCTCGACAAAGAGTCTATGAAGTCCCTCCATGTGAAACTCTCTTGGACCTACTCATGAGTGGTGAAGTCACTGGGGTCCCAAACTACATTGTATGATGTGAAGAACCCTCTACTCATAGAACTAATCTACCATGTGCTCATATAAGAATCTGCCAGACTATATGTGATGAGCCAAGCAATCATAAATTGTCGAGGCTTGGTCAAATCCTAAGAAGACCGCACCCCAAGAGTAAATCCTGGAGAACGAAAACTGTCCATCCCATCTATGTCAATTGTCGAGTTGTCAACAACTGCGATCCCAGGGTCCCATGCCAATCGCAGAGAGGAACCATTGTGTTGATGATGCATCCCTCCAATCATCACCATCTGATCTCCATGCTCACACTTTTCCATCCTCTCTTGGAACTCCCTATCAAGGATCATGCTCGACCTAGACACCTCAGTGAAGTCATCACCTTTCAATCTGTGGCTATCCTCGATGAGGGAAAATCAAAACTCCATAACTCCTCTCGCCTCATCCCCATCACGCTGCAGATCCATCGCTACTTCGACTCTGTCGATTGCCAATATCATTCGAATAAACCCATCACCCCGATGAATGCCCTGATACCACCACCTCATTGGAAGTCTACTACTCCCAATTTCTATTGATGAAAACTCTGTGCATAGCTCCAATAAAATATGAGACTCTCATTGCGCACCATGTACCCATATCACCAAGTCCTAATGGATGGTATTTGTCACTACTACGAGTCTACCTTTCTCACTAAACTGACTTTGGTAATCCTCCCATGTCCTGTTGAGGGAATCAACCCACAACGAAATATGCCTCGATAGTTTTCTGTAATACTGGAGGGTAACTAATGTGTTCGTCAACCCCAAGGGAATGACCAATATCTCTGATGATATCTTGGAACAAACTTATGAGTATCTAGCTCCCTGATCCTCATTTGTTGACATCCTTGATGTATCTCGATTATCGATGTGTATGTTTCTCCCCGAGGCCCGCCCATACACTCTTTGATCATGGGTAACCTCAAGTCAAGGGTATGCTTGAGGCCTCTGTCTATAGGTCCCCCTGGAGGAAACGCTCCAAAGCTCCACTGCCCACTACTATATGCCAATGAAGACCTCTTCATACTATCGCACACCACTGTGTCCCCCTATACCATCTAGTGTCTTGTGCGCGCTAATGAACCCAACACTATGTTGATGATGGTCGTATATGTATCCCAAAGTGTGTCCATTCCTATCATGTACCTATCCACCCAATGCATGGAAACATATACTTCCTCATAGGCTAGTCCACAAGGAAGGTCCTCAACTATCTCATGATCCTCTAATGTTCTTTCCGAAAGAAAGGGCTCATGATCCCTATGAGTGCAATCCAAACTCTTGGAGTCATGGCTCCTACCAAGTACTGGAAAATCGAAATTCTCCTCGCTCGAACTCTTCATGAGAGGCTCCTCCCTCATATCATGTGTGACACTCACGCCCGCCTGTATCATGGCTACCAAATCTGATGGAGTCTTTGTTGTAAGTGGTGAAGAGCATACCAAGCTCGGCTGATAATGAAACTCCTCAACCTCTCTTTCCTTGTCCTCAACAAACTTGAGAGCAAGGTCTATGTCCATAAATGCTTGTAGGTAGTCTAACTTCAGCTTCTCTAGTGCTTCTTTGTCAATGTGAAAGTGAGCACTAGTGACTCCACATGCCACTCCACTATGTCTCTCCTCTATCTGAGCTATTTGCATAATATCCTCGATGAATATATGAGCTCCATTGGCCTTGATCAATAAATGTGTGATTTGATCCTAGTTCACCAATAGTGATCCTCCAAGTCACACAGTGATAACGGTCTTTGTCCAACCACATCCAAGTGGTCTAGACCGTCATCTGTAAGACTCCTCTTCTCATCATCATCACTCGATGCACTCGGTGATACCATGTTATGATGGGACTCATGTGTGACATCATCCTCCACACATGACTCTTGTGAAGAATGATCCATCTCCCCCGGTGATATCTCAAACACCCATCCTTCGTGATATGTGGGTACCATCATGCCCTCATCATCATCATGGGTGTCATGAATGGGATGGGATGTTGAAGTTTCATCATAGTTGGGTGATAGCATACCATCATCATCATAAGCATCCTTAATGTGTATGCCATCAACATGTCTTTCAAATTTGTTGGTGTCATGGACCTCATACGACACTACTAATGGTGCATGAGGTGTTTTTGTGTCGTCATCCTCATAGTCAACATAGGTGGGACATGACATTTCCCCCTCATCATGGCTGGATGGACGCTCCTCCACATGGGAATGTGCATGTGCCACCAATGGATTCCTCTGATCTTATTCCATATCTTCCTTCAATCTTCATCTTGTGCCATTGAAGGAATCCTCATCTAGGCCTTCAGGCCATTTTCCATACTTGATGTTGTAATAGTATCAAAAAGACATAGTTCCACAAAATTCTTTATCCAGTGCTAAATACTTTTGATTGTAAGGCATGTACTTGCTTGCCGCTAGATCCCACTTTATTTAAGCCATGAGCTCCTTCTTGATATTCATCTTTCCAACCTCAGTATGTTTTCCTTTACCTCAATTGAGACTTGCAGATTTCTCTTCCACTGAATACACTTTGGGCTGGCAAGATCACCAACTCTGATACCACTATAAAATACCTAGGATTTTCTAGGATGGAAAAAGGGAATTAGGTCAAATTGAAACAACTAATTTGTGAAGTACCATATGGTTTTTCTACCAGCAACAGGGCACATTTATAAATATCCATCATATGAATAGAATCAATATTGAATCCAGTTTTGTAGCATAGAAATACCAACAGTAAACAGTTCCCAAAAACCAACAGTAAACATTATCAAAACCAACAGTAAATAGTGTACAAAACCAATAGCAAATCCCTCCAAAGGTTTTTGTCACAAATTTAGCAATACATCAATACTAGAAACAAAATTCAAGTACTTCCAAGATTGATTCCCAGTTCAGTAATATAGAAACCTAAATAAAGTCAGTCCTCCGGACTGTTAACTCAGTTACAACAGTCACTATACAGGTCAATAAAACACCAATTTATAGATTGTTACAAATTTACCTTGCAATTGTTGATAATTGTCTTGTACATAAATGTCTTCAGCATATTTCAAAGCAAAGACATCATAAAAATCAGAGGGAAGCCAGTTACTTCCAGTTATTCCAAGGGTAGGAACAACTAGTGTAGTGAGGGAATCATTTGATGAGAAATAAAACATGTTCAACTGGTCTTGTAGCTCCTTCTCATTTTCTTTACCAAAATTTAAACACATATAATATTGAAGGTTATCATAAGTCAAGAATGTGAGCTAATATCCAATATTTACAGCCAAATGTTGAGGGGAAGCAACTTGTTGTTTGACAAATTGATCATCACTCTCTACAAAAACTTCATGAAAGTCATCATTAACAAAATCATTCCTCTTCTCATAACTAAGAAAAGGTTGACATGTACATGTAAATTCATCTTTCTGATAATCAACAATATACTTAGCTTCAAGAATAGAAAAAACTTATTTATTAGCTTTAGGATCCGAGGAATAATTAAATTTGAAAGTGATGTATTAGTATGTTGAAGCAAATGAAAACCTGGATCAGATTTCCATTGTCCATATCCTTCCTTGGATTCCTTTTTATCCAAATATGATTTATTTTGCTCATAAACTTGTTCCTGTTCCAAATCTTCATCCAAAACTCGATTTAAGAGTCGTCCACAAGATCGGATGTTGTCCTCAATCTCCTTTGCATCACTGAACATATGATGCAATGAAGATGACCTTATCTCTCTGAGAAAAAGAACCATATCAGGTTGTTTTGCAATTGTATATTTCACCATGGCAACAACTTCAGTAGGTTGAATTTCCATGGGCATATTAAGATAAAAAATTGTGAAGCCTTCTATTGAATACATTAACAATTTCATCCTTCTCCCTTCTTAAGGCATAGAACTATGATAGGTGTTGTTCAAAGTATTTTTTCTCACCCCAATACCTCAAAAACACATAATACAAATCATTCCATGAACTAATAGAATTAGCTTTCAAGTTTCTAAACCAGAATCCAACATTCCCATATAAATATTGGAAAAAGGTTCTCATGAACACATCCTCATGAATGATTTGTAAAAGATCAATGTGTTAGAATATAGAAGATGGTGTGCTCGTTTTACCATTGACGATACCCTCTTCACCCAACCATAGGCTGAAGCCACCCTCCGAGCACCTTAACCTTGACTGAGAATTACTCTAGAATCAAACCCTAGGCTAGATAGACAAATAAGGTGTAGCGCATCTTCCTCCAAGGATAGTGCACCAACAATAGTTGATCGGATAGTCCAAAACCTAGCCAAGAGATAGTCCAAGCTCATACTGAAAAATAGCTGCTGCTGCAGCTGCAATTGCAACTCTCCTCCACATGTGTGCACCAAACTGGGAACTACAGTGTGCACCAAAATGGGAACTGCAATTCTGAGATGCTGTCAAATGAGAACTGGTGCCTTGTATTTATATTGGTTTTGCTAGATTTGTTGGGGCCGACTTCTCCTTCTGAATATGTGTCTATTCAGTATATTATTATTATTTATGGCTGACTTCTTCTCTTGGAGGCTAATAACCTAATATAAATTATCTTCTTGAGCCAACAAGACTTCTAGGGTTATTAGCCAACTCATTAGGTTTTTCTCTTTCTCTCTAGAGTCTTATATTCTTGTCAAGTTCACACATGGAGGTAAAAACCTCCCACATCTACCATAATATTAACACTCCCTCCTAGCTAGGGAGGTATTATAGGTAATGGACTTGAGCACAAAAACATACCATTTACTTGGTAGCATCAATATAGTCGTCTAGACTATTTCATGACTAGATCATGAGCATCACCATCACCATCAGCTGCATCATCTCTCGGAACCATACTTCATCTGAGTAATTATACATGTTGCTAGATAAGTCACTCACACCATAGAGTGATACAGGAGCCACTCTTATAATCTAGAGGAGTAAATGCTCTAAACCAATTTCCGTCTGGAAAATATCTATTCATCATTCGTCTGGATGGTGATTATTTTTCAATAAACTACTGATAGTCTTCAAGGCAGTTAGAATAGAAATAGAACACAACTGTGTCTATCCATAGTAGTACATAACTACAATCTAGTGGTTCACTACCACACCAAGTAACACACAAGTACTTGATTAGCAACATATGGTTGTGAACAGTGGAACATATCCACCATAGTAGTCCTCATCTAATGTCATACAGTCTTCATAACAAACATCTGATAGCAACCTGCATAGAAACAATGTTATGATATAAGCTGATTTGTCTGGGCCAATCTTTCACTCACATATGTGAACTCTGAAAGAATATCTGCCTCAAAATAGTGGAACATATCCACCACAGTAGTATATCTCTATTTTCTGGAGACAAGTAGTCTCCATAACAATCATCTAATGCCATCCTGCACAGAAAATATTGTTAAAAATAAACTTAATCATATGGACCAATATTTCACTCACATTTATGAGATTTGAAAGAATTTCTGCCCTCATTAGCAATGGGATATCTGCCCTATTCTTCTCAAACAAGAAAGAAGGATTGTTTATGATTTCTGAGCCTGGACCATTCCTCACCCTGGGCCATTCTTCCTACACTAATCAAAGTGCACCCTGGACAGAATGTATAAACCCTAAGGAATGTCTGAG
>JZKD02S2233661.1:215609-229243 GCA_000966675.3 Picea glauca
GAGAGAATGTATAAACCCTAAGGAATGTCTGTCTTGGACCATTCCCCACCCTGGGCCATTCCTCCTACACTAATCAAAGTGCGCCCTGGAGAGAATGTATAACCCTAAGGAATGTATGTCCCTGATTGTTGAGCCTGGACCATTTCCCACCCTGGGCCATTCCTCCTACACTAATCAAAGTGCACCCTGGAGAGAATGTATAAAACTTAAGGAATGACTGTCTAGACCATTTCCTCCGTTAACCACAAGAGGAAAATACTGTCCTGCATCAACCTCCAAAATGGACCATTCCTCATGTTAACCACAATGAAAAATCATTGTCCGGCGAGGTGGGCCAGTATTCTTGAGTAACCCTCAAGAAGAGAGACTGCCCTAGACCACTCCCCATGTTAACCACAATGGGAAGTCGTTGCCTATGATACATAAGCAATCAGACTACTTTCCATGTTAACCACAATGGAAAGTGACTGTCCATCAGAAATCTCAATCCACTTTCCGAACAGGAAAGCATATGTCCAAGATGGACTATTTTTCAATGAATGTCTTCAATAATGTTTTCAGTTCTCCTTCCTAACTTGGAGAGTCATTTCTTCCTTTTTCAATAAGAAGGAATTTGTTTCCACGAGCTCCAGCTTGAGTACACAAACTCTTTCATCTTGGATAGAAACTTTACCAAAATGTTTGCTTATTTGCTCATCTGTGGAGATATGTATTGGAGAGATCATTTTCTCCCTTCTGGACTTCATCATGGATAATGTAATGCTTGATTTCAATTGTACTTTAGTATGGAACACTGTGAAGGATTCATGTAGATATGAACAATAGAGTATATCATAGTTGGAAAGCTGGAACATATCTATGTGGCACTTCTTCTGTCATCATGAGATCTGATCTACTGAGTAGTCATCTTGATGTTTATAGGAAATCTTCACCACGATTCTGCTATGCACTGAAGGTTCTCCACCAAGTTATCTTCTTCTATCTGCGTACAAGAGTCTCTTTCTAGTATGCATCAATGTCTTGAGATTGATCTTCATACGTTCTTTATTCAATTTCTCTAGAGAACATTCTTTTGCATTTATCTGATGTAAAATTATGACTCATGGATGTTGCGGATGATACAATGACTCATGTAGTGATATGTCTAGTGTACTGGAACAAGTAGTCATCATAGTCTTCTCCCTCCATCTGGGAGAACCTCTAGTTTTAGATCTTGCAATGCTTTCATTCATAAGTCTTCCATACAATGTTCTTCATCACGACTTTCAGTTTTTCTGCTTGATTGCTTTTAGTGAGTTCATATAAGGCTGGTAATCTTGTGATTCTTGATACAATGACTGGTTGTTCTCGTTCCTCTTTCTTTCTTGGAATCCTCATGTTTTTCTTCATGTTGTTATTTAACTCTTGGGTCCATGGAGTTTCTTATAGATTCCATGCCCTAGAGATTCCACTTCTTCCTTTCATCATAGGATCACGGATGTGGATGGACAACCAAGAATACTTAGAGGCTTTTCTTTGAAGAAGTCTTCTTTTATGGTTGAACTGAACACGTACTGTATTTCATGGTTGTTACTATGGATATATATATTTTATCATCTTCGATGGATCATAGGATTAGCTCCCTCCTAATCCTTGCTTCATGTATGAGTGCATACAATCGGCTCCCTCCATCTAACAGATCCCACGCTTCCATATGAATCCTTATTGTCTTCTGCAATATATAATCGACTCTCTTGTCAAACAAAATCCATGCTTTCGTCTTGTTGTCTTCTACAAAATGTCATAAGTCTTTTTCCAATTTCCTCTTGATTGCAGACCTCTTTTTGTCTTTCCTTCTTCTAAGTCTCTTCATAATTGATTCGGATTATCTTTCAATAGCTTCCACATGATTTGTATTTCATCCTTTCGTGTGTATTATCTAAAGATATCCATTCTTATTTTGTTGTTCTTCCATAGGTATAGTTCTTCTTGGAATACATTAACTTCCAAGAGATAGACATACAAGATATGTACAGATACGAAGTAAATAAGATATGTACAAGAAATAAGAAGAGTGTTGTTACATTTTAGTAGAAGAAGTCTCTTCCGTCCTGCTTAGTCTTATTTGTAGGTTCCTTTTCTTCGGCAATCGATGCTTCGTATTTCTCCTTCATTTTCTTTAGCTTGGGAGACTGATTCTTGTAGTGACCATACTTTTGACAGTTGAAGCATTGTACTTTTGAAATGTCTTTCTCTTGATTTGGCTTCCTCCTTGAACCAAACTTCCTTTTGTTCCTGAAGTTCTTGAATCTTTATGTGAAGGCTTGATCATCGTACTTCCTTTGGGGTTTCTCTTTGGCATTGATCCTTGATTCTTCTTGAGCACAACAAGTCCAAAGTTCTTCAAATGTCGGATACTCCTTCCTTGTGTTCATGCTTGCGGAAAATGCATCCCATGTCTTGGGAAGACCATTGAGTACTATGTTCACTAATTCCTTTTCTGAAGTGATTTCTTCAATAGCTTGTAGTTGATCTCTTAACTGGGAGATCCTTAGAAAGTATGATGTTATGCTGTCATCCTCATTCATCTTCATGTCACGGAGCTCATTCTTCAGACTCATAACTTGTCCAATGTTTCTGACTGAGAAGAGATTTGTTAGGGAATCATACATCTTCTTCGATGAGTCAAGATGGGAGATGTAGGGTATCAAGTGGTGTTTTATAGAATCCACTATGATACTCATGCATTGATGTCAACATCTTTGAACTTCTCCATAGCTGCAATGTTCTGTGGTTCCTTCTCTTTTCCTTCTTCAAACTTTGGCTTCATGATCTTTCCTTTCACGACATCCAACACTTTATTCTTGGCAAGGATGAGGTCAATCCTTGTCTTCCACACTCTGAAGTTAGAGGCTCCATCTAACTTGTTCTCAGACTTCATAGAGTTCGTCATGGCTGCTTGACTTGGTCAAACCCTAGATTTGACCAAAAATTCAAACTTCACGTATTTGCTTTCTGAGAGTACCAGAAGATGCACTGGGCTAGGGTGCACTGATCTATCCAAAGATGAGGTTAATCCATTCACTTAAGGTTCCTCAACAGGAGGTTTAGGGTTTTTGCAACTGCTCCTGCTAGTAACCCTAGCGGAAGTGTCTTGGAAGCTGCTAATGCTAGTAACCCTAGCGATAGTTCCTCAATGAGCTCAATATCCTAGCGGTTATGTTTCCTTCCAGTGTTTTAGACTGAATGAAGGAGGAGTGGGCCCATAACATGTTAGAATATAAAATATGGTGTGCTCGTTTTACCATTGACAATACCCTCGTCAGCCAACCATAGGCTGAAGCCACCCTCTGAGCACCTTAACCTTGACTGAGAATTACTCTAGAAGCAAACCCTAGGCTAGATAGCCAAACAAGGTGTAGTGCATCTTTCTCCAAGGATAGCGCACCAACAATAGCTGATCAGATTGTCCAAACCCTAGCCAAGAGATAGTCCAAGTTCATACTAAAAACTAGCTGCTGCTACAGTTGCAACTGCAGCTCTCCTCCACATGTGCACACCAAACTGGGAACTGCAGTGTGCACCAAACTAGGAAATACAATTTTGAGATGATGTCAAATGAGATCTGGCACCCTGTATTTATACTGGTTCTGCCAGATTTGTTGGGGCCGACCTCTCCTTCTGGATATGTGTATGTTCAGTATATTATTATTATTTCTGGCCGACTTCTTCTCTTGGAGGCTAATAACCTAATATAAATTATCTTCTTGATCCGACAAGACTTCTAGGGTTATTAGCCAACTCATTAGGGTTTTCTCTTTCTCTTCGGAGTCTTCTATTCTCGTCAGTTTCACACATGGAGGTAAATACCTCTCCCAGCTACCATAATATTAACACAACGAACCATTGAAAAGAAACCATGTGTTGCTCGACTGTCACATGATCTTCTCCATTGAACCTAGGAAGGTAATCTAAAAAATTGGGAGGGTAGTCATGGAGGGAAAAAGGAAAATTTAGAGGTTTATAACCTTCTATGATCTTGGATTGAACATAAGTGAGTTGGCCACAAAATGGAGCAGTAATAACTTGAGGAGGTGATAAACCAACTTTGTTATTCACTGGTTTACAAGATGGGTCAACTTCAAGAGGAATTGAGATATGGACCTCGTTCTTTCCAATAAAGTCATATGATGAGATCAGATCAAGGTTGATAGTACAAGAAGAAGACACATCTTTACTCAAGGAGGAATATGCATTTGTAGGCTTATAATCATCTGAGTAAACAAAGCATAAGATAATTCTTCTCACATGTACAGGAAAAGACATGAATGAATTGATGACGAAAAATATGAGCTCCATGAAAAAACGGTTGGCTTGGTACCTGGTATTTTCCTTCCACCTTTTTATTTTCTGTAAGTTGGGCTCATCCTCCAGTGGAGTCTTTTGATTGTGGAGTCATCAGGTGAAAGATTGCAGTCACTATGTGTGTCTGGTTTTTGTTTACCATCAAAAACCAGATATGATCATTGTCGTTCTCCTAGGGAAATATTTCTTCGTTACTTTATTCCTCGGAAACGATGCCCAAAGATGTTAGTCCTAAAGTCTACACCTGACTGCTAAAAGGCACAGATAGGCCACCTCAAATTTTGGAATGGTTGGTTTTTTGGTTATTTGATTATGTTAGTTAGTTGGAGGGTTAGTTTACCAAGACAAGAACATGGTTGGGTTGGAAAAATGATATGGATGAGGGTCCTCCTTGGCTGGTGGCACACAAATGACATACAAGTGAGGTAATAGAGGAAACAACATGGGAAACAACTAACCACTCAATGAATAATCTGTTGTAAGAATTTTAAGACATAAAATATTATTTCATGGCATTAAACATGTATCAAAAACACAATTAATCCCATAGGTTGCAATAGAAACAAACCTTCACTGAAGAATTAGTTGTTTTACAGGTTGCATATCAGTAAAGACAAGTTATACAGTAGCTGAAGGAAATGAAATGTACTTTGCACAAATCAAAAACTGCATTCAGGATAAGATAAAAACACATGTAGATTTGGAAATAAACACATTATCATCAAGAGTATATCCACCAAGTAGAGAGATTTGATCCATGCATAGAGCAGGTTCAATCAATTTGATGTATTGATATTCTTTTCCCAAAAATCTAACCCTCAAAACATACAAAAACTGCATATTTATCAAAGTTGGAGAGGCTCTCGTCCTTCTGGAATTGAGGCTTAACTCTACACTACCAGTTGGAGAACAACATATTGACTTAAGTAAAAATTGTTGGAATACAATAATGTATACTTTAAACTGACTTAGAAAAAAGAAGTGGTTCATATCAAACACAAATGACCACTTATTATGCCTTAATCTAAAATGTCTTGAACTTAAATAGCTAAAACTACTGCTAATGATAAACCAAACTGATGCATAAGATGAATCAAACTGAGTCTTTGATAGAACTAAATAGGACTAATAGAAATGGATTCTAAGTCGATCGCTTGTATCCATGCGCATTTTTGGAGGCTAACTGGGAGATAACTGGATAGATTTCTTCACATTATCTCTTTGAGGAAGAGGCAAGTCTTCTGGTACTTCTCCTGGAGTTTAGAGTACAACTTCCCTAATTCTTGGTTGTGGTGTTGAAGGGTCTGGATCTGAAGCTTCAGTTCTAGTACCTATTGGTTGTCATCAGGATTCTCTCTCTTGACCGTAATCGACCCTTTCTTCTTGCTTTGATCTGTGATGGACTGGTTGTGGTCTGCTAGTTTTCTGCTTCTCCTCGTCCTCATGTCATACTCGCAAACTACCTCAGGTTCCTTTGAATCCAAGTTGCTTCCTGATGAGTAATATGATGCAATAGACTTGCTAGATTTAGAAATTCCTTTGATACTTGCAAATCTATAGATTCACCTGTAACATGGAATTTTCTTCGTTTTGCCCTGTTTAAAGAATACTTTAATGTAGGCTATTAATGAGGATAAGCCACTTCAGAAATTCGACGTTTGGGAGATTTTGAATGAAGGGTATAAATATATCCCAAATGATCGAACTAGCGAAGTCATTAACCAATACTTATCGCTAAGAAAATTCACCAGAGATTAAGATACTTTAATCATTTAATGTTTCAACACTTCGGGGCTCCGACACTTTGGGGAACTGTGTTTGCTCTGGATTAAAATATCCCGGAGTGACGTGGAAACATGTTGTCACAATCAATGATGTGTCATAAAAATGAGAGTGACACATGTCACCTGAAATAATGCAGATGATGTAACCAAAGTACCTAAAAGAGTGCCACTTGTCATCTAAAATCGATTGACAGGTGGCATATGACACGTCAATTGAAAAATATTTTATGAGAAAGGGGCTCCGACACTTCAGGGCTCCAGCACTTTGGCACTTCGAGGCTCCGACACTTTGGGGCTCCAACACTTCGAGGCTTCGACATTTCATAGAATTGTGTTTGATTTGGATTAAAATCTCTCATATTGACGTGGCAACCAATTTGGCAATTCAACGTTTGGGGATTTTTAGGATTGAAAAAATAACAAGCTTGGATGCCCAAATGTCGAAGCCCTGGAGTAAATCTTCATATTTCTTTGTGGTTAAAACCTCTCGTGATTTTGAAACTCTGAATGCACAAGAGTCGTTTATCTTAATTGAATGTTGGGTCTCGACCGTCAAAAAATTTAATCTGTCTATTGCTCACAACCTAAGCCCGAAATCCACTGCTTTGGATTGTTGCATATTTCTTTCTGGATGTTTCTTATGCATACAAAGGACTTGGTCGACCTGTTTCATGCTCAATTAATGGTAAACATGATGACATATGTTTCAAACTCAAACCAAAACATGTAATCACCTTTCAAGAAAGCAATACAATGATGAAAAGTAAGTAAAGACCGATAGGTGCCATTGACCCAGAGTCATGAAATCATGGAGAATAAACTTAACAAACATAAAACAAAAATCAGACTTGATGGATATATAGGGTAAAGGAGGGAAAGGGAAGGGGTACAGACCTAGGTTACAACATTGACACCAACATTGGCTCCAACCGGGGATAACACTTCCCTGTGAGGTGCTAAGAACAGTAGATCGGGTGCCTTACTTCTAAAAATCTGCTCCTACTTACCTCTGTTTTTGTCTGGCATCTATGATCTCTATCTTTATTCAAAATGACACTTGAAACTACAGCTACACCCCAGTGCCTTTGTTGGGATATGGAGTCTTTTATTCACACTAAACTACTGTAAACCAAATTCTCGAAAAAGTGATCTTATTCTCCTACTCTAATTTGCTGAAAATTTCTACTTAGGTATAAGCAGATTTCCATAGTAACCATACAAGCAATTGATCTACTAACCATATTTCTTGAACCTGCTTTGTGAAAATAAAAATTTGAAAATGAAATGACAATTCGCTCTGAATATGAACCCCACACTTGGAGAGAAACCATGATACATGATTAAAACTGATAAAATCCTCTAAGTATGCAACTATAGGATCATAAAAATCATGACCAGTTACCTCTGTATTGATAGTAAACTCATGTTCTTTCTTCTCCATATGAACAAACTTCCCTTGTGAAAAATATGCTCTAGTAGAAACATTGACATCCTCATTTTTTAGACCTAAAAATGGAATGGGAAAATGTCGCAATCTGCTTCCACTGTCGATTTCTCCCTTTAAGTTTAGAGTGGAAATTTCATCACTACTAGAAGCATTTGAGGCATTGACAAATGCAACTAGAGTATTGCTGCCGACATCTACAATTATGCTATCACAAACATCTTGGTCTTCATAAAAATTTTGAGCAACAAATTTACCTTGCAACTATTGATAATTGTCTTGTACATAAATGTCTTCAGCAAATTTCAAAGAAAAGGCATCATAAAAATCGGAGGGAAACCAGTTACTTCCATTTATTCTAGGAGTAGGGACAACTAGTGTAGTGAAGGAATCATTTGATGAGAAAGAAAACATGTTCAACTTCTCCTGTAAATCCTTCTCATTTTCTTGACCAAAATTTAAACACATATAATCTTGAAGGTTATCATAAGTCAAGAATGTGAGTTGATCTCCAATATTTACAGTCAGATGTTGAGGGGAAGCAAATTGTTGTTTGACAAATTGATCATCGCTCTCTACAAAAACTTCATGAAATTCATCATTAACAAACTCATTCCTCTGCTCATAACTAAGAAAAGGTTCACCTGTACATGTAAATTCATCTTTCTGATAATCATCAATATACTTAGCTTCAAGAATAGAAAAAACTTGTTTATTAGCTTCTAGATCCGAGGAAGAATAAAAATCTGAAAGTGATGCATTAGTATATTGAAGCAAATGAAAACCCGGATCAGATTTTCGTTGTCCATATCCTTCCTTGGATTCCTTTGTATCCAAATATGGTTTATGTTGCTCATAAACTTGATCTTGTTCCAAATATTCGTCCAAAACTCGATTTCCACAAGCTCATATGTTGTCCTCAATCTCCTCTGCATAAGTGAACATCTGATGTAATGACAATGACCATCTCTCTCTGAGAAAAAGAACCAGATCAGGATGTAGTGCAATTGTATATTGCACCATGGCAACAACTTCAGTAGGTTGAATTTCCATGGGCATATTAAGATAAAAAATTATGAAACCTTCTATTGAATACAATAACAGTTTCATCGTGCTCCCTTCTCAAGGCGTAGAACTTTGATAGGTATTGTTCAAAGGATTTTTTCTCACCCCAATACCTCAAAAACACATTACACAAATCAGTCCATGAACTAATAGAATCAACTTTCAAGTTTCTAAACCAAAATCCAGCATCCCCATATAAATATTGCAAAAACGTTCTCATGAACACATCCTCATGAATGATTTGTAAAAGATCATTGAACCATTCAAAAGAAACCATGTGTTGCTCAACTATCACATGATATTCTTCATTGAACCTGGGAAGGTAATTTGAAAAATTGGGAGGGTAGTCATGGAGGAAAAAAGGTAGCTTCATAGGTTTATAAACTTCTCTGATCTTGGATTGAACATAAGTGAGTTGGCCACAAAATGGAGCAGTAATGACTTGAGGAGGTGATAAATCAACTTTGTTATTCATAGGTTTACAAGATGGGTCAACTTCGGGAGGAATTGAGATATGGACCTCGTTCTTTCCAATAAATTCATATGATGAGATCATATCAAGTTCAATAGTACAAGAAGAAGACACATCTTCTTTACTCAAGGAGGAGTATGCATTTGTAGGCTTATAATCATCTGAGTAAACAAAGCATAAGATAATTCTTTTCACGTGTAAAGGAAAAGATAGGAATGAACTGATGAAGAAAAATATGAGCTCCTTGAAAAAATTGATGGCTTGGTACCTAGTCTTTTCCTTCCACTTTTTCATTTTATGTAAGTTGGGATCATCCTCCAGTGGAGTCTTTTGATTGTGGAGTTTCCAAGTGATATATTGTAGTCACTATGTGTGTCTAGTTTTTGTTCACCGTGAAAAACCATATCTGATCGTTATCGTTCTCCCAAGGAAAGATTGCTTCGTTACTTCGTTCCCCAACAACGATGCCAGAAGATGTTAGTCCTAAAGTCTACACATGACTGCTAAAAGGTAGAGGTAGGACACCTCAAGTTTTGGAATGGTTGGTTTTTTAGTTATTTGATTTTGTTGGTCAGTTGGAGGGTTGGTTTACCAAGATAATAACATGGTTGGGTTGGAAAAATGATATGGATGAGGGTCCTCCTTGGCCGGTGGCACACAAATGACAGACAAGTGAGATAATAGAGGAAAGAACGCAGGAAACAACAAAGCACTCAATGAATAATTTGTTGTAAGAAGTTTAATACTTAAAATATTATTTCAAGGAATTAAAAATGTATAAAAAACACAATTACTCCCATAGGTTGCAATAGAAACAAACCTTCACGAAATCATTAGTTGTTTTACAGGTTGCATATCAGTAAAGACAAGTTATATAGCAGTTGAAGGAAATGAAATGTACTTTGCACAAATAAAAAACTGCATTCAAGATAAGATAAAAACACATGTAGATTTGGACATAAACACATTGTCATCAAGAGTATATTCACCAGGTAGAGAGCTTTAATCCATGCATAGAACAGGTTCAACCAATTTGATCTATTGATATTCTTTTCCCAAAAACCAAACCCTCAAAACATACAAAAATTGCATATTTCTCAAAGTTGTAGAGGCTCTCGTCCATCTCGAACTGAGGCTTAACTCTAGATTATCAGTTGGAGAACAACTTATTGACTTAAGTAAACATTGTTGGAGTACAGTAATGTATACTTTAAACTGACTTAACAAAAATAAGTGGTTCATATCAAACACAAATGACCACTTATTATGCCTTAATCTAAAATGTCTTGAACTTAAATAACTAAAATTGTTGCTAATGATAAACCAAATTGATGCATCTATTGAATTGAACTGAGTCTTTGACAAAATTAAATAGGACTGATAGAACTATATTCTAAGTCGAGCACTTGTATCCATGCACATTGTTGGAGGCTAACTGGGAGATAACTAGATAGACTTCTTCACATTATCTCCTTGAGGAAGAGGCAAGTCTTCTGGTACTTCTCCTGGAGTCTAGAGTACATATTCCCTAATTCTTGGTTATGGTATTACAGGGTCTGGATCTAAAGCTTCAGTTCTAGTACCTGTTGGTTTTCATCAAGCTTCTATGTCTTGACCGTAATTGACCCTTTCTTCTTGTCTTTCTTTGTGATGGACTAGTTGTGGTATGCTAGTGTTCTGCTTCTCCTCGTCCTCATGTCATACCCGCGAACTACCTCAGGTTCCTTTGAATCTAAGCTGATGCCTGATGAGTAATCTGATGTTGTAGACTGGCTAGTACTTGTTGGTTTTCATCAAGCTTCTATGTCTTGACCGTAACTGACCCTTTCTTCTTGTCTTTCTCTGTGATGGACTGGTTGTGGTCTGCTAGTGTTCTTCTTCTCCTCATCCTCATGTCATACCCGCAAACTACCTCAGGTTCCTTTGAATCTGAGCTGATGCCTGATGAGTAATCTGATGTTGTAGACTACCTAGATTTAGAAATTCCTTTGAGACTTGCAAATCTATAGCTTCACCTGTAACATGGCATTTTCTTCGTTTGGCCCCATTTAAAGAATACTTTAATGTAGGAAATTAATGAGGATAATTCACTTCAGCAATTTGACGTTCGGGAGCTTTTGAATGAAGAGTATAACTATCTCTCGAATGACCAAACTCGTCAAGTCATTAACCAATGCTTATCGCTAAGAAAATTCACCAGAGATTAAGATACTTTAATCATTTAATATTTCATCACTTCGGGGAACTGTGTTTTCTCTGGATTAAAATCTCCCAGAGTGATGTGGCAACATGTTGTCACAATCGATGATGTGTCATAAAAATGACAGTGACACGTGTCACCTAAAATAAAATAGATGACATAACCAAAGCACCTGAAATGAGTGCCATGTGTCATCTGAAATCGATTGACAGGTGGCATATGACACATCAACTGAAAAAGATTTTATGACAAAGCGGCTCCGACACTTCGGCACTTTGGGGCTCCAACACTTCAGGGCTCTGACACTTCATCACTTTGGGGCACTATGTTTTCTATGGATTAAAATCTCTCGGAGTGATGTGGCAACCACTTCGGCAATTCGACATTCGGGGATTTTTAGGATTGAAGAAATAACAAGCTTGGATGCCCAAACACCGAAGTCCCGGAGTAAAACTTCATATTTATTTGTGGTTAAACCTCTCACGATTTTGAAACTCTGAATGCACAAGAGTCGTTGATCTTAATTGATTGTTGGGTCTCGATCGTAAAAAAATTTAATCTGTCTTTTGCTCACAACGTAAGCTTGAAATCCACTGCTTTGGATTGTTGCATATTTTTTTTTGGATGTTTCATGTGCATATAAAGGACTTGTTCGACCTGTTGCACGCTCAATCAATGGTAAAGATGATGGCATATGTTTCAAACGCAAACTAGAACATGTAATCACCTTTCAAGAAAGCAATTCAATATTGATGCAAAGTAAGCAAAGACCGGTAGGGACCATTGACTCCGAGTCATTAAATAATGGAGAATAAACTTAGCAAACACATAAGAAAAATCATACTTGATGGATGTATAGGGTAAAGGAAGGAAAGGGCAGGGGTGCAGACCTAGGTTACAACATTGACACCAACACCTAATACTATTTGATGATATTTCAAAAATGAATGATCTCATTTGAGCATGAGCTAGAGAACTAGATTTCAACGAATAATCAAGACATGACTTGCTTTGGTCTTAGTCCTAATGGTCATAATCCTTATCATGACTTAAAACTATGAACAATGGTTAAATTTATTTTTTATGTATTTGGACCTTTCATTTGAATTACATGACATTACAAAGGTCATTACTATAAAAGTTCTTGTTACTATCATGTCATGGTTTTTAAGTCATTATTGTTATTACTTGGTCATTATGCAAAGTTCTTTGCAAATAATTGTTTTAACGATCGTTATTAATAACCACGTAATTCAAAAAACTGAATTGGTTACATCTTACACTATGTTTAAGACATGTGGCTAATAAAACAATTGAGAATTGCAATGTTTACTATCAATTAAATGGAAAAGTCGCCAAGGTGAGTGACAGAAATTTTAATGGATAAGACAGTAATAACAGGAGTTACCCATTTGTCGGTAGAAAGAGAAAAGTGTTCCAAGAGTTGTCTAGTGATTTAACAATTCATTTTTGTGCATTTGTTTATATTTTGTTTGCAAAATCCCTTGGATGGGGTTTCATCAAGACCGACGAGTGTATGGATAGTTGGGCGAACACCTGGCCACAACCCATGCTACAATATGCCAACACAGCGCGCACTCACCTCAGACTTTAATCCATGCATTTAAAACCTCGTTCGATGCACCCCCGCATTCATTTGCACTCAGATCAATTTAATGCTATGGAGCTCCATCTTGCAGGGATGGTAAATATGATGGGCTAGATGCATGCCCAGTCCCATGATCTGGCCCGGATCAATGGTTTTTGGCCTAAGACAGGGAAATCCATGGCTCATTTTTTCTCTCTGCCTCTCGCGCCTTGCACTCATCCACCAGTTTGCATTTTTCTTTGGCTCTGGTTCAAGATTTCTCCTACGCTCCATCGTCATTTTTTCTCTTAGCCTCCTGCACCCCACACTTATCCATCAATCTACATTTTTCTTTGGTTCTAGTTCGATCTTTTTCCTACTCTCCACCGTCGCTTCGAGCTCCATCTTTAGTTCTCTCCCTCCACTCCTCTCTTAGTCATAGTCTTGATGCCTCACCTACGGGGTAAGTCTAAGTGTGGGGTGGCCTGGTATGCAGCGAGAGTTTGAGGCTTGAGGGGTCGTGGCAAGCAATCTCCTCAAATATTTCCTCAGGACCCTGCTCGCGCCTCCACTTTGGAGCTCCCCCTTGACCCTATTCGCACCCTCTCTCTAGAACACCCTCCTGAACGTGCCACCACACCAGATTTACCTCCCTTGTCCTCTTTGTATGCTTGCAAAGTCGATTAGTTCGATAGCTTTGGAAATTCCCTTGGCTTTTCCCTAAATCTCAACCTAGA
>JZKD02S2233661.1:229348-242433 GCA_000966675.3 Picea glauca
CCACCCCCTCCGCCCCCAATTGATTTTTCCTGGTGCACTGGGTTGGATATTTTGAAGAACTCTTTGGATTTCATTAAGAGCTCAATTATGGACATCAAGTGCACCATCAAGGAGTTGCAGAATAGGGAAGATGGTCGGATTCGTCGTGAGGAGCTTCTAGAGTATCTTCTTCGGGATCTTCGGAAAACTATCCGAGACACAGGGACTCTGGGTCAGGACACTGCGTAGGACCAAAGGAAAGAATAGAGGCCCAACCTCAGCTCCAAATAATTCCAACTTTCTCGAGTTTCTTAATTTTTTTTATGTCTCCACACAATTTAGTTTACAGGGTTCTCACCTTGTGTGGCATCCTCGCTCTAGAACTAGCACATTTTTTGCTTTTTACAGTTTTTGAATTATGCATGGACATTTGGAAACTTAACATCCATGTGGCAATATTGGTTTCCCACCAGGGCGATGCTACCATGACCTCTCGGGATATTCCGACATCTGTAACTTTTGCTTTTTAGCAGGATCTAATATATTTTCCTAACTTACAAAAAAAAAAATAGTTTGTTTGTAAAATAAGCATAGATATGAATTTGTTTTTATTTTTGGTATTGCTTTATTATATTAATAATTAAATATTTGATTTAAAACAATACATAATGGAACAATCCATAGTTATTCTCAAATATTTTTGTTATTATTAGGGTTTGATTTTTTTTAGCATGAACAGACGTTTAAATTATTTGTTTGATTTTGTTTGCTATTAATAATAATTGTTTTGATTGTTTTGTTTGCAGGATCTCATACTCATATCATGGAAGAGAGTTGGAATTTCTCATTTTGGGATAATAATTGTTAAAGGATTGAAATGAGAAAACTAAAAAATCGCTTCACTTCTCAGGAGGCGAAATAAAATCTTCATTTCTGGGAAAAAAATAACGAATTTATGGAAACGCTTGAAAACCCATCTGCAGAACGAATCTATTTACCTCATAGTCAAGGATTTTCTCCAAAACCGGCACGGTTTGGGAGATATAGACATATATTTGACATGAAATTTTCCAGATTTTTTGTTGCAGTCAACCTCCAATTTGGGTTTTGTTTGACTGGCCCAGGGATACCAGAGATTGATGTTAGCATGAAATTAATTAAATTAAATTAGTTTATGTAGTATGGGCTTATAAAAAGAATATTAGAGATCTAAAAAAAGGAAGGGAGCATGGAATAGCCAATGGACTTGGGATTGTAATGGGAAGACAATGAACCTCATTTTGCTTCAGACTTTTGTTTTGTGAGTATTTTTGAAGTTTTTTTTAATATAATATCATTTGTTTTCATTTGTGTGTTCATTTTCTTCTTGTCATAGCTTTGTAGAATGAAACCTTGGCTTTTGTCCACATTTTATTAATACATTGTTATGATATTAATTTGTGCATCTCTTGTTCCAAAGATTAATATTTAAAAAATATCATTTGTTATCTCAACTTTATCAATTCTTTGTGTGATTGATAGACAAATGCATGTGTAAAACGTATTAGATTTTTCTTATGCAAATTGCATGTGTTTAATTATTTATTTTTAATGAAATGTGTTTCATTAATTCAAATAATACATTATTATTCTCCATAAATGATTGATCTCAAAGTTGCTTCATTTCCTTATCTATATTAGAACTACTCTATTTTGTTGAAATTTCTTTCACCTGAATTTTGTTGGACTTGAAGTGCAACATTGTCTGTCCAGGAGTTTCTTTTACAGGTGGACAATTTAATGGATATTTGAAGGAGAGGATTCAACCATTAGATTACAACTCTGCTCCTAATTGGGATAGTTTAGTCATTGTATTTTGTCACATTTTGTTTGTATGGTTTGTTTGAATGTAAATTTTTAATTGTAACGGTTTAGTTTAAATGTTTTTATCATTTGAATAACTCCTATCATAAATTACATTCAAAATCATTTAGTTTAGTTTGATTGTTATCTTAGCTTGAATATTATTGTTTCAGTATGATTGAAATTTGAATTAATTGTTATCTTTATTATTTATAGATATTGTTTAGATTGGATTTTCTGGGGATTAAGTTTCATTACATACTTTGAAATTCTCGTTTTCACAAGGTTTCTAGTAAATCTTGTACCCATGTACAACTTGTAAATTTTGTAAATTTATGTAATTAAGTGTAAGGTTATATAATCTAATATATCATTGTAAATATTCAAAATCTAATAGTTAGGAGTCAGGATCTTAGACAAATTTTCATTTATTTATTAGATAGATCCTTTCACTACCCAACGGATCCGTTAAACCTGTCAAGGATAGTTACCTTAAATGGCTTTGGTTACACTTAAACAATCTCAGACTAGACCATTCCCTTTCATTTGATGAGTTGTCAATATCACCCGTCAACACCACCCATGGATCTTCTAAAATAGTCTAGCCAACTCCTGGCCACAAAATATAGTCTCGACCCCTTCCCAAACCACAGAGAGTAGGGGTGGCCTCATTTGCAAGGAATGGAATAGCTCGTTGCAAATCTAGTGTCCTCGACCTCCACCTAGACACCTCCTTCAAACTTCCACACACTACACAATAGATCAGCCTCCCTGATGAATTTGGTCCTCTTCTTCAACATATAACTTCAATGGTTGTGATACTGATGCAAGAGTGACAAGGGATGAGATAGGGTGAGCACAATCCCAATGAAACCCAAAAAACATTGAGGGTTAATCAACCCTCCACAGATATGAGGAAAATGCCTCCCACAACAAAAAGGAACAATTCCAAATCAATTCTTATCATCTTCCAAATGAGCCTCCCTCTCCATATATGGTTTTGTCCTTTAGCTTGCTTCCTTGTTTTAGGGTAACTTGTCCTTAAAGAGGGGGTCACTTACCCATTTTATTTGCCCAAGAGACCCTTTAAGTCACTCGTTGCCCCTTTTGTGCCCCTTAAATCCCACATCTCCCCTTTAAATGGGGAATATGTCCTAGGGGGAGCCCTGCTTAGACTAATATTTCCTCCCTATAATGAGGTCAAAAGGGAGGGGACATGACAGAAATCCCAACTACATCGTCATAAAATCGAGAGCACATCATAGGATCCACATTAAGTATCCATAAAACAAAAGAAACAAGTATGTTACATATGACAAGAGAGAGATAAATGTGTCCCTCCTGTACAATTTGGTTGCTAGAGTTAGATATCATTTACTCTTTTACTAAGCCAACTTCCTAGTGCTCATATAATAGCATTATAGTAATCAAACACCAGAATGAAATCTCACTACTAAGGATACTCACGAGTTGTCATGGCCATCCTAGAACCATGATTTTACTTGATAATATTTGCATGCAAAACCCCATTTCATAGTGTTCTTCATAACTATTTTGCAGAAGGATTCAACATAGAAGAAGCAAAAATCCCACAAATTCAACAAGCATTCAAGGTAGGAAAGCTTACCACAAGAGGACTCAAAGGGTTTGTATACTCAAATCTATGTTTTTGTAACTAGAACGCTATAAATTTAGTTGTGAAGATAGCATTGATTTTAGGTTATATTATTTTGCTAAATTGAAAGCTCTTATTCTCAAGCATTGGAGAAATATCTAATTATGGAGTTGATCAAGTAATGTTTCCTCTATAGGTCGAACTGACACCAAAATTGAGAAGGGAATACAAATTTATGCATGAGAGGATTTCAAAACTTCTATAAAGGCAACTCATATTATGTCGGAATACTAAGAGGAGGGGGGTGAATCAATATGAACACTTTTACCACTTTTAACCACAATATATGTGTGTGTGTGTTAACTTTACCAACAATATATCATCAATGTATAATGAGAATATAAACATAAGCAAGATCACATCACATCAAATACACAATACACCACAATTTACGTGGAAACCCAAATGGGAGAAAATCAAAGAATGATTTATTATATATCAAAGAATACATTCATAGGAAGCACCAACTTCTGAATTCTCCAACATTAATTGGAAGGAGGCACTAACCCCCTAATTTACAAGCACCAACCTGAAGGAAGCTATAACTCCCTGAATTCTATGGATCCAAGCAGAAGGAGGATATAACCCCCTGATTCTTAGGCTCCAACTTGAAGGAATCTCCAACTCTCTGTGTTCTCTGGCACCAACCCGAAGGAAGATACAACCCCCTTTCCTTGCCCTGTCCTACTGCCCTGAAATATAAGTGTAGACCAACTATTACTACCAAAATCACTACCACTATCATTTCCACCGTCACTGCCACTATCACTGTCACTGTCATTGCCAACCTATCACTAACCAACCTGTCCAACCTATCATTGTCATTGATACTCAACTAGATCCTCTCACATGGATCGTATACCAAGTACACCTTTCAACTAGATGTCTAACATCACCAACACATGCCTCGACCAAGCATGTACCAAACCATCAACATGTACCCTACCAAGCATCAACCATGTACCACAACCTGTATGACAACACAATGCATCAACCATGCACCAACACCTATAAAAAACAAGTGCATCAACCATGCACCAACACCTATAAAAAACAAGTGCATCAACCATGCACCAAAACCTATGCCATGTACCTCAACCATCAACTATGTACATCAACCATTAATCATGTACAACAACCATTAATCATGTACATCAACTATGTACATCAGTCATCAAATGTGTACCAACATATGCATCAATGTGTAAACCAAACCTCAAGCATGCATTATAATCAACCAATATCATATACCAAGTATATGCCTCTAGTATATTCCAATGTCACAAAGATGTGCCTCTAAAAATGAACCATAACAACCATATACAATGTACCAAGGATATGTCTCAAGCATAACACCAAAGCATGAACCTCAACCATATGCAACCATAAACCAAAAGGGCTCTCCAAGATATGCCTTAAGCATGTGTCATACCATTACCAAGATATAACCTTAACATGTACCATACCATCACCAAGATATAACCTTCAAAATATGCATATATACATAACTTTAATCATGTAGCAATCTTGTTGCATCCTCATCAAGACATGTACCATACCATGCAACAAATAGAACAATTCCAATCTGCAACTCTGATGTGACTCCCAAACTGCCAACTTTCTGTAGCTTCCAAATCACCCACGGCTACCGAAACTGCCGCTTTTTGTAGCTACCAAAACCTGCGGCTACAAAACCATCAAATTTTTGTTGCTACTGAAACACGCGACTACAGAAGCACCACCAGCTACCAAAACTGCTATTTTGTAGCTACCAAAACCTGTGGCTATAGAACCACCTACGAATACATAACTATCGAAGCCTACGCTATAGAACCACCCACGGCTACAAAACTACTGAAACCTATAGCTACAGAACTATCAACTTTATGCAGCTACCTCAAATATGTCAATGAGTACTTGTCAATAACTTTTCACAAGATAGATATTCAATGTGCTCAATAGGTGTTAATGGGAGTCTCTTGATCTCTTATTTATACTTCCCAAGTGCCTTCCTTTAGAGGCTATCATGTAATTGTTTTACCCATCTTCCATCTTCTAGGACTAACCGACCTTCTTTTTGCAACTACTTTACCCATAATTTGTAAACTCACAATTTCTTGTTGCAATTAATTTATTTTTAATTATTTTCTTGTTGCAACAACTTTACCCATAATTAACTTCTAGTTGCAACCACTTTGACTAGCAAACTTCTTGATGACTTTCTAGGAGATTCTAGAATAATTGACTTCTTTGTTGACCTTCTAGGAACTTCTAGATGATTCTTTGAGGGTCCTCCAACTTCACAAAGCCATAGCTCCTCAACCGTGAGGAACTACGTGGTGTATCAAATATCATAGGAAATGGCATGACATGTACTATCCATCTATGATTGTCCTACTTGCAAATACACTGACCTTCATGTCTTTATTCCTCAATCAATTATGGGTTCCATGACCATACCTTAGGGGCTACATGTAGACTTCATCAAATGCACCCAACATATATGCTAACATCAACCACTCCATCAATGCCAACTAATTATCCATCTATCTCAACCACATCTCTAGAGCTTCTGGACTTCTCCAAGGGTTGACATCAATCTCCAAGGGTTGACATTGATGACAATCAACTATCCAAACCAATTGTCCAACAATATCCCCCTTTGGCATTGATATAAACACCAACATTAATGGAAACATTGATGCTCCAACACTCATGCTCCCGCTGTGATGATTTCTCCTCATTAATGTTTCTCACTCTCCCCCTTTTACATCAATATCAAAGGGTCTCTCTCCTTGTATTCATGCATCTTTTCTCTCTCTTTTATTCCATGTCTTTGTTCTTTCTCTTCACATGTTTCTCTCCTTATGTGACTTCCCCTGAAAGTAAACCTTCCCTGAATAATCCTTCTCTTTCTCTTCCTTTGACATCATGGGAAAAATGATAACTCCCCATGTTTGCATGCTTCTAATATTTCGTTATGGATTTCTTTCTCTGATGATTTATCTTCCCTTGACTTCTCTGCAAGATGTCGTGTAAATCAATGTAGGGCTACATGTAAGTGTTTCCTTTCCTCTTTTCTAGTGATTTCTAATTTTCCATTGGTGCTTCCTCTTGTAACTCTCTGATATATATAAAAAGCATTCGGAATTTTTTGACTTCAAATGATCTGTCATGACCATACTGTTTAGAAATGTCCCTCTGATGATATAAATCATGTTGAGTATTTCTCTTTCCCTGTTTTGTTGTGCCTTTCACTGCTTGTGACCAACTGATTCCATTTGTCCACTGATTCCACTGATTCCAATTTTAGATATGTTTTATCATATATTTGTATAGACTTGCCAATTATCTCATAAATCCATCTTTTTCCATATGTCATAAGTTGTCCATAACTCAGTTAATCAACTGTCCACAATGATGATCCATTTTTCATTATGAACTTATGTTATCTAATTTATCTGAATATGTCTCTACAAACACTTCAAACTTCTCGAAGGATGGTTCTCTTATCTATATTATCCACTGCACTGATTCCCCTTGTTCAATATTCACATTTATTGGAAGTCTCCAAGTGGGGTGGCTCAAAAAAATACCCTCTCTGATGCGGAGTATTCTTCCTCTTCGTCTATAGACTTATCATCTTTCTGAACTCTGACTTCTTCCCTTTTTCCTGTCGATTGATCTATTGAAGAATACACTTGACACTTAGAAGGGGGGGGATGAATCAATGTCTAGAACTTTTTACTGCTTTTCACACTTTCATAGATTAATTGAATTAACTGAATAAGATATATGCAACTCAATTAATTATTCATAAACATATATAACACAAACTATATGAAGTAGATAAAATATCTTTATTTTATTTATTTAACTTGAATGAATACAAATAAAATAAATCCTTTAATATCTTCAACTTCAACTGAATATGAGAGATCCAACTCTCTGATACAAGACCCGGCTTGTAATTCTCAGATCCAACTGAGAAATGAGGAATCCAACCCTCATAACAAGACCCAACTTTTTGATCTTGGATCCAACTAAGATGTGAGGAATCCAACCCTCATAACAAGACTCATCTTGTAAGCAGACACCAACCTGATAGAATGAACTTTCATTCAATCCATTATACATATATATTTATATCCACCAAGACACCTTCTTTTCACCACAATTTTTTGTTTATATAATCTTCCAACATGTATATATTGAATCCATGTGTCTTTTCATTATAAAATAGTGCACCTCTTCATTTAATTAATTCTAAGTATTTTTTCATTAAGCCTTTTTTATTTCTTTTAACTAAAAAGACTTCAATCCTTTGTAGTCTTAATTTGCATTTATTCTTTTCTGTTTAGTTTCCTCTTATAGATTTATTAATTTTTTCAAATAGGTGCTTCCTTCAAACCATTTATGTCCAAATGATCGTGGGCTCATTACTGTGGACTTATTCCCCATTTGCGCTTCCTCTTTAATCTCCTTACCTTATCAAGCAACCGATGTTGGAACCATGTTCTCTAGTACTTCAGACTTCAGGATTTTTGGCCTTTGCAGTCTTCCAACTCTCCAGGAGTAAATTTCACCGAAGTTCATATACTCTATTCATTGGTTGATCGACCAACCAATATTTAATCTTCCATTGAATGGACGATCCTGGCTTATCCATAGGTTTCAACAAAATTGGCGATCACGACTTAATCAGGAATTGAGATCTATGGTCTGCGCTCTTTCAACATAGTGGAACTTTAACACTTGGCCACTGCGCGCTTTCAATCCTAGAGAGAGATGTCATCAATTTTAATCGACGGTCCATATTAAAATGGCATTGTCTCCTCCCCACTAACGTATGTGCAACTTAATCTGTGCTTCTAAACTTTCATAATTGATCTAACCTTCTGACAGTTGGTCAGATCTATACCACCACATTTTTTCGTTGAACTTTTGGCTTTTAAGATGACTGAAGGCTCTGACTTAATCTTCAGTTAAAATGAACGGTTCTCATTCACTCCAAGACTTCGGTGATTCATGACTCCAAGACTCTAGGCTATTCGAAGTCTGAAGTAGGTTAATTCCTCCAGAGGTTTACCTACCAAAAAGTCATAGAATGACGGTGACCTCTTTTTGTCGGTTAACACCTCATGCTTACTCTATTATTTCACTACGCTTAACCAATGGTAAAGAATGATCCTGAAGTATATCAACAGTTAGCATTTCTTCAGGACTTTTGAGAGTCCTTCAACACAGAAGTTCATAGAAGGAAAAGGGAATATTCTTCAATACCTTTGCTTCGGATTAAAATAAAAGGGTGAATTGTTTCAATCTGTAAGGAACAACTCCGAGAGGGAATATTATTCAATACCTTTACTTTGACAAATAAGTTGTCGCCACATGTCCCTATCATGGCCACTGGTGTATTCCACTACCACATTCTTCATCTCTCTGAATGGATGATATCAAATGGAATATTCTTTTTCGATACTCTGATTTCAAAGTGTTATAACAACTCTTCTCCACTGGACTCTGAACACTTTCCTTCGAACACCAATTAATAGTCACCACGTGTTACAACCTTTATGGAAATCAAATAAAGGGTATCGATGAGGAATATTTTGTTTTGATTTTTTTTCTTTGGAGGGATACCACATCCACATTCTTTAGCTCTCTAAATGGATGGTATCAAATGGAATATTATTTTTTGATACTCTAATTTTGGAGTGTTATTACAACTCTTCTCCATTGGACTCCAAACACTTTCCTTCTAACACCAATTAATAGTTGCCACATGTTACGACTTTTCTGTACATTGAATAAATGGTATCGAAGAGGAATATTATGTTTTGATACTCCGATTTGGGAGTGTTAAAACAAATCTTCTCCACTAGACTCTGAATAGCTTCCTACAAACACCAATCACTAGTGGCCACATGTTACCTCTAGATTCATCAATCAGGATCATCGTGAGTTGATTTCCACTATTGGTCTAGTCCTACTTGATCTAATGGTTCATATTACTCCCAATGTTTTCCCCTCAATCTGACTGTTGGTTGGATTTCAGAACTTCATACCATTGGTCCCACTTATCCTATCCTTCCACTTCATCATTGACAGTTGATAACTAACCCGAATTTTATCCATGAGATCTGACGGTCGGTGTTCACTTCATGACTTCGTAGATTTCAAGACTTCTTGTTTTATGGGGTCCGCTTATCTTGTCCTTCCACTTGGTTCTATCTGACGATCAGGATAGATCCCAAACTTATCTAATGGTTGTGATTAGTCAAAAATAATGAATGGATGATTAGGATTCCAGTATCCTTTATGAAGGGTTCTTCTTTGCAAGCTCTCGCTTCTACATGATTTGATGGTCCAGGATTGTCTCAAGAAATACATCAATGGATAGGAGTCTTTTGGATTTTTACTGTCAGGATTTCAATCCCAATAATATTTATGTAATGTGCTCTCCCTTCTGAGATTTCCTTCATCCTTTCCATGCTCTGATTCTATGTGTGTATCCTTTCCCCACTATCTCTCTTGAGCTTTAGGAACATAGGATCATTTTTTATCCTATCATGATCAACATTGATCACAAATTTCTTCTGCTACAAGGTGATCTTTCTCTGCCCCAAGGTGATCTTCCTTTTTCGCTGATTACTATATATGTTTGACTCGTGTTTCCATCAATGACAACACACAATAAATAATGCCAACAATCTCCCCCTTTGGCATTGAGGGAAACATATATGTAAAACAAATACCTTTGCTCCCCATATCATTGATCTCATTTTCAAGTTGGAGGATTGAACTTTTACTTATACCAAATATTGATACCAATTTTTTTTTATTGTTTTTCTCCCCCTTTGAGATCAATGACAAAGAGTTAAAAAAAATTACTACTTTTCTCCCCTTGTGAATGTGTGAGTTGTTATCTCAATTTATTGGGATTTTGTGTTCAAAATAGGTAGTCTTATTAATACCAATTTTTGTAGAGATTAAGTCTTTTAAACCTAATCCAATGACTTCCTCATTTGATGATGAAATTAAATAATCCTCCTGATTTTTCACTATTTCAAAGGGTTTTACTGTCTTCTCCTTTGTCATAAAGGACAAGGGTGTGAATCTTACTGACCTTCTTGATATCTTTCTTCCTCTTCTTGACATTCTGATTTTTGCAAGAGTACCAATTGATACCTATTGATCATATACAGTGATACCAAATGAACATTATCAATTGATAATTTTCATTTATAATCAATTGTTAAAGTTATCACTTTTAGTTCTTTGATTCCAAGAGATCTTTACTGTTATTTGATACCATTAATAAATTTTCTCTATTCATACTAGGTATTTATATATTTTGAACTCCTTTGTTTCTTTCTTCTTTGGATATTATTTGTTTTATTCATTACATATTTCTATAGACTAATTTTATTTTGAGAGTTCATGATCATCACCATTGTTTTGTGCACCAAAATTTGTTGGGTATGTGTTATATTCTTTCCATGTGTGTGTGTGGGCGCGTCAGATATGACAACTACGTCTGATGATCCCTGTAGTAGTTCCCTTTGTGTAATGTGCGCCAGGTACTTTCCTAAGGGGGTGCCCCGGGGGCGGGGGGGGGGAAGGTATGCCCCCCCTGGTTACGTGCACGTTCGGCAATGGGCGGTAGCCCGGGGCAGCGCCCCAAATTTTTTTTTTGGGCGGTTTTTGGTATTTTTAGTGGTTTTGTAAATTAATCCTAGATTAAGGGATTAGGGTTTTGGTATCTACGGAATACCTAAAAACATTCTATATATATATTGTATGGTGAATGGTGAAATTCGATATAATGAATATAAGAAAGGTTTTCCCGGTTGAGGATTTCTGGTATAAAATCTCTGTGTGCTCTATGTATGAGCCATTGATTAAATTTTGTTTTGCTTAAGAATCTATATACATTTCTTTACTTCACAGGTTTAAAACTTACATGTGGTATCAGACCTCATTTTTGGCTTCAAAGGGACGCCTTTGTTGTTGAGGGTTTGGCTTGGTCTTGATAGATCAATTTTATCTTGGGTCTGTGATAAACCTAGGTTTAGTGGGAGATTTTGCAGTGGAGATTTGAGTATAGAAAGAGGAATGGTGAGCTCATCTAGAATCGAGATAGAGAAGTTCAACGGTAAAAACTTTGAGCTATGGAATCTCAAGATGGAGGACCTTCTTGTAGACAAAGAACAATGGATTGTTGTGGATCCTGGTACACCGTCTACTAGCACACATGCTACTGGTACACAACCTACTAGTACACAAACTACTAGTACACCAGCTACTGGTATGTCGAAGGAAGATTGGGAGAATTTGGACAGAAGAGCAAGGAGTACTATTCGACTCTGCCTGGCAGATTCAGTTTTGTTGAATGTCTCGGGAGAATATACAACCAAGGAACTATGTGATAAGTTGGGGAATTTGTATCAATCAAAGTCCCTGGTAAACAAGTTGTTTCTTCAAAAGAAGTTGTATCATCTTAGGATGGAAGATGGATATTCAGTGAAAGAACATCTAAATTCCTTTAATACTCTGGTAAGTCAACTTGTCTTTGTTAATATTATGATTGTAGAAGAAGATAAGTGTATTACTTTCTTATGTTCTTTTCCAGACTCTTGGGATAATCTAGTTGTAGTAATTGGTAGTACCACTCAATCTACATTGAATTATGAGGATGTAGTTTCATCCTTGTTATCTGAAGAGATGAGGCGAAAAAGCATGGATAGTCATAGAACATATGTTTTATTTGTAAGAGGTTGTACCCAAGACAGGAATCCTAGTAAACCTTCGGGGGGGAGATCTAAATCTACAAGTAGATCTAAGTCTCTAGGAAAATCTTTGAGGAAATGTTGGAAGTGTCGTAAAACAAGGCATTATAAGAAAGATTGCAAGTCTAAGAAGGTTGATAAACCAAAGCGATCTTATAGTACCTCTTCCACAAAGGCGAAAACCTCCACTGAAGAAGGAGGTGATGTTTACCTGGCATCTACAAGTACACATGCATACCATGATGTATGGTTGATCGACTCAGGTGTGTCATACCATATGACTTTTCACAGGGAGTGGTTCTCTAAATATGAAAAATACAATGGTGGTGATGTATTCCTAGGAGATGACTCGACAACAAAAATCTTGGGATGTAGAAGGGTTAAGTTGTTGCTAAAATATGGAAGGATTAGAACTCTCCCTGGGGTTTTGCACATTCCAAAACTAGCCAAGAGCCTAATATGTGTAATCAAGATGGATGAAGCAGGAGTGGATACTGTATTTGGAAAGAACACTTGCAAGATGGTACGAGGAGCAATGGTGTTGATGAGGGAAGTTCGGTGTGGAACTCTGTACAAGTTGTTGGGAAGCACTTATAATAATGGGTGTAATAGTTATGTTGTCCCTAAATAGATAAATAAAGAAGACAAGACCAATATTGTCCCTGGAAAGAAGACCATGCTATGGCATCAAAGACTGGGACATATTGGAGAAAATGGCCTTCGAACACTACACGGTAAAGGTATGGTTGAAGGTATGTCTAATTTCACTCTGGATTTTGATTTTTGTGAACATTGCA
>JZKD02S2233661.1:242443-275004 GCA_000966675.3 Picea glauca
AATTTTTTATTGAGTGTCCCCCAAGCCAATCATTGACTGTGTGTAAGAGGGTGGGTGTGAGAAGTCACATCCCATAGTTATTGGGAGCATGGGGGCTAAGTACAATAAACTTAGGGAAGTGTGTCAGTCAAGCAAACAAGCCAAAGGAGAGGAAATTTGTATGTGCAGTTACAACAGTTTCTAGATAGTCAATGTTGGGCATGAACAACAAGGAGAGAGAATGAAAGAAGAGCTTGGAGCTAGAGCAACCATGGAGGGTGAATTTTGGAGCGTATTTGGAGAAAAATACTGAAGATCCAAGTTGTCGGGCCTAAAGAGTGAACTCATGTGTGTTTTTCACTATAACAACAAGCGATTATTGTTGTTTTTCCTAGTAGTTTTCCTAGCAATGAGTTCCCTTGAGTTTCCCAATAGAGAGATTCTTGGTTACATGTGCCAGAGAGACCTTGTTAAATGAATGGGATGGTCGAGGGATTGATATCAATGAAGGGGTACATTCCTTGGGTTGGGCAGGTTGAGAGGAAGAGAGCTGGTGGAAAATTGGGATAGTTGTAGGAGAATACCAGTGGGTTGTGGGATTTATAAGTTGTGAGTGGACAGCGAGAGACCACCATATTTTGTGGATTGTTAGCCCTAGCTCGGGAGTGACATGCTATTGATATTTGGAACAAAAATTCTATGGTTGGGTAGAACATCCATCCCAAGAAGCTGGTTGCACAATCATTTTTAAAAGATAAGTGTTTTATTTGTTTTCTGTGTTATATTTATGAGTAAATTGTTGTACATTCACTCTAAATTTAAAAAGGATTTATATGTTGTTGTTTCAAGTTATTAAACTACATCCAGGTTGATTTTATCATTTTGTAGATGCATTTCATTAATGGTATCAAATAATGGTTAAATTTGTATGTTTTTGTGTAGTTGGTAAGCTACAAAATTGGTTAGCAGAAAATTTAATTGTAATGAGTATTTTTGCATGTAATGGACCTCAGATGGGTTGGGGAACGTTACAGATTGGTATCAGAGATTTTGGTTCAACACTGGACCCATATGGGACAAGAAATAGTGTGAATTTGGGGAAAATTTGTTGTTATAGATTTTGATATGTGATGAATTTGGGGAAAATAAAGAAAATCAGAGTGAAATCCCCTAATTCGTGAGCAAACCAAGGTTGGGTTTGCCTCATAGCCATCAAATAAAGGTTTTATAGCATCAATCTGTAGAATTGCAGAGTTAAAATTTGACAGGAAGGTCAAAATTCATGTTTTATGGTCGTTGTAGATCTGGGATAAGTTTGATGGATCGACGATCGATATCACGCTTGATTCGAAATCAATGGCTCGGATTCATCCTTGATTGAATTTAAAACTTATAAAAATTTTGGATCTTGGCAAGTCTTGAAAATCGATGGTCGAGATTCATTTTCAATGGTTGGGGAAATGAATCAAGTCGATGGTCAAGATTCATCAGTATAGTTGGGAGAAGTTTGGCAAATCAATGGTCAATATCATTCAGGATAGAAGATTGATGGCCTAGATTCATCTGGGATTTGGTTGAAATTTTTTAAGTGTTGGAGTTGCCAAAATAATTTTTTAATGGTTGATGATTGGATCAACAAGTTTGGTGAATAGTTTTGATTGACCAAAAGAAATTGCTGATCATTGATGGTCAATGATCAGTCATCGACAGGAACTAGAGAAAGGTTTTGTGTGTCCAAATTAAGAGTTGTCAATCATTGATGGGTGATGATTGAGGATCGACAGAATTAGTGAAGTGTTTAGTTTACACAAGAAAATTGTCAATCCTCGATGAAGGAAGGATGAGGGTGATGTTTCATACCATGCTCACCAAGTTGACACCTCAGGATGATGTTTCACACCATATCATCATCTACGTGTCATTCAATATCATCATAGTTTCCACATCAGACAAGAGATTGTTGATGGTCGGGGTTCATTGGAATTTGATGGTTGTCAAGGGAATTCTTTGATGGTCAATCATCGATGATTATGGTTCAACGATATTTATGGGAAATATTTGTTTTCCAAGAGAAATGAACGATGGTCAATGGTCGATGATCGAGCTTCGGGGAAATCAGTGAACAAGTTGGTTTATAAAAGGAAAATGATGATTGTTGATCGTCGATGGAGCTTGGATCAACGATCTAGATTGCTTCAAGTCAGAGATCGATGGTAGCGATTCATCTATGGGCCTAGGGAAAGTTCATTGGATCAATGTATGAAATTTCACTCAATTTGAGATCCTTGTTCATAAGTTTGTTTGGGGAACATGAGCAATCTATGGAAATATTATGAACTATAGAAGACAAACATGGAGCCATATTTGGAATCCGAGTATGTAAAAATGTGCGGGAAGAGAAAGAAGACACCTATAACATACATGGATAAATTGGGAAAAATAGTCTAAACCTCTCCGGACCATAACTTTCAGCTTAGAGTTCAAATTTGAGAAAACGAATAGTTGTTGGAAAGGTCTTAAGGAGGAGAAGACATCTTTCCACCCAGAATTTTGAATTGGGTACCAAAATTTTATTTTGAAGTAATAAAGTAAATTTCGTAGTAGTAAGTGAGTGGAAATTGTAGCTTGTAAATGTTGTAACTTTTCACTCAGAATGAGGCATGAGTACAATCATTGGAGAGATGTTTCAAAGAAGAATGTGTCGAAGGAATTAGATTTTGATTTGATGCATTGTGTTATTTGTATATTGATATGAAGATCCAAAGTTAAGAAAAATAAGGGATATGAAGAAGCTTTGTTGGCTTCAGGGGGATGCCTTTGTGGCCAAGGATTTGGCTCGGGACTGTGATAATCCTTGTTACAGTGGGAGATCTATGGTATTAATTCTTCACGTGAAGAGAAATGGCGAGCAATTCAAAAATGGAGATCGAGAATTTTAATGAGAAATTTTTTGAGTTGTGGAAGCTCAAGATGGAAGATTTGTTGGTGGACAAAGATCAGTGGATCGCGGTGGATCCATGCACTGAACCTACAAGAACTTTAGCAGATGACTAGACAAATTTGGATCAGAAGGCGAAGAGCACAATCCGACTATGTCTCTTAGTTCAATATTACTGAATGTGTTAGAGGAAGCTACAACCAAGGATTTATGGGATAAGTTGGAGAAGTTGTATCAGTCTAAGTCCCTAGTAAATAAAATATTCCTAAGAAAGAAGTTGTATAACCCAAATATGAGATATGGAGACTCAATGGAAGAGCATTTGAAGGCCTTCAATACTGTGGTAATTCAATTAGTATTTGTTGAGATTAAAATTTCAAATGAAGATAATTGTATCATTTTACTGTGCTCTTTACCAGACTCGTGGGATATTCTAGTTGTGGCCATAGGTAGTAATACAACTTCCTTGAATTTTGATGAAGTGGTCTCATCCTTGTTGTCGGAGGAGATAAGATGGAAGAACATGGAAGGACAGAGCACAGTTTCATTATTTGCAAGAGGATTCTCCCAGGAAAGAAATAGATCTAAGTCCTTAAGTGGGAGATCTAAGTCTAAGGGTAGATCTAAATCTCCTGGAAAGTTTGTAAAGGTATGTTGGAGATGTGGAAAAGAAGGGCACTACAAGAAGCAGTGTAGATCCAAAGTTGAAAAAAATAAGGCATCTGAAGAAGATCCTTCTACAGAAGAAAAGACCTCTAAGGAAGAAGGAGGGGATGTGTACTTGGACTCTTCAAGCACGCATGCAGATCATGAGGCATGGTTGGTTGACTCAGGTGCATCCTTTCATATGACTCCCCACAGGGAGTGGTTCTGTGAATATGAAAGGTATGATGGAGGTAATGTTTTCCTCAGTGTTGACTCAACAACAAAAATCATAGGACGAGGAAAAGTCCAGTTGAGGCTCATAGATGGAAGGATTAGAACACTACCTAGTGATCTATACATCCCAGGATTGGCCATAAATTTAATTTTTGTAAGTGGACGATGCAAGGGTAAAAACAATATTTGAAAAGGAAACCTATAGGATGGTTCGAGGAGAAATGGTGTTGTTGAAGGGAGTTCGGTTAGGAATCGGATAAGATTCCCTCTAGTGCAATGAGGGCGGAAGGAATTTTACAACTAGTTCACAGTGATGTGTTTGGAACTATGTCATTTCCATTATTGGGAAAATATGTGTACTATGTCTCATTTATAGATGACTTCTCGAGGAATACTTGGATATATTTCCTCAGGAAGAAATCTGAAATATTTGACATGTTTAAAGAGTTTAAGGCTCTTGTTGAGAATCAAACAGAGAAAATAATTAATGTATTGAGGAACGATACTGTCAGAGAGTTTTGTGGGAATGAAATTGAAGAATTATGTAATAAAGGAAGAAGACTACTCCATATGCACCTCAGCATAATGGAGTTGCAAAAAGGATTAACAGGACGTTGATGGAAAAAATAACAAGGTGCATTCTCAGTGGTGTCAGGTTAGGGAAAGAATTATGGGAAGAGGAAATGGGTAATGCATGTTACCTGGTCAATAGATCACCCTAATCAACGTTGGATGAAAAGACTCCACAAGAGGTATGGAATGGTAATAAACCTTCTTTCACACATCTCAAGGTATTTTTTTGTGAGGCATATGTTCATGTTCCAAAGGAAAACAAGAGTAAGCTAGATAAGAAGGCTGAAAAGTGTATCTTTATTGGGAATAAATATGGTCTCAAATGTTATAAGCTTTGGAACCCAGAAACTAAGAAGGTTGTGTATAGTCGAGATGTGGTATTTAGATAAATGAAGGATGTTGTTAAGCAAAAATTCCTATCAAGTAAGGAAGAACTAGAGAAAATAGAGTTTGATTTAAAGGATGATGAGTCAGACTCTACATAAGAACATGATTCAGAAGAAGAAGATCATAATACTCCAATATTGAGGAGATCAGTTCGAGAAAGAAGGCTACCGGAAAGGTATACTCCATCTGATTTCCATTCAAATTTTTCTTTGTCTATCACTGATGATGATCCTAGAACTGTCAGGGAGGCAATGGATTTAGAGGATGGAAAACTTTAGAAAAAGGCCATGGATGAAGAAATGGAAACCTTGGATAAGAGTGAGGCTTGGGATCTAGTGGAGTTTTCGACTAGAAGAAATCCCATTGGAAGAAAATGGGTATTCAAAAAGAAGTTGAATGCAGAAGGAAAAGTGGAGAAATACAAAGCTCGGATAGTAGCAAAGGGTTATTCCTAGGTTGAGGGAATTGATTTTGGTGAGTTTTTTTCTCATGTTGCCAAGTTAACTTTTATAATATTTTTGTTATCTGTTGTTGTTTCATTTGATTTTGAAGTAGAATAGATGGATGTGAATACAACATTCCTACATGGGGATCTAGAAGAAGAAATCTATCTGAAACAACCAGAAGGCTTTCTTGTAAAGGGAAAGAAGGAGCTAGTATGCAAGCTGAAAAAGTCCCTATATGGTTTAAAACAATCACCAAGGATGTGGTATCAAAAATTTGATACTTATATACTAGAACTTGGCTTCACAAGAAGAAAAGAGGATTACTATGTGTAATTTAAATTAATTGGAGATCATTTTATTTATTTTGTATTGTATGTGGATGACATGTTGTTGATAGGAAACAACAAGAGGATTGTCCAAGATGTGAAAAATCATTTGTCCTCTAAATTTGACATGAAGGATCTCGATGCTGCAAATTTCATTTTGGGCATGGAAATTAAAAGATATCAAAAAAGATGAAACTCTGGTTAAATCAGAGAAAATATGTCGAGACAATATTGCAGAGGTTTTATATGCGGGAATGTAAACTGGTCAAGGTCCATATTCATGTTGGTGTAAAGTTATCCACAGATCAGTGTCCCAAGACACAAGAAGAGGAGTAGGACATGTCTCGTGTTCCATATGTGAGTACAGTTGGTAGTTTGATGTATGCAATGGTCTATACTAGACCGAACATTGCACATTCAGTGGGAGTTTTGAGAAGGTATATGTCAAAATCAGGGAAGGAGCATTGGAGAGCAGTAAAAAGGGTTTTCAGGTATTTGTGTGGCAGTGCTAGCTATGGATTGTGCTACCAAGGAAGACCAGGATTAGACAGAGTGTTGGATATGCATGGATTTGTGGATGCAGACTGGGTTGGAGATCGCGATCGTAGGAGATCTACAACCAGGTATGTGTTTATCCTGTTTGGAGGAGCAATCCGTTGGATGAGAAAAACACAATCTGTAGTGGCACTTTCAACTATAGAAGTTGAATACATGGCAGCCACTCATGCAAGCAAGGAAGAAGTATGGTTACAAAGATTGTGTTCAGGTATTTTTTTGATACAACAAGTTGTAAGGATAGATTTTGACAATCATAGTGCAATTTTTCTGGCAAAGAACCCAACTTATCATTCAAATACAAAGCATATTGATATTCAATATCACTTTGTAAGAGACATGGTTGAAGAAAATAAAGTGTTGTTGATGAAGGTGGACACTTTGAAGAATGTTGCAGATTCATTAACAAAATCTGTGAGCAATGATAAGTTATCTTGGTGTAGAGGATCTATGGGCATTGTTGCCCTGAATTGTTGACTATGTAACCCTGTAACCCCCTATATGCAAAGAAAACAACAAGTGGGAGAATGTTGGGTATGTGTTATATTCTTTGCATGACTAGTCCTAGTGCCTGCTATGTTACGTAGGGTGAATGGGGGGTGATACCCCCCCTGCGTGGGGGTTTGGGGGAAGCGCCCCCAAGAATTTTTTCCTTGGGAAACATGTTTCATTTTTGCCTTGTTTTTCATGTCACCTTAATTTTTGTGTCCATTGTTGGGTGTTTTTTCGGCACATGGTTTTTTGTCGATGGTTTTCTATTTCCAATTAAGGAATTAGGGTTGTTGACTAATCTTGGTCATTGGGTTAGGGTTTTGGATGTTGTTGGATCCTATATGTATATTGTATTGTAAACAATGTATCACTATGAATGAATATAGAATATGTTGGTTTTCCCGGTTTGGGTTTCCAGGGGAAAAATCTCTGTGTAATGTGTGTATTTTCCATTGTATATTTTTTGTTCTTTTACTGAAAATTTGTTTCCAGTAAATATTGTACTAGGTTAAAATCTACATCTTGCAAGGAGAACTTAGGAAAATCAAGCCACCAAATTTCAATGGTGAGAACATGAAAGGAGAAGAGCTCTAGGCTTGGCTGTTGGAAATGATTAAATATTCCCAACTACTTGATTATCCCTCAAGGGTAGAAGCTAGAATTGCAACCTGCCACTTGCAAGGAAAGGAAACCATGTGGTGGGATCAGCTTAAGCAAGCCCAGCACCTTTATGAGAAGAGGATCTCATGGAGGCAGTTCAAAGGGTATTTCCAAGAGAAATATTTTTCTGAGCATTATTATGAACAAAAGATGAAAGATTTTTTTGAACTCAAGTTGGGAAGCATGACAATGGATGAATATGAGAAGAGGCTCTTTGAATTTTTGAAGTATGTGGACTTCATAAAGGATGAGAAGGTTCCCCAAATTGGGTGTCTACTAGCATGTAAGATAAAATGTTAGAGGGGGGGTCGTGTGGTGCACAGTTCGAGTACAAGGGAATTCCACCCGTCGCATCCTATACATAGAAAGGTCACCTCCACCATCATCCCAACGCAGTTCCAAACTTGACAGTACCCAACTCCATTATGGAATTGAATGTGTCCATGTTGGTCATGAAACTCCATAATGTTCGCATGAGGGAGAAGGAGATCACTATGTCTCTCAATAGGGTTCACATTAATCTGATAATAATTTCAATGAATGCTCAACTGCAAGATATGATGCCAAGTATCATCATGATTGATCGTCTATGCCTTGAGGAACTCATATCCATGAGAGAACCCATCAAAATGTGCCTTGAGGGTGACACAACTCTTTGTAATTTTATTAGGAACATATAGGAGCCTCTGATATTCAATTGCCACTCTCATATTATTCTATTTGTTCTTCTTACATTTCCCCTTGTTCATAATCCCCCTACCTACAGGCCTATAATTCCCTCTGCTTTGTTCTTCATTCTAATGTCTCCTTGCGGCTGTAAGCCTCGCCATTTGAATGCTGGAACTTCCAGGGCAGGGCCATCTCATGTAGCAATATAAACAATAGATGTTGTTGATTACTATTAAATCCATGTGCCTGAGGACGACAGAGTGGCCATGTCAGCCCTGGAAGATGAAGTTCGCCTTGTTTTTGAATTTAAAGAAGACTCATAGGTTGACTTATAAGTGGGAAGGGTGATCCTAGATCTAGGATGCACCAGGACATGAAACTCTATGTTATTTCACACCCTTGAAATATACTAGCATGTCAAGACGATGGTATCCTTTGACATGCTGCCAAAAGACAAAGATTTCTGTCATCTCAAAGGACGAATGGAGATGTTGGAGATACAGATGGAATTTTATGATCCAAATGATTACAAATATCATAAAATAACAAAAGTACACACCATGTACAGAATGTCAATGTGGAGCACAACTCCAATATATATAAGTTACACAATAACTTCTTAAAGAATAGGGGAACCCCCTCCAAATAACCCAATACCATTCATACTTCACAATTCACTCTCAATAATGAATGCATGATCTGTTATATATAACTATTCACACTTGCACATGAGGCCCCTTTATCACTAGGTCAACCCTATTACATATGTATTTACACATTACATGTACATTTAGGCCCACATATTCCCCCCTTTGGGATCATATCATATACAGTTAGCCATATATATGCCCCCCTTGGGTCATAACATAGTACCCTCCTTCAAAATTCTTTATCCTCAAATATTTGCATTTAAAGGCATCACATGTGATGAAACCAACTAATATGATTTTTTTATGTTCTTGCTTTCTTCATTCCATTGTTGATGATCTATTCATCCAAAATCAATTATTTTCAGTCTTGATCCTTGGTGTCTAGTTGTTGAATAATTTTCTTTGCTTTGATTCCATGTATTTTTGTTGAAGCTTCTCCAATTTTTAGTAGTTGTTGATCTCTGATAATAGCTTGTTGAAGAGTAGTTTGGTGATCCCTTGTTCCATTAATATTGACAAGTATTCCATCTTCTTCCTTCATAATGTTGATAGTGTCCTTCTTGTCTTGCTTGAAATGTTTCTTGGTAATTAGGGTGTCGATACGGTTTCAAATTTGATGGTCTTCCTTCACTCTGCACATGCATTTCATCTATCTTCTTTTCGACGACAATGGAATCCTCGATCATATTTTCTTGGTCTTTTATTACTCTAGCCTTCGAGATAATACCATCATATTTGGCATGTACATCCTCTAGATGGAGTTCAACTTCTTCAAGTATCTTCTGTTGACCTTCTTGAATCTTGTCTTCTTTCTTTTTTTGAAGTTGCAATGTGATCCCATCTAACAAATTTTGACGTCCTTCTTCAATTCTGGCTTGTATTTCTGATTTTACCTCATCAGTATTTAAGGATTCCTCAACCTTTATGCAAATTTCATCTTCCAGTATTTTGGTAGATTTTGCATCCAAGATCCTTATTTATTCTTTATTTTGACAATTCTTCTTTTCTTCTTTCAATCTCTTGACCTCATTCAATAGTTTTTTATTATGGTTTCGTAATCTACATATCTCTTCGCCTTTGTTTTTCAAATATTCCCTTGACTCATCATGTTATTTACTATTATTTTCTTGTTTTAAGTTCTTAACCTCCTTAATGAGTGATTCATTAAGGTATCAGATCTTAGATAGCTCCTCACCCTTCTTATTAATCTCTTCCTTTGATTCTTTTAATTCATCTTGAATTCTATACAATTCCTCCATTTTTGTATCCCTAATCCATTTATCTGAGAAGAGTTTTTCAAATTCATCCCATGTGTAGTGCCATCTCTATTTTGATCAACACTCATCCACCACTTCCAAGCTTCATAAAAAAAAAATATTTTTTCGTCATAGGAGTCATATTATATTCTTTTACCAACCTCAACCATTCCATAGGATTGATTTCATCTTTATCTTCATCTCCTGTAAATTTAGGTATTTCCATTGATTCTTAGTTGAGGTCTAATCCCAACCCTCAAATAAAAACCTAAATATATTAAGGATAAATATCTCAAATAGTTGTAATAATTATTTCAATATGCTCTTCTATGTGTTATCTTTCCAATAGATTTTGAATTAGCTCAATTGGACATTCCAATCAAAAGTTTTGATAGTTTTAAGTGAACATACCTTTGAAACCCTGATTTGGAGTCTGTCCTCCTGACCGACCTTACTTATGATGTATATTTGAAATTTGGGCCCTTATTATTCTGAATTTCGACATGTATGACTCTGAAATTTATTCTCTGAAATGCCACAGGTTTGACCAAACTTTGATGTGCCAAGTGGAAGTTATGGTAACTTCCCCACTCCTTGCTGATTTTTGACCTTTCCAGGAGAGATAACTTGTACAATGTACCCATGCACAATAATTGATATAAAATTATGAAAATTGTACCAGATATACTATGGCATGTCCAATTTTCAATGCAACTGGTCTCATGCAATTTGGATTCTATATGAAGAAGTTACGTCTATTTTACCCGGAACACCTATTTGAGACTATTTGACGCAACCTTCCCCACTCCTCGGAGAACGATCGCACTCACTAGGACCTTCTCTTTCCCCAGGCCCAAAGAACTCAACGGTTCTTCTACTTTCCTATCGGAAAGTCTGCACCCACAGATTCTACCTTGCGCGACCCTCGTCTCTTCCTTCGGAGGATCGGAACTTCTCTACTCGCGAGTTCAACCCTTATGCATTACCTTCCCCGGATCCCCGAGACCCGAGATGTGTCAGTCAACGCTGACTTTATTCCTCTGCTATTGGGACTTCACTCTATCGCCCTTCACCAATCGGGGCACTAAACACTCGGAGTTCAAACTCTCGAGATCCGATGTGCTGAGATGTCGACAACTTCACGATCTCGCTTCCTCAGACCCTCGCTACTCGCGCGGCCAAGTGATTCCTGCCTCGACTCCCGATGTCCGAGACATCACCCCACTGTAGCCCACACTATCCACGCTATCATCGGATTGTCACCTTCCGCCCTCTTGCGACTTTCGTGACCAAGCCTTCCGCCCCTTCCTCGCGAACTCCCGATATGCCGATTCATGAGTCGAGCTATATTCCTCGTGATACCAATCGACACTCCTGCCCTCCTGAGATTCAAAATTTATCCACACTGGCATGATGTCTCCCTTGCACCTCTGGAATATCCTATGCCTCAGATTCTTCTTGGACAATTTCGGCGGTCCATTCGAATTGCAAATTGAAACAAGCGCTATTCCACGAAGTCCTATCCAACTGCACGCAATTTTTCGACGCTTGCTCGAACACTTCCAACACAACCACTCTGTGCAATATTTCAACAAATTCAAAGGCTTATCTCTCCTGAGCTTCGCGACTTCAAATCCCTCAGGAAGAACTCCTTGCATGCACCCTTTGCGACAAATCTTCAATCACGACTAAGTGATGAAGTCTTTGATCCTGCGCACTCCTACAGCAGAAATCCTTCAACTCTTTGCTCAGAATCGCAACTCTGAGTCTTTGTCTAGCCTGTGCACACCTTGCACGGCTTCGGTGCCAAATCTGCACTTCTGAGAACTTAGAACAAAAGTTATCCCTACTTGACCCCTGCATTCACGCACTCCTTACGGACAAATTCAGTTGTACTCCTTGCAGGAATTCTCTGGTTCAAGATAGAGAAACAATTGAAACTAACTCCTTGTTCTCCCAGACTTCACTTCAACCATGAAATCACATATACAACATATAAAATCAAATGTATGAAGAGAAGCAAACATTCATGAGCATAATATCATCAAGACACAGAGAATAACACAACCATGGAATTGAATCAAATCTTTCTTCTATTAATTCAATATCTGTACATGGAGGTTCTTCATACACTTTCTCTGCTGCTCTTTCTTCTTGCTCCTATTCTGAATGAATCCTATTACAATGTACAAAAGAGGGTGTCTATATTTCGTTTCCCTCTCGATCTCTAAAGCTATCAAATCTACAATTAAATTCCTACCTAACAGCATTAACTATTTTAAATGCGGACTATCTACCTAAGGATGTGAGTTATCCGCTCAAGGTCCATTACAATGTACAAGTGTGTTTCATTAAATCAACACATTAATGTTTGGCGCAACAATATCAAGGTGGTTCAAAATTTGTGTTGGCGCTATCCAGCTGTCTTTCGCTTCACGCTGGCTCGCTTGATGAGTGAGCGATGCTCCTGCATCATACTCCTCGGCTTGAAAATTTTCATGGACTCCTGTCCATGAGCTCCTGCACAGTATGTCCATGCTTCTGGATAACTGCTTCAGTCTCCCAGCTGGCATCCTCCACTGGGTGGTTCTTCCATTTGACCAGGTACTCAAAATACTACTTTCGCCTGGTCTTTCTACCCACTCTCTTGTCCAGTATGCACTCCATATGTGGCTTTTCTGCAACTGGAAATTGTTTCATCCACTGGACTACTGGTTCCTCAGTTCTAGCCTCTGCTTCTCCAGCCTTGTATGGGTATAAATCCGAAACATTGAATATCGGAGATATCCCGATGCCATCTGGCAACTCAATCTCATAAGCGTTCTCTCCGAATTTCTTCAGGACTCTACAAGGTCCGATTTTCTTCATTTTTAATTTGTTATATGTTCCCCTTGGGAACCTTTCCTTCATTAAATGTGCTAGAACAAGATCACCAATTTCAAAGTGAAGTTGTCTCTTCCGCTGATCGGCTCTGCGTTTGTACTCCTGATTTGAATCAATCAGTCGCTACTTCACCTTACTGTGAAGCTCCTGCATTTCTTCAGCAAACTCTTTTGCACTAGCGCTGCTAGTCGCAGGCTGTTCTGACTCCCTGAGTTCAGATACCCCTCTCGGCTGTGTCCCATACACAATATGAAATGGGATTTTACATGTACTCCGATTCAATGAATCATTATACGTGAACTCTGCTTGTGGAAATATGTTGTCCCAGCTGCTATGGTGCTCTGTCACCAGGCTTCTCAACAAATCTCCCAAACTTCTGTTGACCACTTCTATCTGCCCATCCGTCTGTGGATGGTATGCTGAAATAAATGCCAAGTTAGTTCCCAGCTTCTTCCATAGCGTCCTCCAAAAATGAACTATGAATTTGGTATCCCTGTCCGAGACTATGCTTCTTGGTAATCCATGGAGTCTAAAAATCTCTTTGAAAAACAATTTTGCGATGTGCGTCACATCGCTGGTCTTCTGACACGGAATAAAATGTGCCATCTTTGAAAACCTGTCTACCACCACAAAGATGGAATCAACCCCTCTCTGTGTCCTTGGCAGTCCTAATACAAAATCCATGCTTATCGCCTCCCATGGCCTCTCTGGTATGGGCAATGGCTGATAAAGACCTGCATTATGTTTCCTCCCCTTCGAATGCTGACAAATTCGACATATGTCAACAAATCGCTTTACATCTGCTCACATGCCTGGCCAAAAATACGATTCGCTTAACTTCGCGAATGTTTTTTCGTGGCCAAAATGTCCTGCCAATCCACCACTGTGATTTTCTTTCAACAAATTCTCCCTCATGGAGCAATTCAGAATACATAGTTGATTGCCTTTGAACAACAATCCCTCCTGGATCATGTAGTCTATCCATGGATTCTGATCCCTGAGAATGGGATTCTCAGCTGCTTCGTATGCTTCCCCGAAGTCTGCATCTCCGGTGTACATGTCCTTCAGATTCTCAAAACCAATGTTTTGACTCGGAATTCCTGCATCAACAAACATTTCCTGCTCAAAGCATCAGCCACTTTGTTAGTAGTTCCTGAATGTGTTTGATCACGAACGTGAAATTCTACATGTACTCTACCCATTTTGCATGTTTCTGATTCAACTTCTCCTGTTAACTCACAAACTGCAATGCATGATTATCGTTGTACAATACAAATTCTTTCAGGATCAAGTAATGCCTCCACTTCTTTAATGCTTGTATGATGGCATAAAACTCTTTATCATACATGGAGTACTTCAGTTTTGCCTCATCCAGCTTCTCGCTGAAATACGCAACTGGCCTGTGTTCTTGACTCAGGACCGCTCCTATGGCGTATCCACTGGCATCACATTTCACCTAAAAGGTCTTCCGAAAGTCTGGCAGCACCAACATTGGTTGCTCTGTTATCTTCCGCTTCAACAGATTGAAGCTCTTCTCAGCCTCGGTTGTCCAATGAAAAGACTTGTTCCTTTTCTTGACTGTGTCCATCATTGTTGCGCTAATCCCACTAAAATTCATGATGAACTTTCTGTAGAAACTTGCCAACCCGTGGAAACTCCTCACCTCGAAAACATTTCTCGATGATGGCCAATTCTTGATCACTTCCACCTTTTCAGGATCCATTTTCAACTCATTAGCCGATATGACGAAACCCAAATAAATGAGCTCTATCTTCATAAATGAGGACTTCTTCATATTAATCAACAACTTCTCCTGTTGTAGTTTCCTCATCACAATGGCCAAATGTTTCAGATGTTCAGCCTTTGTCTTACTGAAAATCAGGATATCGTCCAGATATACGACTACAAACTTCCCGATGAATTCCTTCAGGACTTCATTCATCAGTCTCATGAATGTGCTCGGCGTGTTTGTCAAACCAAACGACATGACCAGCCATTCATACAAACCTTCATTTGTCTTGAATGTTTTCTTCCATTCATCACCCTCTCTCATGCGAATCTGATGATATCCGCTCTTCAAATCAATTTTTGAAAAATAATTTGCCCCACTCAGGCAATCCATCAGATCATCCATCCTCGGCAGTGGAAATCTGTACCTGATGGTGATTTTGTTGATCGCTCTGGAGTCTGTACACATTCTCCAACCTCCATCCTTCTTCGGACTAAGTACCGTTGGAACAGCACATGGGCTTAGACTCTCTCTGACCAGTCCTTTATCCAGCATCTCATGTACCTGCCTCTTGACCTCCTCATTCTCTTGTGGCGTCAACCTGTACGCATCTTTGTTCGGTAAACTTGCTCCTGGTATGAGGTCTATGTGGTGACTCACACTCCTCATCGATGGAAACGAACGAGGTAATTCATCCACGATGATGTCAGCGAACTCTCCCCGCAGTTCCTGAATCTCATCTGGCAAGTCATCCACTCTTGTGCTAGTCAGGACAATTCTCGGTTTCCTGACCACAAAGAATTGTGGATCTTCCTTTTTCTCAATCTCTGTGAGAAGTTCCTTCCCACTCATGAGAAGTATGGTATTGCTTACTTCCGGCTTCACTTCCTTATCCTTTATCGGAAGCAATCTGTGTGTCCTCCCATCCTTCTCCAAAGTATATGTGTTCATCCTTTCGTCATGAACCACATTTCTATCATACTTCCATGGTCTCCCCAGCAATACATGACAGACATCCATGGGAATGACATCAAACATGATTTTATCATTATACCCACCTATCTTAAATTCAACCAAGCATTGTCTTGTAACACTTACCTGGTGTCCTTTCTGCAGCCATGAAACTTTATATGGGCTCGGGTGATCAGTTGTCTCCAGCTCTAGCTTTTCCACCATCTCGGTCGAAACGAGATTATCAGTGCTTTCGCTGTCCACAATGACCTTACATTTCCAGCCCTTGGTCTTGCAAGCTGTCCTGAACAGTTGGATCCTCTGAGCTGTGTCCTCCACCTCCTTCTCGGGTGTCAAAAGGACTTTATGCATTCCGAGCGATCTTCCGCCTTCTGCATCCTCATTGATCTCAACATCACGCTTCTGAGCTTCAGTGATGTGAGCTTCTCCGCTATCCTTTTTCTTCTCTGGACACTCGAATGACTTATGTCCATTCTTCCCACATGTAAAACATGTGATAACGCCACCTCTTCCTCTACCTCGACCTCTAGTACGAGGAAGAGTGTTTTCATCAGCATAATCTCCTCGCTAATCATTTTGCTGTCCTATCTGTTCAACATGTGGTTGTCCTCGCTGTGAGGTTCCACCTTTCTCAATCTTACCCTGAGGTGTCCTCCATTCCTCCTTGGGCTTCTGAATTCTCTCCTGGGCAACTGCCTTGCCTCGGGGCTGACTTTTGCCTCACCCTCGCTGACCTTGCTTACGGCTCAACTTCTCCTCGACTTTCAGAGCTAATTGGTAAGCATCTTCCACCATTGAGATGGTTAGCATGATTAATTCATCTTGAATGTCGTATCTCAGACCATTCAGATATCTCACCACCTTCTCATCATCGCTCTCTCGATGACCTGCTCTGATGTTCAGTCGATAGAACTCTTCAGTGTATTCCTTGATTGTCATCAACTTCTGTCTCAGGTTTTTCATTCGCCTGAACAGAGTGATATGATAATCCCTTGGGATGAATTTCGCTTTCATTTTTGTGATCATTCGATCCCAGCTTTTGATATTTTGCTTTCCTTTGTAGCGTCTATCAACTTGCAACTCGTCCCACCACAATGCCGCATGTCCTTTCAAGCACGTTACAACATGCTTGACCTTCTTATCCTCTTCGATATCTTCATAGTCGAAGTAGGTGTCAAGAGCTCGGATCCAATCCAGTAGCTCCTCTGCATCCAGACTTCCCTCGTAGACTGGAATGTCCATTTTCGCCTTTGCACCCATCCTGGCGATAGCTTTTATCAATCCAGTGGTTGATGCGTCTTCTACTGTGACCTCTTCTTCATGTCCACCTTCTTCTTCAACTTCGAAATCGCTAAGATCCCCAGCACCAACTCCGCGTCTTTGTGTTGTCTCCATCTCCTCAAGCCTTGCTCGGAGATCTCTCATCTGTCTCTCCATTTCTGGATTTCTTGCCAGCCTACCTCTTCTTCTCACCTCCCTATCTTCTGGGTCTAGTGACTGTATTTCCCTTCTCGACAGCATGGTGTAATCTTCTCTCTCTATTACAGAAAACAAAGAGTCTCCTGCTCTGATACCACTCTGACGCAACCTTCCCCACTCCTTAGAGAACGATCGCACTCACCAGGACCTTCTCTTTCCCCAGGCCCGAAGAACTCAACGGTTCTTCTACTTTCCTATTGAAAAGTCTGCACCCATAGATTCTAGCTTGCGCGACCCTCATCTCTTCTTTCGAAGGATCGGAACTTCTCTACTCGCGAGTTCAACCGTTATGCATTACCTTCCCTGGATCCCCGAGACCCGAGATGTGTCAGTCAACGCTGAATTTCTTCCTCCACTATCGGGACTTCGCTCTATCGCCCTTCGCCAATCGGGGCACTAAACACTCAGAGTTCAAACTCCCGAGATCCGATGTGCCGAGATGCCGACAACTTCGCGATATCGCTTCCTCGGACCCTCGCTACTCGCGCGACCAAGTGATTTATGCCTCGACTCTCGATGTCCGATATGTCGATCCGCCGCGTCACCTGTCACATCACCTCACTATGGCCCACACTGTCCACGCTATCATCGGATTGTCGCCTTCCGCCCTCTTCCGACTTCTGTGACCAAGCCTTCCGCCCCTTCCTCGCGAACTCCCGATATGCCGATTCACGAGTTGAGCTATATTCCTCGTGATACCAATCGACACTCCTGCCCTCCTGAGCTTTGAACTTTCTCCACACTGGCACGATGTATCCCTTTCCCCTCTACAAGATCCTATGACTCGGACTATTCTTAGAGAATTTTGGTGCTCCGTTCGAATTGCAAATTGAAACAAGTGTTATTCCACGAATTCTTGTCCAACTGCACGCAACTTTTCGAAGTTTGCTCGAACACTTCCAGCACAACCACTCTGTGCATTCCTTCGACGAATTCAAAGGCTTATATCTCCTGAGCTTCATGACTTCAAATCCCTCGGGAAGAACTCCTTGCACACACCCTTTGTGGCAAATCTTCAATCACGACTAAGTGATGAAGTCTTTGATCCTGCGCACTCCTACAGCAGAAATCCTTCAACTCTTTTCTCAGAATCACAACTCTGAGTCTTCGTCTAGCCTGTGCACGCCTTGCACGGCTTCGGTGCCAAATCTGCACTTCTGAGAACTTAGAACAAAATTTATCCCTACTTGAACCCTGCAGTCACGCACTCCTTACGGACAAATTCAACTGCACTCCTTGCAGGAATTCTCTGGTTCAAGATAGAGAAACAATTGAAACTAACTCCTTGTTCTCCCAGACTTCACTTCAACCATGAAATCACATATACAACATATAAAAGAAAATGTATGACAAGAAGCAAACATTCATGAGCATAATATCATCAAGACACAGAGAATAACACAACCATGGAATTGAATCAAAGCTTTCTTCTATTAATTCAATATTTGTACATGGAGGTTCTTCATACACTTTCTCTGTTGCTCTTTCTTCTTGTTCATGTTCTGAATGAATCCTATTACAATGTACAAAAGAGGGTGTATATATTTCGTTTCCCTCTCGATCTCTAAAGCTATCAAATCTACAATTAAATTCATACCTAACAGCATTAACTATTTTAAATCCCGACTATCTACCTAAGGACGTGAGCTATCCGCTCAAGGTCCATTACAATGTACAAGTGTGTTTCATTAAATCAACACATTAATGTTTGGCACAACAATATCAAGGTGGTTCAAAATTTGTGCTGGCGCTATCCCGCTGTCTTCCGCTTCACGCTGGCTCGCTTGATGAGTGAGCGATGCTCCTGCATCACTAGTCAATAGGACTAGTCCGCTACCCTATATTACACAGGGTGTATATACAAAATTAAGATGACCCAGAAGCTGAAATTTTTATCACAACTACCTTGATAATTTATGTGAACATCCTTCGGATTTCATGGTCTGAAATGTTACAGAAAATATTTTATAGCGAAAATGTCACGATGACTAAATTCAAGATGATTCTAAAACCCTATCTTACAAAGGCTATATATTTGAAAGTATAAGGCTTCAGGAGCTTAAATTTGAACCACATGTGCTTTGATCCATCTAATAAATATCCTCCAATGGGTTCCTTTTGAAATATCATAGAAAAAAAATTATAACAAAAATTCCAAGGTGTCGCAGATGCAACAACGAAACCCCAAGACCTTGAGCTATGATACCAAATGTTATGAACCAAATGCTCAAAATATCATAAAATAACAATACACACCATGTACAAAATTTCAATGTGGAGCACAACTCCAATATAGATAAGTTACACAAGAACTCCTTAAATAATAGGGGAACCCCCTCCAAATAACCCAATACCACTCATACTTCACAATTCACTCTCAATAATGAATACATGATCTCTTATATATAGCTATTCACACTTTGACATGAGGCCCCTTTATCACTAGTTCGACCCTATTGCATATGTATTTACACATTGCATGTACATTTAGGCCCATTTATGCCCCCCCTTGGGGTCATATCATATACATTTAGCCATATATATTCCCCCCTTGGGTCATAACATGGAATACATGTCCAAAGTCATCACTTGGTTGGCTCGCAAACACAAAGGCGTCTTCCAGCCACCCATTGCTCATCCTCGGGATATGAAAGTTGGTTTTGGAGCTGCAACTATTGGTCCTCATGGTGGTATTTCTAAAGATGGTGCTAGTCCTAGCAAGTACTTTTCTATGGAACCTTAGGTTCCAAATAATTTCTAGAATATTTTCTTATGGTTAATTTAGTTTTTTCCTATGTTTTTATGGTTTCCAGATATGGCCATATCCATACTAGTCATTTCATTTTTGTCTTCCAGTTTCTAAGAATAAAAGTGAAATACATGGTATACCTGGTTTCCCCTCTAGGGAGGGTCTTTTTTCCTAATGAACCTGGAAGACTGTCATGGTCTTTCGGGTCCAAGAACTTGATGATTTCTAGACTGTACAAATTGTGAATATCAATATAGTTTCTTACTTAAAAAAAAGGATGAGAAGGTCAAAATCCCAAGGTTTCTAAGTGGGTTACCCTCATTCTACAATGAAAAGATACAATATGATAACCATAGGACTTTGGAATAAGACATAAGGAGAGAAAAACATCTTTATGAGAAGAGCAGAGGAAGACCAGTTTTCCAAAAAGATTGGAATGACAAGACAAAGAGTAAAAATGATCAAAGATAAAAAGGTTTTAAGCCACCCTTTTTCAAGAACAATTCCCAAGCAAATTGACAAGGTCAGTCAACCCAAAATGAGCACAAGACTACTATTCATTTGGGAAAAGGCCAAGGAAACATCATGTACAATGTTAGGGATGTGAGAGAAATCACTTATGTAGGGATTTCCCTCACAAAGGAGAAAGAATGAGGATTGTCCACAACATTCAGGAGGTTGAGACAATGGAAGACATGGGAGGAAACATGCCAAGGATTTATACAACCTTGGACAACAAGCAAGTGAAATATCAATCCACCATGATTGAAGTGGAAGGTAAGATTGATAACCAACCCATAAAAATTTTAATTGATTCCTGAGCTAGCCATAGTTACATAAACTCTAACATTGTTGAAATATTTCACTTGGAAAGGAGTAGGCATAAGAAATCTTGGTTAGTTCAATTAACCATAGGGGATAAGAGAATAAACAATGAGCTAGTTAAATATTGTCCAATGGACATGAATGGACTCACCACAAAGGTAGATGTGAACATCATACCATTGGGTTCATATGATTGTCTAATTAAAATGGATCGGTTGGAAAAACACCATGTTGTCCTAGACTATTACAACAAAACAATCACATGTCTTTATGAAGAAGGGAAACAAGGCAAGGTTCAAGGAATTCCAAGAGCAGTAGTTGTTAGAGAAATTTAATTTATGCAATTGAAAAAGAGTTTCAAGAAGGGATGTCATATTTTTTCAACCCATATGGAAGAGGCAGCCAAAGATAAAGTGGCAAGCATTGAAGAGCATCCGATCTTAAGGGATTTTGAAGATGATTTTGGGGAAATCCCAGGATTTCCACCAAAGAGAGACATTGATTTCTCTATTGATTTGTTGTTAGGAGATGCACCAATGTCCAAGACATTGTACATAATGGGCACAACAAAGTGGAAGGAATTGCAGATGCAACTTGAAGAATTTTTAAGGAAGGGGTATATACACCCAAGTGTGTCGCCTTGGGGTGCCCCAATTATTTTTGTGAAGAAGAAACAAGGAACATTAAGGCTGTGTATTGATTTCAGACAACTAAATAAGGTCACCATAAAGAACAAATATCTTTTGCCAAGAATTGATTATTTATTTGATCAACTTAAAGGTGCAAGAATATTTTCCAAGATTGACTTGAGATTAGGTTATCATCTAGCGAGGATAAAGGAAGAATATATCAACAAGACAACATTTAAAACAATATGTATGCATTATGAATTCATGGTAGTGCCATTTGGTCTATCAAATTCCCCAATTGTTTTCATGTTCCTAATGAATGGAGTGTTCAGGGAATACCTGGACAAGTTTGTAATTGTGTTCCTGGATGATATACTCATTTACTCAAAGACAAAGTAGGAACATGAACAACATTTAAGAATGGTGCTAAAAGTTTTAATAGAGCACAAGTTGTATGCCAAGTTAAGTAAGTGCATCGTTTATCAAAAGATGATTCAATACTTAGGGCATATAACTTCCACATAAGGGATAAAAGTTGATCCCGAGAAGACAAAGTTTGTTATAGGATGGCCAAATCCAAGAAATGTGGTAGAGGTCAAATCATTCATGGGTCTTGTCAGTTATTTCTGAAGATTTATAAAATGATTCTCAAATATTGCAAGCCCAATCACTTCTTTGCAAAAGAAGGGAGTAAAATTTGAATGGAATCCCAAGTGTGAAGAGAGATTTCAACAACTAAAATACATATTCACCAATGTGCTAATATTGAATAATCTAGATTTAGATGAAGATTTTGTGGTGTGCATAGATGCATGCAAGGAAGGGCTTAGTGGAGTCCTCACACAAAAGGATCATGTGGTATGCTATGAGTCTAGAAAACTAAAAGAGCATGAGAATAATTATGGTACACATGATCCGGATTATGTTCGGAATGAAATAAAAGAAAAGATATTACAATGAAACACTCATAAAAATTGCCAGAAACTGAGAAATACAACAATACTTGATTTCTATTAATGAAAGAATTGTAAAGAGACTGTAAAAATACAGAGTGCAAGACTTGCTAGAATGGTGGTAGCTTTATCTCTGAGAAGAGATGTGACGACTATGCTCATTTGCAAGAAGATGATTACAATTAGGCTCTTAAGGCCTCTTTATGTTAAACAGGAATGCCGAAACCCTAGACATCCAAAAACCTAACCCTAGGGGATGAAACTCCAAAATTCATGTGGGCCCTGTTTGGGTAAGTTAGTACATTAACTTCTTGGGGTCTTAAATTTTTCATACGATCTCCATTTTAGGTGCGTGATAGCCCGTTGGAAAGGTCTTTTAGAGAACTACGCATTCTGCCATCAAAATTTGACTCTGTCTACAGTTTGACTATGACATGCCAAAATAATATTGTTTAGGGCCCTAAAACGACCCTTAAAGTACAACAAGATGTGTTGACATGAATACATACAAAATAAGGTAGTTGGATTAGGTGGAAGGCCACTAGTATCAACATGGAAGATGTGTAGGGATTCAGACAGCCCCGTAAGTGTAAAACCCTCAATTACAAAGAAGTACAGAAGAACGTATTGAACTAAAAACTGACAAAATGAGCCAGTCGGAACAGATGGGTGGCCACCAATATCCACCTGGATCAATCCTCCACCCTTAGAAAGCAATGGTCTCCATTGCGTTGAGTGCCCAGGGAAGAGGGGAAATCATTTTCTAAATTTGAATCTTGGTGATTTGTGTGCTTTGTTGGAGAAGTTGTGCTGCTTGGTTTGTGGAAGACTGTCACAAGCCTGTTGCTGGAAGGGTTGAATATGCTCCACCAATATGTTGTCTCTGGTTTTGACGCGGCATTTTGTAGGCACCATTGTAGATGAAGAAATAATTTGTTTTTTTTGGATAGAAGGTGTTGAGGTTGCAGTGGTTGTAGCGGTCTTCTGTGCATCCTTTGAACAAACTATGAAGAGGATGAATTTTGCAGTATGAGAGATTACCTTGCAACATTGTTTTGGTGGAGTAGTAGTTAGAACTACCTCTGGTATCTGATAGAGCTGACCTCCCTGTTGATTTTTCTATGAGAAAGGTTAAGCATGAAGTTCATTCCATTTTAGCATTTAACTTAACCATAAACAATAATGTTGCAGCAACCAAGATCAAAAGAAGAAATACCGTGCACAAGAACACAAGAAGTATCCTGGGAACCCCTTCTCAATACGGGAAGAAAACCCAGCCAAAATCCTTTGCTATATTCTTCAAGAGAAATACCTTCACCACCAATAAAACCTAGCACACGATAGGGTTCTCAAACCCTAGAAGACTACTGCCCAAGAGAGGTGCACACTTTTCCCAAGAAGGTGTACTTGCTGAAATTTCCAAACTCACATGAAAGATATGATTCCTCAATGGGGGATTTACCTTTACTTATACTAGACTGAACCTGTCAACATAAGTGTCTATTGTCACAACAGGTCCGACCTCACTATCTCACAATATAATTAATATTAACGAGATTAATTATCTTTTACATTTATTATTAAGCACATTAAGGTGGGTCGACATGTACCCTTTACATTACAATTAGGGTTATAGGCAGTTCCGATTCTTGAACAATATAGCAAGGGATCTTATACACCCACTAGTGCTCATCCACTAGGGGCACATCCATAGGGATGTCCATATCTCTGGCTCACTGGATTATACAGAAGAACCACTTCTTCACTAGTGCTCAACCACTAGGATCGCGTTCACATGTGCTCGTCCACAGACACGTCCACTCAACAGATCTTATTTCCCACTGCATTACACAAGAGAGTCATATGGAGTTTCTCATCAAATATTCTACTCAGAGGAGGCTAATACATCATCTTCATTTCTGTTCTCATGACGACACACCCAACACTTTAGGATTTCACAAGTTCACCTTGTGCTCAACCACATGCACGTCCAACTCTGCAGATCTCCTTTCTTACTGCGTTACACAAGAGAATCATTTGGAGTTCTTCTCAACTCTCTATTAAGGAGTAGGCCATCTTTCTGTTCCAGATCTGTCTCAGATAGGAACCACACACCCCTCTCAGGGGCTTTATCTCAGGTTTGTAAGTTGGAGAATGTCTCACGTAGCTGTAATCATCAACACTCCCTCTCAGCTAGAGAGGAATTCTTCATCATGCCAAGTCTCACACAAATGTACTTTGAAATTTGTCTTGGTTGTAGTCATCAATGCTCCCTCTCAGCTAGGGAGGTATTCTTCACCAATTTAATTTGGTGAAGATGTCTGCAATCTACTCATGTGTAAAAAGGTATTGCATGTGTATTATTTTCCTATGCATCATATCTCTAATATAATGATATTTCATCTCAACGTGTTTCAATCCATCAAGAAACACTGGGCTCTCAAAGAGATTTACACACAGATATTGTTATCATCATAGGATCTATCTCATGATCAAGTAAATCTGTCAGAATCTTGTGAAGCCACATTGCTTCGCACACTCGATGCTATTTACTCTGCTTTTGTGGTACTGAAGGCTACAGAGTTTTATTTCCTACTACATCAAGAAACCATGGTAAAATTCATGGTAAGACAACAACCAGATGTCCTCTTCTGGTCCACTATACTCTCTTCTCAATCTGTATATGCATATCCCTGCAGACTCAATTTCACACTTGGAGGCATATCTCAGACCATGTTAAGTTGTGCCTCATGTATATCTCAATACATGCTTTATTGTCTTGGGTGGCTCGTAAATTGGCTAAGAATTTTCACTGCATAGCATGAATCATATCTGGTGTTAATCAGATAGATCAATGATCCAATCAGTTGTGGATCAATCTAATCTGAATAATCATCATCCATTTTCTTCAAATTTATCACATTGTTTTTGTATTATGTCAAACTGAACAACTTTTAATATTCTCGTTGTATGTTTTCCTTGAATTAGGAAAATATCATCGATCCTCTGTCATACTTCTTGTCCCAAGAAGTGGTGTATCATACTCATATCCTTCATCTCAAAGTCAGAATTCAAAGCTTTCTTGTATCCAACAACAAGGCTTTCTGCATAAGTCATCAAAATCATGCTCTCGTCAGCAACACTATAATAATATAGGTTTGGATCAACAACACTCTTGTTGAAACCCAAACTCATCAAGAATCCATCCATCTGATATAGTTTCCAACTCATGGATGGTAGTATGGATGGAAGTGTATCGGGTTTACCGGATCAAGTGTATCATCATAGACAACTCCCTCTGTATGTGAGAAACCTCTGGATATAGATCTCGCTTTGTATTTATTGACACTTCTATCAACTGCATGTTTGATCTTATAGATCCTCTTGGAAGTCATCACAAACTTCCCTTATGGTCTCTTAACAATATCTTATACATCATTCTTTTAAGATATACTAGTATTCTTCTGTTATGGCATCTTTCCATACTTGTTCTCTTGTTGCTTCTCTATGACAAGAAGGCTCATAATCAATGATGTGTCTCATGGCTGAAGAGTATCTTGAAAAATCTCTTTGTTAGCTCAGGATGTGCCTTGAGAGGCTTGTATGTTTCTCTGCCTCCTGCAGAGTGAGCCTAGGTAGACCTTTTATAACCTACTGCAATATCTCTGAACATATCAACTGGAGCAACTAGATCAACTGGAATAGCTAGAATAATGTTTGTCTCCCTCTGAACTGCTAAAGGGGGATAAGGCATTGTCTCACTTTCAATCTCTATCTGAGATTATTTGGATCTTTGAAAGGCTATCTTCCAAGGACAACATCTATGCTTGTCTCAATTTGTCTCTGACTAAGGATGTCGATTTGGAATATCTTCAAAGATTCACTGTTATCCCATAAATGTATCCTTTGTCCCTGAGGGGTCTGGCTTGGACTTCTTCTCTTTGGCTACATGAAAATACACTGGGCACCCAAATATCATGAAGTGTTCAATATCAGGCTTCACTTCGATGAAGGCTTCTTCGATAATTGTGTTTTTCAAAGTATGGTGAAGACTCTTGTTTTGACCATATATGGTGTCATGCATGATTCTGCCCATAGAATCATAGAAGGATTATGATCATGCATTATTGCATTGGTTTCCTTAATGATAGTTCTATTCTTCCTCTTTCTCAAATAGTTTTGACTCCCTTCGAGTCAAGTGGCTCCTTCTGAAGGATAAACATCTTCCTTTGTTGTTAACCTGTCTGGAACAAGAAAACAAGAGGAACCAAAACAAGAATATCTCCTAAAGGAGAATATTGAGTACATCTCTAGAATCAAAACAATTTAAGGATTATTGTCACGACTACAACACCTACTTGTAATGTAGCAAACTTTAGAAATATAGGTTAGAGGAATGACAATTTCAACAATCAAACTTGGGGTCTTCACTTCTAGTGTGTTGTTCTTCTGAATGCACTGAGATCCCTCTGGATCCATGAATTCAACAAGAAGGTTCCTTCATCCTGCAATTTCTTTCATGACAATGATACAAATAATATATATACAAGTGCATATCTGAGGGTGTTGATATGATTTCTCCAATGGCACCTGACTGATCTCTATCTTCTTGACATCTTCATGAAGAGGGTAGTCATAGTGTCACCTTTTTGTATCACCCACATAAGTATTCCTCTGAAGTATTGTCTTCCAGGAGCTTGAAGTTTCTTGATCCATCAAGCTTATCTTCCATCATAGGTATGTTCATCATAATTTTAGATTCTTCACAAACTCTTGTCAACTGGGCTAGAAAACCTAACGACTAGGCTAGGCTAGCACTTTTAGGTTTTGTTGGACTTATAACTACCAAAAATAATCCTTTGAAATATGGATAACATTGGTGAGCCTAAGAGATCCTTCAATGAGTTTGCAGAAACCCTAATTTTTAAAATTCTACAGAAATTAGCGAAACCCTAGGGCCAAAATTTCAAAATGCTCGAAATTTCATTCTGAGAGTCTCTGGAGGTGCGCTGGAGAAGGTCGTACTCTCCTATGCCAAAATTTGCCTCAACATCCAAGTTTTAGGGGCTGAAACACTCAAAAGAAAGAGGGTCGTACAAAATTTATGGGAACCCTATGAGAGTTGTACATAATTTTATGGGAACCCTAGGACGTTCGTACGGTTCTGCGAGGGGGGATGGCTGGTAAAATCTTGTAGCTTGTGCAATGGGTTCTTCAATACCTATGCTCTGATACCATGTTGATTTTTATATGATAAAGGTTAAGCATGAAGTTCATTCCATTTTAGCATTTAACTTAACCATAAACAATAATGTTGCAGCAACCAAGATCACAAGAAGAAACACCATGCACAAGAACACAAAAATTATCCTAGGAAACCCTTCTCAACAAGGGAAGAAAACCCAACCAAAATACTTTGCTATATTATTCAAGAGAAATACCTTCACCACCAATAAAACCTAGCACACAAGAGGGTGCTCAAACCCTAGAAGACTAGCGCCCAAGAGAGGTGCGCACTTTTCCCAAGAAGGTGTACTTGCTAAAATTTCCAAACTCACATGAAAGATATGAGTCCTCAATGGGGGATTTACCTTTACTTATACTAGACTGAACCTATCAACATAAGTTTCTATTGGCACAACAGGGCCGACCTCACTAGCTCACAATAAAATTAATATTAACGAGATTAATTATATTTTACATTTCTTATTAATCACATTAAGGTGGGGTCGACCTGTACCCTTTACATTACAATTAGGGTTACAGGAAGGTCTGATTCTTAAAAAATATAGCAAGGGATCTTATACACCCACTAGTTCTCATCCACTAGGAGCACATCCATAGGGATTTCCATATCTTTGGCTCACTGCATTACACAGAAGAACCACTTCTTCACTAGTGCTCAACCACTATGATCACGTTCACCTGTGCTCGTCCACATGCACGTCCATTCAATAGATCTTCTTTCCCACTACATTACACATGAGAGTCATCTAGATTTTCTCATCAACTCTTCTGCTCAGAGGAGGCTAATACATCATCTTCATTTATGTTCTCATGACGATGCACCAAACACTTTGGGATTTCACATGTTCACCTTGTGCTCAGCCACATGCACATCCAACTCTGCTGATCTCCTTTCTCATTGCGTTACACAAGAGAATCATCTGGAGTTCTTCTCAACTCTCTGTTAAGGAGGAGGCCATCTTTACATTCCATCTTTGTCTCATATAGGAACCACACACCCCTCTCAAGGGATTTCTCTCAGGTTCGTAAGCTGGATAATGTCTCATGTAGCTGCAATCATCAACACTCCCAGCGTAATAATGACACTACAGGGTCTAGACTCATAGACAACATGACATCTCCACATATATGGTTGGCCCAAAACCACATCACAGACATCAATAGGGGAAACATCACACACTACCTCATCCTTGAAGGGCTGGATGTCATAGGACAAGCGACAATGTTGGCTGACACAGAGATCTCGTCCCTGGTGAAGCCACCCGATGTTGTATGGTTGCAGATGTGGTGTTGTCGACAACCTCAACTTTTTGATGACCTTAGCTAATATGGGGTTCTTCTGGCTATCATTATCAACAATGAAATGCAATGGGGTCCTCTTCACCCACATATGTGAATGGAAGAGGCGCTCCCCCTCTTCAGGATCTACTGATTCTTCTGGTTGAATTGTTGTGGTTGTGACAGTGGCAGTGGGGTCCGAGTCGATGATCTGTCTGTTTTCAATATTTTCTAGATTGGATTTTGAATCAGGGTTCAGCTCTGGGTATTTGACCTCGACCAACAAGGACTGTTTTGAGCGACATTCATCGGTATTGTGCTAGGGGATTTTGTGGAAGTCACATCACTTCCCAATCTCATTCTTCATCTTCCCTTTACCCTTTTTTTCATGTGTCTTGGACTGGTTTTCTAGAGGCTGTTGGTTAGGGACATCTTTACCGTGCTTTGGTTGTTTCATATTTGTAGACCCGAATTCCCATTTGTTCTGGTGCCTAAATTTCTGCTCGATTTTGACAACATGTCGATAGGCAACTCCCATTGATTAGATGTTTAGGAAATCCATTTCGGTTTGGATGTACCTATGCAGAGCCCCACGATATTTCAAAACCATATGTCGCTTGAATTTCTTGATACCCATATTGGTGCGCAAGGTATGGAAAGTATTTGTGAACTTCGACACTGTTTGGCTCTTCTCTTTCTGCAGTGTGGTCCATCTCATGTACCGGTCTTCATAGTTATCAACATGATAGTATTGTTCTTTGACCGCATCCACAAAAAAATCCCAAGTGGGCTCAACCCCATGTATTCCAAATTCCTCTGTGGAAATTTGCTCCCAGTAAGTTTCCCACCAATGTTTAACATGGGGGAGAGCCTTGAGGAGTGCGAAGGTGATCTTTTCCCTGTCGAAAAAATTTTGAATAGAGAAATAACCTTCTAATAGATTTAACCATTTTTCTAAGGCATCCGCATATATTTGACCTTCAAATATGGGAATATAAAAATTAACTTGTACCTTGAAGGGAGAGGTTCCTCCAAAACGGTTGTTTGATGAATATGTGCATGTTGCTATCGGCAGGCGTTGAAGGATGTGTTCAAAATTCTCCATCATTTCATCCCTCTGTCACGTAAGAGCTTGCTCAAGAAACAATTTAATAGAATCTTATGCTCGATCGTTTTTATTTTCTACCTCCATCAAGGGTTTCTTGGGTGTGCGAGAGTGATTTTCCTCATGAGAGACAAGCTCGAGACCCAATTGGCTATACTCGAACCTCATCGGGGACATGCACTGAAAAACAATCAAGAGTAGCCTGCTCTAATACCACTGATCTGGATTATGTTTGGAACGAAATAAAAGCAAAGATATTACAATGAAACACTCATGAAAATTGATAGAAACAAAGAAATACAACAATAGTTGATTTCTATTAATGAAAGAATTGTAAATAGACTGTAAAAATATAGAGTGCAAGACTCGCTAGAATGGTGGCATCTTTATCTCCGAGAAGAGATGTGATGGCTACACTCATTTGCAAGAAGATGATTACAATGAGGCTCTGAAGGCATTTTTATGTTAAACAAGAATGCCAAAATCCTAGACATCCAAAAACCTAACCCTAGGAGATGAAACATCAAAAGTCATGTGGGCCCCATTTGGGTAAGTTAGTACATTAATTTCCTGGGGTCGTAAATTTTGCATACAATCTTTGTTTTTAGGCATGTGATAGCCTGTTAGAAATGTCTTTTAGAGAACTACGCATTATGTCATCAAACTCTGACTCCATACAAACTTTGACTATGGCACGCCAAAATAACACTGTTTAGGGCCCCAAAACGGCCCTGAAAGTACAACAAGATGTGTTGAAATGAATACATACAAAATAAGGCAGTTGGATTAGGTGGGATGCCACTAGTATCCACCTAGAAGATGTGTAGGGGTTCAGATAGCCCCATAAGGGTAGAACCCTCAATTACAAAGAAGTACCGAAGAACGTGCTGAACTAAAAACTGACAAAAGGAGCCAGTTGGAACAGGTGGGTGGCCACCAATATCCACATGGATCAACACATGACTTGGAATTAGCAACAATTATACATGCATTAAAAGTGTGGAGACATTACCACATGGGAAGGAAATTTGAGCTAAGGATAGACCACTGTGATTTGAAACATTTGTTTGGACAACCCACATTAAATGCCAAGAAAACAAGATGACTTGAATTTCTGAGTGACTATGACTTTGAAAGTAATCATATAAAAGACAAGGAAAATCAAGTGGTTTATGCACTCAAAATGAGAGCACATGAGATGCATATTGCAACCATCAACATGTACAAGACTAATTTGAAAGATGAAATTATTGCAACAACAAATTCAGATCAACAATATTTGAAAATAAAAGAAACATTAGAACAAGGAAATTGACAACAAAATTTTAAATATTATGAGCTGCAAGAGGATGGAATACTCATGTATAGGGAAAAAAATGTGTGTCAAATTCTAGTGAGATGAAAAATACAGTGCCAAGGGAAGTGCAGAATGTGTCATATGTTGGGCACCCAAGATATCAGAAGTCAATTGTAGTTGTAAGAAGACAATACTTTTGGTCTGGAATGAAGAAAGAAGTGGCTAATTACATAATCAGATGTCTAGAGTGTTAGAAGGTGAAGAATGAACATAGGCATCCAAGAGGCCTGTTACAACCATTTCCCATTCCATAATGGAAATGATAAGTAGTTAAGATTGATTTTATTACAAAGCATCCTTGAATATTGAAGCAACATGATTCCATCATGGTGGTGGTGGATAAATTAACTAAGCAAACACATTTTATTTCTGTGAAGACAACACACAAGGCAATAAATATTGCATAAATTTACATGAAGGAAGTTTCCAAGCTACATGGAGTGCCCAAGGAAATAGTTTTAGATAGAGATTCAAAGTTTACATCTAATTTTTGGAAAGGTTTGTTCAAATTCTTTGGGACAAATCTAAATCCCAGTACAACATATTACCAAGAATCAGATGGAAAAATAGAGAGGACTAATAGAATAATTGAGGACATGATCAAAATGTATGTGCTGGACCAACCATCAAAGTGGGAAGATTATATTCATTTAGTTGGATTTGGTTACAATAATGGGTGTCAAGTCTCATTGAAAATGAGCTTATTTGAAGTGTTATCACCCCATAAATTATGGGAATCAATTTATGACTTGGATATTATGGATATTATCTGTATCTAGTGTTCTTTTTAGAAATTGATTTTTCTTTTTGCAAAAAGAAAAGAAAAAGAAAAAGAAAAAGAAAAAAGAAAAAGGAAAAAGAAAAAGAAAAAGAAAAAGAAAAAAGAAAAAGGAAAAAGAAAAAGAAAAGAAAAGAGGGCAAAAAGAATTGGAACAAAATCCCCATGCAATAATAGTAACTTGGTCATACCTTTCAAGCATAACCAAGTTCTTTTAAATTGTCAATGTTGATAGGTTAGTGAATACATATGATCAGACCATCTAATCCTGGTCAGATAACCCCTAGGTTAGAACTAGTGAATACATCTGATCAGACCATCTAATCCTAGTCAGATAGCCCCTAGGATAGAATTAGTGAATAAGTCTAACCAGACTGTCTAATCCTGGTCAGATATCCCTTAGGAAAAATAATATCTTAACCCAACAGTTTAATCTCGGTTATTTGTCTTGTGAAACTAGGTCAGGATGTAGATTAATTGCTTTGCTTGCCTAGCCCAAATAAAACCCACTCGAAGAAAGTGCTACATCAAGTCTTTCCTTGCCTTAGGATAGTTGGAATAAGGTCCCCTTGGTGGTGTCTATGACAAAATTGGATAAAACCCATGTGAAAGCGCTAATCCTAAGTTTTTCCTACACATGACATTTGTCGCTCCCGACCTATGCTTCATTCACCTTTCAATGGTCCAGATCACAGTGCTTGGATCAACGGTTCACATAGCATTCCGGACCCCCCCGCCCGTTCTGCCTTTAACGGAGGGGGGGGTCC
>JZKD02S2233661.1:328673-341099 GCA_000966675.3 Picea glauca
GGGAGGGCCCTATGAAACCCCTTTTCCCGAGGTTCTCCCAAGTTAGAATTCGGTTGTGTAGAACAAGCCATTTAAACATTTTGATTTTTGGCCATTGGGGGATTTTCTAGATTTTTTCCCACTGTTGCTCTGGGTTTTCTTGGTCCTGACCCACGATGTAATACCATGCTTCTTTTAAGTTGAATTCACCCCCATTTTCCTTCCCCATTTCAATTGGTCCTCTTCTTCCGAAACCCCAATTTTCCTTTTCCCCAATTCCTCCTCCACCTCTTTTGTGATTGTTTCGGTTCGGGCTCTATTTTGTGGCTTAAGTTTGTCCCATATTTGCCACATAGCATTGACTTCCCTTTGCTTCCAGTAATGATGGATTTTTGTTTTTCCTTGCCCAATCATTTCCCGTTGAAGCTCCTCTTTGTCCGAATTTTCCATTCTGGGTTCCTGTTTCCATGCATCCTCCCAAAACCTTGCAGTTCTACCATTTCTGAATTCCCAGAAGCTGTGTTCCTAGATCCAGTGCTTGTTGCGCCATGCAAGATTCTAGATGGTTGATCCTTCCCTTGTGCCCATGAACTGAATTATCTCCTGGTCGCTTATGTTCGGGGCATACTTGGCCTTCCATAGGTTTGTCCATGGTACCAAATTGTCTTTCACCCATCTCCACTAGAGCTTTGTCCTGTAGGCTTCATTGGTTACCTGTGGGTCCTGTAACCCCAGACCACCTTTGATTTTTGGGCTGCATACTTTATCCCAGGCCACTAGGGCCCATTTATTTTTATGATCTTCTCCACACCATAGGAAGTCTCGATGGATGACTCTTATATTTTGTAATATTCCTTTGGGGGCTGGGAACACTGACATCATATGCGCCGAGATTGCTTGAAGAACTGTTTTTTTGAGGATAAGCCTTCCAACCAGGTTTAGGGCTCTATATGTCCAGTTTTTTACCCTCTCCTATATTTTGCTGATAACTCCTTCCCACGTGGCCTTGGTGCAGGCTCTTTCCATCAGGGGGATTCCCAAATATTTTGTTGGGAGCATTTTGCGTTCAAACCCCAGAATGTTGGCCAGGTTGCGCTGAATTGTTAGATTAGTGTTGAAGAAATATATCATGGATTTGGAGTGGTTGATTTCTGCCCCTGAGGAAGTATTCTAAAACTCTTTTAAAATCCTTTGCTTCCTTTACTGTAGGTGTGCCATGGAGTAGGGTATCATCCACGAATTGTTGGTGTGTGGAGGTTGGACAGTTCTCATAAGGTTTGATACCTTTTATTTCCCCAGCTACAGTTGCACTTTTTATACTTCTTCTTAGCCCTTCCATCATTAGAATGAACGGGAAGGGGGACATCGGGTCCCCTTGTCTTATGCCTCTGGAGGGACATAAAGGTTTTGCTGGGGCTCCATTGATTAGTAGCGAGTGGCTTGTCATCGAGACTTGAGTGGCTATCCAATTGATCCAGTGCTAGTCGAACCCAAAATATTCCAAAGTCTTAGCCATGTAGTGCCAACTTATTTTGTCGTAATCCTTTTCCAGATCAAGTTGGATTATCATCCCCCCTCTCCTTTGGATTTTTAGTGTGAATGATCTCGTGAGCTTGGATTATATTGTCCAGGATTTGTCTGCCTTCCACAAAACCTGCCTGTTCCTTAGATATCAGTGTGGAAAGTAGTGGCTTTAGTCTATTGGCTATGAGTTTGGATATTATCTTGTAAACTACATTGCAAAGAGCTATAGGCCTGTAGCAATCTGGGGTTCTAGCTTCATTTTCTTTCAAGATTAGAGTGATCATTGTGGCATTTAAATCTTTCAGGATGGATTCCGATATCCTGGAGTCCTCCACCACCCCGTAAATATCATGCTTAACCACTTCCCAGCAGGCTTTGAAGAATTCCACTTTGAACCCATCCGGGCTTGGGGCCTTTCCGTTGGGCATCTCCTGGACCACTTGGTCAATTTCTTCCTTCGCAATGGGTTTGCTTAAGACAACCTTTTGCTCCTATGTGACCAGCTTGGGGGCGTGCTGAATTTTTCTTTGTATGGCCTACAATCTGTCTTGGTTTAGTTCTTGGGATATCCCCTGGAAGTGGTTGACCAGTGTATTCTCAATTTTCTGGTGGGATTCTCTTTTGATCCTGTCTTGATCCCTAATCTTCAAGATTTTGTTGTGGGATCTTCTTGCAATAATTATTCTGTGAAAAAAATTGGTGTTCCTCTTCCCTTCCTTTAGCCACCTTATTCTGGACTTTTTCCACCATAGGGTTTCTTCCTGTAGGTATCTTGCTTCCCAGTCCTGGGTCAAATGGATCTCTTCCTTTTTCCGATCCTCTGTGTATCCCTCTTCAATGCACTGTTCCTGTAGTTTCCTCATTCTGTCCTCAATGCTCTTTTTCCCCTGGTTTATATTTCCAAATACCTCCTTGTTCCACTCCTTGAGTTTTTGTTTGATATATTTGAGTTTTTTGTAAAGTTTGAACATCCTTGTCCCTTAGTCCGGGAGTTCCTCCTACCATCACTGGTTGATGTTCTCCTTGAAGGTGGGATGACCGATACAAAACTTCTCAAATCTAAAAGGTATGTTCTTCGGTGTGGTTTGAAAGTTTGCTTCTAGTTGAACTGGCCAGTGATCTGATCCCCCCCATGGGAGGATGTTTCAGTCCAAAGTTAGTCCCTGTAGCATGATTGATTCCGACACCAAGAATCTGTCTATCCTTATAGCTATTTGGTGGTTACCTAGTCGTTTTTTGTTCCAGGTGAACTGGCCGTTGTTGGTCCTGATGTCCACGAGCTTCATTGTGTCAATGAAAGCTGAGAAATCTTCTGCATCTTTGTCCAACCTTCTGGTGCCCCCATTTTTCTCCATGAGTGTAGTGATGATGTTGAAACCCCCTACCAGGATCCAATGGAGGTTGTGGGTGTGATCCTTTAGATTCTCTAGGTCAAGGAGCATTCTTCTTTTTTCCTCCATCACCTGGGGGCCATACACATTAGTGCATAGAATTTCCTTCGTGTTCCCTATAATTTTCATTTTAATCGAAAGTGTGTTTATCGTGAATTCTACTCCAAGTAGGTTCACCGATTGTGGGTTCCACAGGGTGAGAATACCTCCCACTATCTATTGGATTTCGACAACCAACATATTGTACTTCCTCCAGTGTTTTTTACTGATTGTTTCCATTCTGTCTAAAGTGCATTTTGTCTCTTGAATGAAACATTGGTCAGGTTGTTCTTTACTCAATCAATTTTTAAGGATTATTTTCTTTCTTGGGTTGTTTAGGCCTCTTATATTCCATTTTATGATATTCATTTAAACATGGGGGGGGAGTTGGGGAAAATATTTTTAATCTTACCTGAGTTTATCAACAGGGATCCTAGTTCTTGTAGGGGTACACTATTTGATTTTCTTCCTCTCTTCTGCCTTGCCTGCTTGGGTAAGTGTTGTGGCTGTCCATCACCTATTCTGATTCCTAGGTGTCCTATCTTGCCATGCATGTTCTTGATCCTTCTATATTTTTCTTCCTCCCTTAGGAGGAAGAGATATTGAATGCGATTGAGTTGCTTCACTGGAACATTGTCTACTCCCTACCTTTTCCATTGCTCCAGAATATTCTATAGATCTATGCCTTCCCTTTCCACAATATCTCTAAGATTTGGGTCCTCTATTCCTACCTCACTTGGAGTCATCTCTGAATCTCCATCTGCTTCCTGCATGGGTGTGTTGGCATCTTTGTTTCCTCCTTGCCTAGGACTTGCACCACCTCCCTGTTCACCTCTGTTGCTTGGATTTTCTGTGTTCCCCTGGGTTGCGTGTTCCCTCACTTCAATATACTTCATCTTTTCTATCCCTTCTTCTTCCCCTTGGTTGGGCCTACCCCTTCCTTCTGTTCTAGGCCTGGCTTCTAGGTTGCTTCCTATTGGGGCCTTGCCTTGTCTCTTGTTCCCTCTGCCTTTGTGATTTGGCTTCACAAAACCTTCCTCATCTTGCTGTGGCTTGGTGTTTTCCGCTTCTTTTTTGTTTGTTAAGAGGGAATTATCTTAGTAGGTGTCCATGTTCATGACATATTCTGCATCAAAACAAGATCTTCTCGTAGTCTATGCTTTGTATCCATTCCTCATCCCCAAACTCCAGGCTTATTGCTTCTGGGAGCGCTCCCGAAATATCCATCTCGATGCAGATCCTTGCATAGGATGTATATCGGCCTTTTAGAGTAGCTTCCGATGTCTTGACATATTTTTCAAGCTTGTTCCCTATGGCTTCGAAGGTGGATGGGAGCCAGTAGTCTAGTGGTAAGGAATAAATACTTAGCCAGACTGGGACATTTTTAAAGGTTTCTTTCTCTGGGGAGAAAATTTCCTTCCATGGACGAATGTACAGCCCCGCTGAGGCATGGAAATATGCCCCCCCCCTCAAATAATTTATCCCTATCCTCCAGGTTCATAAAGACCGTGGTGAAGAAACCTTTCGAGCCCAGGTGGAGTTCCACTTCTCCACTTGGCTTCCAATGGTATTTTATCCAGTTGCACAACATTTTTTCTGTGGGTCACAGGCCCATGAAATTGCAAATCAATGCATGCGTCTTCATCTGGTCTCGGAAGAGTTATGTTTGGGGGTATTCCAGTATAACCTTGGGTATCAGTGATGTTTTATTTTTTCACGGGTTGAGCCCCTCTACCTCACTGGGGTTCACCGTTGCTTGCGCACCGTTCTGTGTTTCTTTGGCTCCTTCCTCCATGTGATCACTTTTTTCTCGGTTTCCTTCTTGGTTCTTTTCCGATCCTGCTCCCGAGGTACCTATCAGAGTTTATTTGAAACTGTCACCTCTTGGGCCTTTCCCTTTGTCCACCACTACCTTTTTGTATGCGGGGGTTGCATTCCCTCTCCCTTTGGTGACCATACTAGCCACTGCTGAGACCGTGAGTGTCAAACCCTATCTTGAAAATTTCTCCAGAGCTATCTTTTCGTTCCAGTCTTTTTTACATAACCTCTTGTCTAGGCCTCGTAGTGTTATTATTACTTTGGACATGAATTTATACAGGATACCAAAAGTAATCCCATCTACCACCATTTCCTTGATCTTTATCAAGCAATGCAGGAAGTTCATCTCTCAGACCGAGAAGTTTGTCTTCTTCATGATTCACGCTCAAAGTGAGCGGAAGGTTGCAACCTCATCCATGGCCTCTGCGACAAGTCTCTCCACGCAGCAGAAGCAAGTGGATAAGGTCATGGAGGAATACAAATACATCTTCTCATCACCCACTAGGGTAACTTTGCACTATTAGGTCAAGCACTCAATCGATCTGACCTCCAACACACTGCTACCCGATGGGCCAGTCTATCACCGATGTCTTTTAGAAAATGAGGAAATCAAGTGCTAGATCCAAGAGCTACTCGAAAAGGGGCACATCTACCCAANGGGAGGGCCCTATGAAACCCCTTTTCCCGAGGTTCTCCCAAGTTAGAATTCGGTTGTGTAGAACAAGCCATTTAAACATTTTGATTTTTGGCCATTGGGGGATTTTCTAGATTTTTTCCCACTGTTGCTCTGGGTTTTCTTGGTCCTGACCCACGATGTAATACCATGCTTCTTTTAAGTTGAATTCACCCCCATTTTCCTTCCCCATTTCAATTGGTCCTCTTCTTCCGAAACCCCAATTTTCCTTTTCCCCAATTCCTCCTCCACCTCTTTTGTGATTGTTTCGGTTCGGGCTCTATTTTGTGGCTTAAGTTTGTCCCATATTTGCCACATAGCATTGACTTCCCTTTGCTTCCAGTAATGATGGATTTTTGTTTTTCCTTGCCCAATCATTTCCCGTTGAAGCTCCTCTTTGTCCGAATTTTCCATTCTGGGTTCCTGTTTCCATGCATCCTCCCAAAACCTTGCAGTTCTACCATTTCTGAATTCCCAGAAGCTGTGTTCCTAGATCCAGTGCTTGTTGCGCCATGCAAGATTCTAGATGGTTGATCCTTCCCTTGTGCCCATGAACTGAATTATCTCCTGGTCGCTTATGTTCGGGGCATACTTGGCCTTCCATAGGTTTGTCCATGGTACCAAATTGTCTTTCACCCATCTCCACTAGAGCTTTGTCCTGTAGGCTTCATTGGTTACCTGTGGGTCCTGTAACCCCAGACCACCTTTGATTTTTGGGCTGCATACTTTATCCCAGGCCACTAGGGCCCATTTATTTTTATGATCTTCTCCACACCATAGGAAGTCTCGATGGATGACTCTTATATTTTGTAATATTCCTTTGGGGGCTGGGAACACTGACATCATATGCGCCGAGATTGCTTGAAGAACTGTTTTTTTGAGGATAAGCCTTCCAACCAGGTTTAGGGCTCTATATGTCCAGTTTTTTACCCTCTCCTATATTTTGCTGATAACTCCTTCCCACGTGGCCTTGGTGCAGGCTCTTTCCATCAGGGGGATTCCCAAATATTTTGTTGGGAGCATTTTGCGTTCAAACCCCAGAATGTTGGCCAGGTTGCGCTGAATTGTTAGATTAGTGTTGAAGAAATATATCATGGATTTGGAGTGGTTGATTTCTGCCCCTGAGGAAGTATTCTAAAACTCTTTTAAAATCCTTTGCTTCCTTTACTGTAGGTGTGCCATGGAGTAGGGTATCATCCACGAATTGTTGGTGTGTGGAGGTTGGACAGTTCTCATAAGGTTTGATACCTTTTATTTCCCCAGCTACAGTTGCACTTTTTATACTTCTTCTTAGCCCTTCCATCATTAGAATGAACGGGAAGGGGGACATCGGGTCCCCTTGTCTTATGCCTCTGGAGGGACATAAAGGTTTTGCTGGGGCTCCATTGATTAGTAGCGAGTGGCTTGTCATCGAGACTTGAGTGGCTATCCAATTGATCCAGTGCTAGTCGAACCCAAAATATTCCAAAGTCTTAGCCATGTAGTGCCAACTTATTTTGTCGTAATCCTTTTCCAGATCAAGTTGGATTATCATCCCCCCTCTCCTTTGGATTTTTAGTGTGAATGATCTCGTGAGCTTGGATTATATTGTCCAGGATTTGTCTGCCTTCCACAAAACCTGCCTGTTCCTTAGATATCAGTGTGGAAAGTAGTGGCTTTAGTCTATTGGCTATGAGTTTGGATATTATCTTGTAAACTACATTGCAAAGAGCTATAGGCCTGTAGCAATCTGGGGTTCTAGCTTCATTTTCTTTCAAGATTAGAGTGATCATTGTGGCATTTAAATCTTTCAGGATGGATTCCGATATCCTGGAGTCCTCCACCACCCCGTAAATATCATGCTTAACCACTTCCCAGCAGGCTTTGAAGAATTCCACTTTGAACCCATCCGGGCTTGGGGCCTTTCCGTTGGGCATCTCCTGGACCACTTGGTCAATTTCTTCCTTCGCAATGGGTTTGCTTAAGACAACCTTTTGCTCCTATGTGACCAGCTTGGGGGCGTGCTGAATTTTTCTTTGTATGGCCTACAATCTGTCTTGGTTTAGTTCTTGGGATATCCCCTGGAAGTGGTTGACCAGTGTATTCTCAATTTTCTGGTGGGATTCTCTTTTGATCCTGTCTTGATCCCTAATCTTCAAGATTTTGTTGTGGGATCTTCTTGCAATAATTATTCTGTGAAAAAAATTGGTGTTCCTCTTCCCTTCCTTTAGCCACCTTATTCTGGACTTTTTCCACCATAGGGTTTCTTCCTGTAGGTATCTTGCTTCCCAGTCCTGGGTCAAATGGATCTCTTCCTTTTTCCGATCCTCTGTGTATCCCTCTTCAATGCACTGTTCCTGTAGTTTCCTCATTCTGTCCTCAATGCTCTTTTTCCCCTGGTTTATTTTTCCAAATACCTCCTTGTTCCACTCCTTGAGTTTTTGTTTGATATATTTGAGTTTTTTGTAAAGTTTGAACATCCTTGTCCCTTGGTCCGTGAGTTCCTCCTACCATCACTGGTTGATGTTCTCCTTGAAGGTGGGATGGCCGATACAAAACTTCTCAAATCTAAAAGGTATGTTCTTCGGTGTGGTTTGAAAGTTTGCTTCTAGTTGAACTAGCTAGTGATCTGATCCCCCCCATGGGAGGATGTTGCAGTCCAAAGTTAGTCCCTGTAGCATGATTGATTCCGACACCAAGAATATGTCTATCCTTGTAGCTATTTGGTGGTTACCTAGTCGTTTGTTGTTCCAGGTGAACTGGTCGTTGTTGGTCCTGATGTCCACAAGCTTCATTGTGTCAATGAAAGCTGAGAAATCTTCTGCATCTTTGTCCAGCCTTCTGGTGCCCCCATTTTTCTCCGTGAGTGTAGTGATGATGTTGAAACCCCCTGTCAGGATCCAATGGAGGTTGTGGGTGTGATCCTTTAGATTCTCTAGGTCAAGGAGCATTCTTATTTTTTCCTCCATCACCTGGGGGCCATACACATTAGTGCATAGAATTTCCTCTGTGTTCCCTATAATTTTCATTTTAACCGAAAGTGTGTTTCTCGTGAATTCTACTCCAAGTAGGTTCACCGATTGTGGGTTCCACAGGGTGAGAATACCTCCCACTATCTATTGGATTTCGACAACCAACATATTGTACTTCCTCCAGTGTTTTTTACTGATTGTTTCCATTCTGTCTAAAGTGCATTTTGTCTCTTGAATGAAACATTGGTCAGGTTGTTCTTTACTCAATCAATTTTTAAGGATTATTTTCTTTCTTGGGTTGTTTAGGCCTCTTATATTCCATTTTATGATATTCATTTAAACATGGGGGGGGAGTTGGGGAAAATATTTTTAATCTTACCTGAGTTTATCAACAGGGATCCTAGTTCTTGTAGGGGTACACTATTTGATTTTCTTCCTCTCTTCTGCCTTGCCTGCTTGGGTAAGTGTTGTGGCTGTCCATCACCTATTCTGATTCCTAGGTGTCCTATCTTGCCATGCATGTTCTTGATCCTTCTATATTTTTCTTCCTCCCTTAGGAGGAAGAGATATTGAATGCGATTGAGTTGCTTCACTGGAACATTGTCTACTCCCTACCTTTTCCATTGCTCCAGAATATTCTATAGATCTATGCCTTCCCTTTCCACAATATCTCTAAGATTTGGGTCCTCTATTCCTACCTCACTTGGAGTCATCTCTGAATCTCCATCTGCTTCCTGCATGGGTGTGTTGGCATCTTTGTTTCCTCCTTGCCTAGGACTTGCACCACCTCCCTGTTCACCTCTGTTGCTTGGATTTTCTGTGTTCCCCTGGGTTGCGTGTTCCCTCACTTCAATATACTTCATCTTTTCTATCCCTTCTTCTTCCCCTTGGTTGGGCCTACCCCTTCCTTCTGTTCTAGGCCTGGCTTCTAGGTTGCTTCCTATTGGGGCCTTGCCTTGTCTCTTGTTCCCTCTGCCTTTGTGATTTGGCTTCACAAAACCTTCCTCATCTTGCTGTGGCTTGGTGTTTTCCGCTTCTTTTTTGTTTGTTAAGAGGGAATTATCTTAGTAGGTGTCCATGTTCATGACATATTCTGCATCAAAACAAGATCTTCTCGTAGTCTATGCTTTGTATCCATTCCTCATCCCCAAACTCCAGGCTTATTGCTTCTGGGAGCGCTCCCGAAATATCCATCTCGATGCAGATCCTTGCATAGGATGTATATCGGCCTTTTAGAGTAGCTTCCGATGTCTTGACATATTTTTCAAGCTTGTTCCCTATGGCTTCGAAGGTGGATGGGAGCCAGTAGTCTAGTGGTAAGGAATAAATACTTAGCCAGACTGGGACATTTTTAAAGGTTTCTTTCTCTGGGGAGAAAATTTCCTTCCATGGACGAATGTACAGCCCCGCTGAGGCATGGAAATATGCCCCCCCCCTCAAATAATTTATCCCTATCCTCCAGGTTCATAAAGACCGTGGTGAAGAAACCTTTCGAGCCCAGGTGGAGTTCCACTTCTCCACTTGGCTTCCAATGGTATTTTATCCAGTTGCACAACATTTTTTCTGTGGGTCACAGGCCCATGAAATTGCAAATCAATGCATGCGTCTTCATCTGGTCTCGGAAGAGTTATGTTTGGGGGTATTCCAGTATAACCTTGGGTATCAGTGATGTTTTATTTTTTCACGGGTTGAGCCCCTCTACCTCACTGGGGTTCACCGTTGCTTGCGCACCGTTCTGTGTTTCTTTGGCTCCTTCCTCCATGTGATCACTTTTTTCTCGGTTTCCTTCTTGGTTCTTTTCCGATCCTGCTCCCGAGGTACCTATCAGAGTTTATTTGAAACTGTCACCTCTTGGGCCTTTCCCTTTGTCCACCACTACCTTTTTGTATGCGGGGGTTGCATTCCCTCTCCCTTTGGTGACCATACTAGCCACTGCTGAGACCGTGAGTGTCAAACCCTATCTTGAAAATTTCTCCAGAGCTATCTTTTCGTTCCAGTCTTTTTTACATAACCTCTTGTCTAGGCCTCGTAGTGTTATTATTACTTTGGACATGAATTTATACAGGATACCAAAAGTAATCCCATCTACCACCATTTCCTTGATCTTTATCAAGCAATGCAGGAAGTTCATCTCTCAGACCGAGAAGTTTGTCTTCTTCATGATTCACGCTCAAAGTGAGCGGAAGGTTGCAACCTCATCCATGGCCTCTGCGACAAGTCTCTCCACGCAGCAGAAGCAAGTGGATAAGGTCATGGAGGAATACAAATACATCTTCTCATCACCCACTAGGGTAACTTTGCACTATTAGGTCAAGCACTCAATCGATCTGACCTCCAACACACTGCTACCCGATGGGCCAGTCTATCACCGATGTCTTTTAGAAAATGAGGAAATCAAGTGCTAGATCCAAGAGCTACTCGAAAAGGGGCACATCTACCCAATCTCATCACCTTGTGGAAGCCCAATCATGCTTGCAAAAAACAAAGATGGGTCATGGTGACTCTTCATTGATTACTGGGCCCTAAATAAAATCATAGTCAGGTACCAATACCCAATTCCCCGAATTGATGATCTCCTTGACCAGCTCAAGGGTGCCAAATTCTTCAGTAAGATTGATCTGAAGTCTGGCTACCACTAGGTCCCAATAGAGCAGATTGATGTATGGAATATTTCCTTCAAGTCCAAAGAAGGTATTTTTGAATGTTTGGTCATGCCCTTTGGCTTGACAAATTCCCCAACAACTTTCATGAGGATGATGGATGATATCTTGCAACCTTTCACCAATTCTTTTGTGGTGGTGTATTTGGATGACATCGTCATCTTCAACAAGAATTGGGCAGAACACTTACAACACATTCAACAGGTTATGCACACTCTGCGATAATACAAACTATATGAAAATTTGGAAATATGCTCCTTCGGCATGAACATGGTCCAATACCTAGGATACATTGTTGATGAGCATGGGGTGCATGTTGATCCAGCCAAGATCTAGGTCATTCGTGACTGGCCAAACACGACCACACTCACTGAGCTTTAGAGATTCTTAGGCCTTGCCAATTTCTATCGTAGGTTCATGTTGGGATTCTCCCACATTGCATGGAACCTTAGCCAAGTGACCAGGGGTGGTGGCAAGGAAAAATTCATGTGGGCCAATTGCAACAGAAAGCGTTCGATGATTTGAATTAATGCTTGTGCTCAACCTCGATCCTCTCATTACTCAACCTGCAACAACCTTTTGAGATTGAGACAGATACTTCAGACTATGTTGTGGGCACAATTCTCACTCAGAATGGACATCCCATGGCCTATCATAGTGAGACACTATCAGATACTGTCCATAAGTACCCCACTTACGATAAAGAAATGTACTCCATTGTACAATCCTGCTACCAGTGGTGGTATTACATTCTTGGAAAGGAGACAGTCGTCCAAACTAATAATAATCCTTTGCAGTTCATGCATACACAAGGAAAAGTGTAGAATGACCACCATAAGAAATGGTCCACATACTTGCAATAGTTCCATCTCAACATCAAGTATAAGACATGGAGCACAAACTGTGTTGTTAACTGCGTCAATCGACCTCCAATTTCTACACTAACCATGGTTCTACAGTCCCGCGGACATGAGACCTATGGATGACCCCAACTCTATGAACGAGATCTTGACTTCGCTACTACCTACTAGATGCTGGGCACAAACACATCTGTCATTGATTTTCATCTGCAGGAGGCTCGATTGTTGTGCCATATGTGTTGGGTATGTGTGATATTCTTTTCATGTGTGTGTGTGTGGGCACGTCAGATTTGACAACTGCGTCTGATGATCCCTCTAGTAGTGTTGTTTGTGTCATGTGCACTGGGTGCTTCCTAGGGGGTCCTAGGTATATATGCCCCCTTGGTTATGGGAAACGTTCGGGGCAGCGCCCCAAAATTTGTTTTTGGGTGGTTTTTGCTATTTTTAGTGGTTTTCTAAATTAATTCCGTATTAAGGGATTAGGGTTTTGGTATCTACGGAATACCTAAAAACATTGTATATATTGTATGG
>JZKD02S2233661.1:367879-398834 GCA_000966675.3 Picea glauca
ATTGGGATCATGATGATAGGGGGAGCATGAGTGTTTCCATCAATGACAAAGGGGGAGATTGTTGGAATATTGGTTGTTGTCATTGATGTCAACCCTAGTCATTGGTTTTGGACCGAAATATTGATGAAGGTAATTGCACATGAAGGACAATGCACATTCAGATGAAAAAACCATGGATGGATAGTATAGATCACGTTGTTTCTAGTGGTATGTGACACGTCACATGGATCCTCATTGTTGAGGAGAAATGAATTTTTGAATATAACAAAGTGAATTGAAGAAGGAAGTACACGTAGGCCCTAAAGATAATTAAAGAAAAGAATTACAAAATAATAAAGTGTCAGGTCGGACCTAATGTTAAAAGGAAGTGACATAAATGGTATAAATAAATATCATTATACATTCATTTGATACACAAGTCAAATTTCAAAGGAAATAAGAAGTAAAGAAGGCCGGATTTCAAGGGAGGATGAAGTCTTCTGGTGATGTGTTCTAAGGTATGTTATTTTCAGGTCATCTTAGCATTTTCGCTATAACATTTTTTCTAGAACGATTCAGATGGTAAAATTGCTATGGTATTGAGAAGACACATCAAGGTACCTTTGGTAAAATTTTTAGCTCTTGATTCTCTATAATTATGGAGATACACTCTGTGGAGGTTAGGGTTTTTGACCAGTCCTAAAGCTAGTCAATAAATATGTGTTCCGGGTAAAAAAATCATAACTTCTTCATAGAGAATCCAAATGAAGTGGAAAATATTTCATTGGAAATAGTATGGATTGTGGTTTTGTGCGTGTGAGTTTCATAGTCGGATGTTAAATATTGAGTGTGGGGCATTCTGTACAAGTTCGGTCTCCTGAATAAACCAGAATTGAACAAGGTCTACCATTCTCTCTATAAATTCTTTTTGGAGAAGTTTCAGAGAATAAATTGAGTAATATTATCTACAAGATCAGAGTAATCCAAGAATTGAATAATTTCATAAATTGAAGAAGTCTCAGGAAGCATTATCAGGTTCTATGTGATGGTTGGTTGATGGTGATGATTTAATGTAAAGTTTTATTATCTCTCATATATTATTGGGTGGAAGGAAGGGCCAAGGATGGAGAGTTCAAATATCTCTTGATATTGGATGATTGTATCTTCCTCTTGGAGGTTTATACCTCGCTTTACATTTGGAAGCTGTAGCTACCTTTGGAAGTCATTAGTTCCCTTGAACAATAACTATTGATTATTTATCATATATTGTGCATGGTGTATTGTGGTGTATTGGTGTAACTCTTATACTATTTTTCATTGCTCATTGGATATAATTGAATGGTTTAAGTATAAGTTGAAAAAGGTTTTAAATTGTAATTGATACTGATTCACCCCCCTCTCAGTATCAACAACCTGGTGGTAGCCAGACTTCATATCAATGTTACTAAAGTATTTCTCCCCCTTGAGATGATTAAGGAGATCGTCAATTCTGTGAATCGGGTACCGGTTCTTGATTGTGATTTTATTTAGGGTCTGGTAATTAATGCAAAGTCGCTAGGTCCCATCTTTCTTTTTCACCAGCACGATTGGGCTCCCACAAGGAAATGAGATGGGACAGATGTGCCCCTTGTTGAGCAGTTCTTGGATCTATCGTTTGATCTCCTCATTCTCTAAAAGAGAGCGGTGGTAGACTAGCCCATTGGGAAGTGATGCATCGGAGGTCATATCGATGGGATGATTGACCTTACAGTGCAGAGGTACCCCAATAGGTGAGGAGAAGATGTCTTTGTATTCCACCACAACCTTGTCCACTTGATTCTGCTGTGTGGAGAGGTAGATCACGGAGGCCCTGGATGTGGCTGCAATATTTCGCTCACTCTAAGAGTGAATCATGAAGAAGAAAAACTTATTGGTCTGAGAGATGACCTTCCTGCATTTCTTGGCAAAGATAAAGGAAATAACACTAGGTGGGACTGCCTTGGGTATCATGTATAATTTCCTATTCAAAGTAATAATAACACTATGAGGCCTAGAATCATATACAACATGAAGTTTCATAAATAAGGTTGGACCAAAAGAACATTACTAACTTTGAGAGGAGCGACATCACACAATACCTCATCTTTGAAGGGTTTGATGCCGTACGACATGCGACACTGTTGGTTGACGCAGAGATTGCTTCCTTGGCAGAGCCATCCAATTGTGTAGGGTTGCGGGTACGACGTTGTCGGCATGGATAGCTTCTTGATGACCTCTTCTGAGACAAGGTTCTTCCAACTACCGCTATCAACAATAAAGTGCAACATGATGCCTTTTACCCACATCTGTTAATGAAAGAGGCACTTGCCTTCTTTTGGCTCGTCTGGTTCACCGGGTTGGACCTTGGTGGTAGAAACGTCGCCACTGGGTTCCACATTGATGATCCATATCCCCATTTCTAGTTTTGACTCAGATTCGAAACCAATATTTGATTCATAGTATTTCACCTCAGCCACCAGCGATTACTTGGAGCAGCAATAGACAATGTTATGCTAGGGGCTCTTATGGAAGTTGCACCATTTCCCGATATCTTTATTTATCTTTCTGATGTCCTTCTTTTCTTGTGACCTAGAATGGTTGTCCCGAGGCTGTATTTATTTTCTCTATCCTTTGTTTTGCATGCTGGGGGATTCCCTTTACTTGCTTCTGATGTGAGGGGTTCCCAAGCCCAAATTTCCATGTATTTTGTTTAATCTTTTGCTCGATTTTGATGACATATTGGCAGGCCATGCACAAGGATGAGATGTTGAAAAACTCCATTTCGACATGGATGTATTTATGCAGACCACCACGATACTTGAGCACCAGATGTCACTCAGAATATTTGATACCTTGCTTGGTGCGCAAGGTATGGAAGATATTTTTGAACTCTAGCACTGCTTGGTCTCTTTCCTGCTGCAATGTGGTCCATTTTGTATACATGTTGTCATAACTTCCGGCAGGGTAGTATTTTTCCTTGATAGCGTCCTTGAATGACCACCATGTGACCACAAATGTAAATAATTAGGGTTCCTATGTTTCCTTTTTCTCACAGAAAGTATCCCACCAATATTTGACATGGGGAACAACTTTGAGGAGCGCAAACATAATCTTTTCTCTGTTCAAAAAGTCATGGAAAAAAAATACCCTTCTAGTAGATTCAACCATTTATCTACAACATCTGCGTCTATTTGACCTTCAAATATGGGAATATCAAAGTTTATTTTTACCTTTAAGGGGTCGATGCCTCCGTTTGAGGAAGATGCATCGCCTGTTGGTAGCCGCCGAAGGATTTGCGCAAAACTATCCATAATTTCGATCCTCTATTGCGTGAGGGATTCCTCGAGAAACATTTTGAAAGGATCTTATGTCCCATCGTATTTATTTTCTCCCACCATTAGAGGTCGCTTGGGAATGTGAGAGATTTTTTCCTCAAGAGAGACAAGATCGAGACCCAAATCTTTGTACCCTGACCTCGTCAGAGACATGCATTAAGAATGACAAGGAGCAGACTGCTCTGATACCACTGATCCTAATTTTATAAGAAGAACGAAAATGAATACATATTATTATTATTCTTAACAAAGATACACAAGAATAACAAGGATACAATAACATAGATACAATAAAACTAGTTTCTATTCAATAAGAAAATGTGCTGAAACTGTAAAATGCAGTGGAAAACAAGCTTGCTAGAATGGTGGCAACTTATCTCCGAGAAGAGATGTGATGGTTGTGCTTATTCGCAAGAATATGGTTACAATGAGGTTGTCCAAGCCTTTTTTACAATAAACAAGAATTCCAAAACCCTAGACATCCAAAAAGCTAACCCTAGGAGATGAAATGCCAAAAGTCATGTGGGCCCCGTTGGGGTAAGCTAGTACATCAACTTCCCAGGTTCGTAACTTTTTCATATGATCTTTGCATTAGGCACACGATAGCCCGTTGGAAAGGTCTATCCAAGGAATACACATGTTTTCGTCATATTGTGATTTTGTATATAGTCTGACAATGGCGAGCCCTTAAAAAGATGTTTAGGTCCTCAAAACAGCCTCGAAAGTCAGGAACCCAAAAACTAGGAAAAAACTGCCAAAATAAGTGAGTTGGAATAGGTGGGAGGCCACCAACATCCATATGGATCACAAAGTGAGTTTATTAACATAAATTGACTTAGGGAACTTAAGTAAATGGGGATATCTAATCTCCACCCTTGAACTTGGTTAGATAAGATCTAATCGTAGCCATTGGTTCCTAGGTTAACCTAATGATGAAGTTAAAGAAAAGGAAAAGGAGGAAAAGGGAATTCATTGTTTCACTTCAATTTTGAGTGAAGGAGAAGAGGAGAAGTGAGGAAGACGAGGATAAAGGGGCACACTTGAGGAATAGGAAGAGGGTGTACTTATTCCAAGGAAGGGCACACTTTCAACATATGAAGGACACACTTTTTTCTATAAGAAGGGCATAGTTTCCAAGGTATTTCTTAGTAACAAATACATGAAGTACAACGCTGAAGTATGTGATAGAGGGCATTGTTTCCTAGGTAGTCAGATAAAAAAAATTACAAGTAAGAAAAGGGAATCTAACTAGAGATAAGTTTGTTGTATTGCTTGCTGTAATATTTTCCCTATAAATTCCTAATAAATTTTCTCTTCACTAGTTTTCCCCTTGGGGGTTTTTGCAGGGTCACGTTGAAAAAAATTCATGATTAAAATTTCTGTGGTGTGAATTTTTATTATCAACATTTTAAGTGGAAAATATTAGAGGTGTATCTCATGTTTTAATAACTGTTAAAATGCAATTTTTGGACAACAAAATTTTTATTTATTAAACCTTATAACATCAACTTTAAATGAGCATGATATCAGTTCTTGAAGGAAGAAAATATACATGTTAGTGACCTCGAGATAGTACCTAAGAAAAACCTATTATAAAAACATAAGAAACATAAAAAATATTAATGGTATCGAAGCTTAAGGGAACAAGAGAGGGCTGATTAACTGCAGATAGTGGACAATTTTTTTATCTCACCCTGGAAGCTTCATTTTCACACCCGATATTGGTGTGTGAGTAGTATATTGCTTTGGTCATTTTTTTATTAGTTGGAAGCCATGTCATGTGGAGGGTTGAGGGTGGAGGATAGACTAGCAGGTGTTGGCAATTGGTCTCCATGGAAGGGTAGGATAGTTTTGATTTTGGAGGAGCCTGAGCTATGGGACATTGTTGAAAATCCTATGGTACCTCCTACTGATGCAATGCTCTTGGCTGATTTTAGGAAGAGGAACATCAAGGCCAAGAGAATTATCCTAGATGAAATAAAATACCACAATATTCCTCATGTTTCCAGTAACGACTTTGCATTTTAGATGTGGCAGTCCTTGTGTAGTCTTTACCAGATCCCTAACCAAAACTAAAATATGGTGCTCCAAAAGAAGTTGAGGGGAACTAAGATGATGAAGACTGATTCAATCACCTCATACCTCATGGTATTTTCTCAGATTCATGATGAGTTGGTAGTTGTGGAGGAGGTAGTGGATCCATATGAGTTGGTGAGGACAACCTTAAATGTCTTCTCCAAACCATGGGATAGCTATGTACAAGGCATTGTAGCTAGAGAGCATATACCCAGTTAGGAGAGGTTATGGGATGGGTTTGTAAAGGAGGAGATCAGGTTTGGCTCAAGATATTCTAGTCAACATCATGGTGGGGATGATGAGAGGGATATTTTTCTTTTGGAAAAGGGAGGGAAGAAGACCAAGAAGGGTCCCAAGAGTGGGGACAAGCAACAACAAAAGGGAGGCGAGAAACAAAAGGATATGAGAAAAGTTAAATGATTTTCTTGTAAAAATATGGGTCACTATGCTAGATAGTGTCCCAACATGAAGAAGAAGAAGCAGGGTGGAACAACAACATCAACTGAGGAGGATGAGTTCACCTCTCTATTTGAGAGGGATATATCCTTGCTTGTCAGTTTGTCTACAAATGATACACCATCCAATGTATGATACATAGTCAATGGAGCATTCGGTTATATGTCTAGCATTAGAGAGCACTTTATTAATATTATAGAGTCTGGGATAAATTTGGAGATAGTGCTTGGGAATAACGCCATAGTCAGGGTGGCTGGGTGTGGAACAATTTCCTTTCAGAGGGAGTTGAGGCCACCCATGGTGTTCAGGGATGTATTGTATGTCCCTGGGGTAAAGAAGTATCTGATATTAGTTTCCACCATTTAGGATAGGGGATTTGAGGTGTCATTTCGAAGTTATGAGGTCCTCATTTACCCTAAGGGGTCTAGTATCACATCAAACAGAGTGTTTGGGACTCGTGATGGGAAACTGTATAGACTCAATTTTCAACCATTGCATGCTTTGTCTAGTAGAAACGACAACAACGATTTGTGACATAGAAGGATGGCTCACTTTCATCATGGAGCTCTAAGGGTGTTGAGGGATATTATGAAAATATTTCCATAGTTCGACACTAATCATTAGGAGGTATGCACGGGGTGTTCTCTCGGGAAGTACACCAATAATGTCTTTTCAAGTAGTGACAATAGATCAGTTGGGATGATTTATTTGGTACACTTTGATGTGTCTGGGCCCATGTCATTAGTTTCCTTGGGTGGATATGAGTACTATATGAAATTCATTTATGACCACTCCAGGAGGACCTGCATCTATTTTCTAAAGACCAAGAGCAAGGTATTCAAGAGGTTCCAAGAGTTTATGGCTCTTGTGGAGAACCAAATAGGGAGAAATATCAAGGTCTTGAGGTCGGAAAATGGGGGCGAGTTTACCTCCACAGAGTTTAGATACTTTTGCAAACATGAGGGTATTAGGAGACAATTGAGTGTTCCTTACAACCATCAGCAGAATGTGGTTTTTGAGAGGAAGAACATGGCTATTTTTGATGCAACAAGATCTATGTTGCATGATCAGGGGTTTCCATTTTTCTTATGGGATGAAGTTTGCAGTACTATAGTGTATCCGCAGAATATGAGTCCACAAAGATGATGTAAGTGGGAAAACCCCCTATGGACTACACTAGGGTTCTAAAGTGTAGGCAAAGATAACCATATAAAGTATCCTAATTTTAACAACTATCCCAACATTACCCCACAATCATACATAAAAAGCAAAGTATAGGGATTCAGTAGTCCTACCTTAAACTCCGCGTCCGATATCGATCCCTTTGTGCTTAGTTGTTTTTTGACTGCAAGTCTCCTCCCAAGGCTGACCTGCATTCATCAAAAGACAAACAAGAAACTACAAGCATTCATTCTACATATGGATTAGTGGGTTAGATATCATAATCAAAATGCAAGTAAATCATGAAGATTGAAGACATCATTTGGTAGGACGGGAAAAGTATTTCTTTATATTAATCTCACAAAGTCAGTTACAATATGACACCGACAAATGCTCCTCGAACTCGGTCCTGAGCTCCTCTTCACCATGCACCAACTGCTTCCACGTACTCTTCTCCTCTTCAGTTCTCTCTAGGAAAATGGCAAGGATTTGCAATGGAGGAAAAAAGGGATGAAAAAGGGAATTCTGGCTCAAACTCACAACGTGGTTGCAAAATATTGGGGCAAAGGGAGGATATTGAAATGGGTAGATTTTCTTTGCTCTCATGCTTCCTTTTGAAATGGGACCCCCACACCTTCTTTTATAGGCCAAAAAGCTCCGACTATAGGCGGTCAAAAGATTAGTAACGACCCAAAAGCCCATATCCCTTTGAAAATTTTATTTTTTGCACTTTTTGTGAGTGTACACGGGCTGTAATGGTGCAGAAAGCATGTGAACATGGGCAATAGTGGTGCAGGGCACGTACATCTTCAAGAAAATGGTTTTTTTAGAAGAGTTGTTCAATGATGGCTTGACAAAGATAGCAAGTAAGATGGCCCGATGCCAGGTATGCATGTATGGTGCAATTTAGGGTTATAAAAGATGCCCCCTAATGTGTGAGGTTAGAATATCATATGATGACCGAAATACATTACAAATATTCACCAACGTACGAAACGAGTGAGCCTAGAGACCAGAGTTCAGGAGGTGCCATCTGCAAAATAATAATTTGTCTCACCGAGGCGGGCATACCCATGCTCGGGATGAAATAAAATCATGGCTGCCAATCAAATACACTGCAGATCCATGTCATATAACTATATAAAGTGTATCCATGAGCAATAAACAATGGATCTACATCTACATCTCAAAATCAAAATATATACATGTATAGTATCCATCTTTAAGAAGCCAATGATGAATGATGGCTGGAGATGAGGCCTTCAAAGATTGAGCAACAACTTCAAGATCTTAAAAAATCAGGTAGGAGTGTAATATCATTCTATGACTTCACTACCTAGAGGTCTTCGACAGCTCGTCAGGAACAGACAAGAGGATCTCAGTGACCAGGCAAATAACTTCATTGATTTTGAGCAAGGAATTGAATGGTATTTCGGGGTGGCTGGGAATGAGGACAAGAGACAGAATGCAGAAGGGCCGACTCAAGCTTAGTAAAACTTCCCCTGGACAAAAGCATGACAAATGATGAGACTGAGGCCACATGGCATTGACAAAAGTTCATGATGTAGGAGGCAATGCGGACATTCCATATGTTTGGAAGGATAACCAACTGGAGGAGGATATGACTCTATGTAGTGAGAATAGCTTCCTAAGGTCATATTAAATCCTAGAGCTTGATGAACAAACGAAAGGATGTGCTTTATCCAAGGGAAACTCATTATGATGCCAATAAAAAGAAAATACTTTTCCCTTCCTCTTTTTGGGCTATATTTGATTTTTTTTTGTCTTTTTCAATAATTTTGGAAAGTCTTGAAAAATAATAAAAGAATGCTATGTTACAAAGGAGGAACGAGTGTCACAGACATACTATTTCCAAGCGCAAGGAACACACTGATGCTCAGATCAAGAAGACATATGCAGGAAAAGAACACTCAGGGAAAATCCTCCATGGGTCAAGGTGTCAAGACGCAGAGGCAAAGTGCTATAAGGACTGTGTATAAGGCATGCTTCAGATGGTTCAGTTGAGAGCAACATGGAGCCGACATTAGGACAAAGACGTAGGAATGAAAATGCGATTAATAAGACACAATGATAATGTACTTTGATGTAATTTTAATGAGACCAAAGAAGGTAAGCTCGATGTTTTTTTTTTCATTTTTAGAGAGTCTGAAAAATTGTAAAAGGAGACTCCACTGGGGTACCTTTTTCGAAGGTAGTCTAGTCGGTTCGAAAAAGGGGTAAAATAGCACCGAAAATACATGTATTCAAAACCATTTTAACGAGTGTGATAAAGACAATATCACTCGACAATCTTTTCATTTTTAAGGAGTCTGAAAAGAGCTTAAATATGGACTCCGTAAGGGATGTTATTTTGGACCAATTTAACGAGTGTGAAGAAACAAGGTCACTCGACAATCTTTTCAATTTTAGGGAGTCTGAAAAAATATTAACTATGGATTCTGTGGGGGTTCCTTTTTCGTAATTTTAGTCCCTCAGGCTCGAAAAAGGGTTAAAATTATACCCGAGAATACTCTTCTAGAGAACCGAAGCTCCTAGAGTATACCTTTGTTCGTACAATTGACCGTCCAGACTGAAAAAGGGGTAAACTACCACCGAACAAACGTTCCTTCAAGTTTTAGTTTGGTGAGCGTGAAGGGAAACAAGATCACTGGACAATATTTTCATGTTTAGAGGGTCTGAAAAGGGCTTAAAAGAAGACCCGTCATTGTTTGGGAGTCCCAAGGGCAAGGTCAAGAGTGATAATGAATCATGCAAATGAGGCTCAAAGTCGTAATTAAGAAAAACTAATAAGGACTCCCGAGCCTATAGTCATTAACGATGGCATGGATGCAAAAAGAAATGAGGATCTAACTAGAGCATCCATGTATAGGTAGGCTCTACCACTAAATTACGACACTTCTGAAGAAACAAATATGGTTCTGTGTTGCAATTCGGTGGGTTTGATCCTATGGCAAAGAGGAAAAGACAACGAGATGCAAAAAATGGAGGTGGAAACCTAACTTAGATGCAAAAAGTTGGAAGAACAAATTTTTTACCAAAGGACCTTTAAAAATGAATCAACTCTCAAAAAGTTTCCCAATACCAAAAGTAACATGTATCGTAACATCCCATAAGAAACTCAAGAACCATACTAAACAATCTTCAAGCTAGAAAAAATGACAAAAGGGTCCAAAAAATGACAAAAAGGGGCAAAAAAGTCTATAAATAGAAGCTGGTAGCTCATTATCACCATTGTAAATTGAGAATTGATCGAAGTCAAAAACACCCATTTTCTAAAATATTTGATTCCGAGAGATTCAAAGGACAAAATGAACTTCCGCTTGGACCAAGTAAGTACAAACTAGATCCTCTTGCATTCCTATACTTTCCTTTTGCATTTTAATTTGTTTTTTTTTGGGGGCGCACACCTCTAAAAAAGGTCGGCCCTACGTGTATGCAGAATGTCTTAGGAAAACCAAAGCATGCCTGCGTGCATAAAACAATATTCCCGTGTGCATACACGACTGTGTCCAATACAGTCTGCGTACACCCTCCAAATTGTGAAAAAATTTAAAAAATAAATATTTTTGACTCTCTTTTGAATGTTCTTTTTGCAGGATGTACGTTCATTGGAGAGAAAGGGAGCATGAAGACATTGATTCTTTGGTCTCAGAAGACCCTTCTTCTCTTTCTTTATTATCTCAATGTGGTTTGTTGATATACTTCTAGTGTCCACTCATGAGGGCACAAACTAGGTTACTGAACGCCTTGGTAGATTCCTGGCACCCGGACGTCGAGGCATTTATGCTCGAGGGGAAATCATTGACTCCAATGACTGAAGACATTTACTTCCTGATTGGTCTCTCTAGGAAATGGGATCCAGTCAAATTACGTACCTTTCCCCTCGGGCCTCACACCATAGCCAAGTTAATCGGACTACACTGCGAGGTGGGCACATATAAAGTGGGTTCTCAGGTGCTGATCCACAAGATTTCCAACCTATCATTGAAAGTGGTAGTTTTACTTATTGGGTGGATCATTGGATCCATGGATTTAATCAAGATTCCCAGGCGCACATGCATTGTGCATTATAGTGCTTGAATGCACGAGAGTTCGACTGGAGCACAACCAAGATAGATTGCATGAAGAGACATCTGACAGAGTGTCGGGTGTGGGAGAACAAAAACTTTGGGTTCAAGACTATTTTATGTTCTTTATTCTTCGAGAGGATATCTATTCTCCGTCCATGAGAGACAGTACAAGGGCATGGGGCCTCCCTCCCATCATTATATATATGGGCGGTGCTATTTTTGTGACAGGGGGGAGGGAGGACTATTGAGGCCTTCGATGATAAATTTTTCGACTGGTGGTCTCGGTAGATTCTGGCCATAGAAAACTACTCCTATGCCAAGATCAACTTCTCCAGGGATATTGATATGCCCGTACCTGCTGGAGTAGAATGAGGAGAGATAGGTATGTTTGTTTTTCAAAGTTATTTAACTTTTAGATATTTTTATATATATCATTTTTATGTGTACCAGAGTATCTGACAACTATGTATCTGTTATGTACAGATGTGGGAATAGTGCGTCCAACACAATTCTCAAGGACCAGGTGGTGTCCTTGACCAGAGGCAGGACTAGCCGCAGCCACCGAAACAACAACAAAAGCAGGGGAACCTCCAACTGGAGAGGTTGAGAGAGTATTGAGACATGTGGAGCGGAAAATCACCGTGCTCACTCGCATTGTCCCTATGGCAGAGATCGAGGATTTGCCACCAGCGATGCAACCTCATGTAGTTGGGGTACCATGGACCTAGGTCCAACTCTTCCACCGTTTGGAAAATTTCGTTGTTCACTATGGCAGGGCCAATAGGCCCTGCCCTTAGCTAGGCTGGTATTTCTTACGTGCCGAGGGCACCCTTTGTATATTTTTGAGGGCATAAGCCCTGTGACTCTTACTGGACATATATATTTTTGAGGTTCTTGCGCCCACCTATGTACTCTGATACTTTCAATATATATATGCGTATTTACATCTTTTTATGTTTTGTGGATTACATTTATTTACAAATGTATTTACATGTGCATGTGTGTGCTTTTTCTTACATGTGTGCAATATGCCAATCTAATACATGATTAGCTAGAGTATCTGTGATTTGATTCAATCTCCTAGGAACATGGATATACGTAATGTAATCAAAGATTCATTCTAAGAGACGTACCCTAAGGAACCGTTGGTTTAGAGTACGATCGTAAATGCGGTAAACCCCATTTAACTGAGACACAACCAACTGAGCATATAAGTAGACCCAGAGGTGAGAGATACCATGCGACAAAGCGTCATGAAGCATATCTAAGACTGCGCTGTATTTGACAACATTGTTTGTGGTGTCTCCTAAACAGATACCTTCTGAAGATAGCAACTAGCCCTGAGGTGTGAAAATCACCCAAGCTGCGGAAGCAAGCCTCCGAGTGTGTCCTCTAGCTTCATCCGCAAGCCCAACAAACACCTCTAATTCACTTGACATCTACCACAATGAAAAATATGACATCAAAAATGACACATCCATAAAACCAAAAAGACAAAAACTAAAAGAGAAAATTTATAAGAACTATACATATGTACAAGAAGTCACCCAAGGTGACCTTCCTATGAGTAATACTTATTGAGGTAGAGCCCATTTCTAGGCTCCGCCAAAGCATTTCCCTCAAATTCCACTAGATGATAAGCACCCTTCTTTAGAACCTCCTTCACGATGAAACGTCCAAACCACATGGGTTTGAACTTGCCTGCCCCTAGGGGATCCTTATCTTGGTCATAGACAAGGACAAGGTCGCCTTCAGTGAAAATACGAGGATGAACGAAATGATCATAATGACACTTGAATTTTTGTTTGTGAGCCTCGTTGGCCAAGGTTGCATTTCGACGCTGCTCATCGGGATACTCAAGATATAATAAATTCTCCTCAAGCGGTGAAGTGTTTGGAAATAATTGTACTGCCAACTTTAGAGACGAGATCTGGAACTCTATAGGAAAGACTGCTTCCAACCCATAAATGAGTTGAAAAGGTGAAAAACCGATTGCAGTCTTAACAGACGTTCAATAGGCCCATAATGCCGAGTACAACATCAAATGCCAATTTGACTTGGCCGAATTGATCGTTCATTGTAGAATAGCCTTAAGGGACTTAATCACAGATTCCACCTGACCATTCGCTTATGGGTAATAGGGTGACGAGTGTTCTTTCCTCAACCCAAGATTTGTCGTTAACTCAGACATCATTTTTTTCTGAAAGTGACTGCCATTGTTAGTTACAATCTCTCTCGTGACGCCGAACCTTGCTATTATCTGGTTAAACAAAAAGAGAGTTGTTGTCTTGCCATCATCTTTGAATGTTGGCATAGCTTTGACCCACTTCATGAAGTAGTCTACTGCTACGACGATATAATGGTGGCCCGTTGCTGAAGGAGGGGTGCATATAGTGTAATCAATCCCCCACTTGGTGAAGGGACCAACTGTGATGACGAGAAACATGGGAGCATGGTGCGTCCTCATCTTTCGAGAGAATATCTCACACGGGTGGAACTTCTTGACCGATTCAACACAATATTTGATTAATGTCGGCCAAAAGTAACTGGCTTGTAGAATCTTTTGGGTTGTTTCCAACCCAGACAAATGATCTCCACATGCTCCAGTGTGGCAATTGTTAAGCATGATTTCCGATTCTTCATGATTGAGACAACAATGAAGGATGTGATCTACACCTCGACGATACAAAGTGTCCTCAAGTATGAGATAGTTCTTGGCCTGATGGAATATACGACGACGCTCATCACGAGAAGCAAAGGTGGGGAACTTCAAAGTCTGGAGATAGACTAGTATATCTCCATACCAGGGGTCTGGAGATGGGATTAAAAACATGTCTCCTTTAATAGGTGACTCCTCGGGTATAACATCACCTCATTCAACCAAAAGTTCCGAGATGAGTTCCATGAAGACCAACAACTTTTTGGATTTCGCTGACACAAAATCCAAGTCAAATTCTTGGAGGATAAATATCCATATACTGATATTTCCGTCGATTACACGTCGTGTCAACACGTATTGAAACAGATTCACAATGGTAATGACGGTGGTCTTGTGAAACAAGATATAATGACGGAACCATTGGACAACATGAACAACAACCAACACAAGTTTTTCAACATGGGAATAATTGAGTTCTGTTCCAACTAGGCCTTGGCTCAGGTAATAAATCACATATTCTTCGAGCAAATCATCCTCCTGAACCAAGACCATACCGATGATCGACTCCGCAGTGGCCAAGTACAATAAAAAATATTTAGTATAATTGGGTGGCCGAAGAATACGGGAAGACATGAGGGCGCATTTCAATGCTTTGAAAGAGCATTGAGCGGCTTTGTCCCAATGAAAAAGAACACCCTTCTTCAGTAAACGCATGAAACCCTTTGTGATCTCGGCATAGTTTGCGATGAAATGCTATAAGAAGTTTGATTTTCCCTGCAAACTCTGAAGCTGAGGGACTGTGCATGGGGGAGGCAACTAAAATATCACCTCAACCTTTAGAGGATCAACCATGATCCCTGTTGTCAAAACTATGAAACCTAGTAGACGACCTAATGTTATGCAAAAAATTCATTTGTTTGGATTCAAGAGAATTTGGTAGTAGAGACATTGCTCAAAGATAAGTCGGAGGTGTGTAGGATGATCATCTCTCTTACGATATCGTGATGCTAAATCATCTAGATATGCCTCGACTATGTGTTTGAGATCGTGGAAAGAAAAAGACATGGCCCGCTAAAAAGTAGCTCCAACATTTTTCAGACCAAAAGGCATCTTCCGATAAGTGAATGTACCCCATGGACAAATGAAAGAGGTTTTGTGTTGGTCTTCGGGTTTGATCTGTATCTAATTGTATCTCGAAAAACCATCCATGAAAGAAAATACCTCGCAACCTGCACATTCATCGACTATCTGGTCAATAAACAACTTGGGTACATGATCCTTTGGACATGCTTTGTTCAAATCATAGAATTTTGTACATGCATGAATCGTACCCTGTTTTTTGTTGACTGGAACAGGATTTGACACCCATTGAGTCAATTGGACAAGGTAGATGAAACCAACTCCAAGGAGTTTCTCTACTTCAGCCTTGATATATGCTTCTTTCTTAGGATTAACCAGATGAAGATTTTGCCGGACCAGCTTAGCGTCAGGATATGTCGTGATTTCATGTTTGATGATTCTTGGATCTATGCTTGGAATTTCCTCGTAAGACCAGGAAAACACGTCGAGGAATTATTTAAATAAATCCTTGTAGATTCGAATCTCCTCGGGGGAGCATTCTGCTCCGATTAAGAAATTCTCCACAACGCCAGGGGTTCTGGAGATATCAATAGGTATCGTTTTAGTGATGGTTTCCATATTTCCTTCAGCGTAAACTGTGTGCATAGCCAAAGGATTGATAGGACAAGACCTATCTCCAGTCATAGTCAAAGTGAATTCACCTACTTCAATTCTTCTTAACTCTGGGAGGAAATAAGATCTGTGATGGAGATCATCCCAGGGTCTGTCAAGACTAGTCTTTGCCTCAATAATCACCTCATCTTAGGGCAATACTAAGTCTAAAGAATCAGTATCGACGAGGGAACCTTGAGCCCAAATAGGCTCGAGAACCAGATGTAACTCCTGTGTGGGAGTCAGATCGGGATTGACGGAAGCTTGTTGGACTATAGAGTACGCAACCTCTGTCGTGGACAAAGGAATGACCATGCCATGGTGCCCTATCCCTTCCATTGTGGTTGATGGGGAAGGAATATTCCACATATCATCAAAGTAATTCATACGAAATGATGAGACTTGAAAAATTTCAACCTTAGGCTGGTCGGGGATCGCAGATATGAACTTAACATTTCTGGAAGGAGGTGAGTAATTGAAAGTACCAATCAAAGGTGGGCACAAACCAACCCCTACATTGACGATGCAAGGTTTAGGGTTATCAATCATTGGGACCGTGGATGCCCGCGATGAAGGGTCAGGACGAGAGAAAGACAACTGATCAATGGACACGATCCGACCCTCATGTGGAAACACCAAGAATCAAAAAACTGTAGTGACCACTACATTCATAGCATAGGTCTAAATCCTTCCTAACAAGATATTGTAGTCGAGAGATGCATCGACCACTTCAACCTCGACACACATGGTCTTCCCCCTTAACTGCATAGTGAAAGAAGGGATGATTCCATGTATTCAGAACGAATGATCATTGAAAGCGGTAAGAAGAGTAGGTGATAGAGACAAAACGACTTGGTCAATGACCTTCCAACATGCCAATGAAATAATGCATGTTGAGGCACCCTCATCAACCACCGTGCGAAAAATGTTCAGAGTAAAATTTTTCATGGTGTAAGCCACTACTATCTGAAATTCCATGTGGTAAGGGAGACAAGGTTTTAAGTTGGTCGTATCAAGCATGATCATTCATGGATTACAAGTCTCAACAGATCCTAAGGAAGCTAACAAAGCCTTTCTCTGGGAAGGGCATCTCTGGAGGACCTCCAAAGCGGAGATTGCTCAAGGGGTTTGAGACAAATCCTCCACCACAAAGTAGTTCTCGGTGGCCCTTGTGTTTGGATTGTGGGAAGTTTTCTTGAACGCACCTTTTAGGATGCGTGTCATTTTCCCAACGTCTTCTCAATATGGAGAGGAAGAGATGGGTTTTCGACTTCTTTACCCTTCTCAGAGGTGTTTGGAATTCCGTAGTCATGTGTCTTGGTTGCTATATCAACGCTACCTTTCATCACATACACATTCATGGACAAAGGATTACTCGAAGACAGAGGGGGTCCTTGACTACCCCCTTCCGCGCTTGAAGAGGCTTGAGTTCAATTTTTCCCATGTGGAAATGGGTTTGTTAACATGACATGCTACTGCTGTGCCAATAACTTTTGGGCCTCCGCAAGCCAAGGGCACAGGTGAGTTGGATGGTATTCCGTGCAAATATTACACAAATTCTTTGAATTCTTCCTTTTTGTGTTTCCCCTACTAGAATTATTGATAGGTTTCTTATCCCCCTTACCCTTCTTTCTCTGTTTCTTCTTTCTGTCAGGCTGTTGGGTGGCCTTCAGGTTTGTTGATCGCACACTGTGTACATTCGACATTTGAGTAGGGGGAGAAGCCAAACCTGTGGTATGGCTGGTTGCTGTCTGTTGTATTGAAAATTGTTGTAATTGTTTTGACAGCTGATCAACGGGCTTCGTTTTCATTGAACCAACAATACCATTGGAATGTGGTCTAGATATTTGTCTGGTCTTGTCAAGTATTGACCGTGGTGCATCTGGAAAAACTTTGTAAAGTAAACCAGACTAAGAGTAAATCGACTCTAGCTGTTCAGTTCTCATTTTCACTTCTTCTTCTGAAAATACCCCCTGCGTTGCGACATATTTAGATAACTGAGGTACCAAAGAATTAAGGAACCACTCAAGAAGGAATGCTGGTGAGACTAGTAATTTTATCAAACTCTTCCGACATCTCCATTCTCAGATGTGATCTGAGATATGGTCCACCTTTGTTTGCTCAAAGTTGGTCAGCAAATCAGTGTCGGTGTTGTATCTCACAGGTAATTGAAAATGGTTTAAGAAAACCATTGTCAATTCGCCAAAGGTAGAGTATCTTGAGCGGTCAAGCTCAATGTACCATTTTGCAACACGCCCGATGAGAGTGCATTGAAACAAATGCAACTGGACAAAGTCGTCTCTTAAAGAGTTGGACGAGAACCATAAATAGAAGGTAGTCACATGATCGTTTGGATCTTCATTAGGATTAGCTTCAAACTTTGGAATGTCCGAAGGAAACTTGGTTGGCATAGGAGGCCAATGCAGATCATGACAGATGGGGTCGTTTAATAGCCTTGTCAAGTTTGGCAAGTGCAAAGTTGCTAGAAATGGTAATTTGGGTTGTTGATTATAACCAGGGAAAAAAGAGCTCAGAGTTTGGTTGGTACCAGGTTGCCAGGAAAAGTTAGGTTGCTAGCCAGGGTTCTGGTAATAACCATGGACGTGACCAACGTACAGGTTCTGTGCTTGTTTAAATGTCATCGACTGACTCCCGTAATAGGATGTAGAAGGTTGGGCTTGCGTTACATTCCAAGGAATTTGGGAAGGGTTGCCCCCTACCGATCCGGTGGGCATAGGTCCTGAGACTTGCCCGGGGTTCCATTGGCTATGGAAGGGGTTTCCCCCAATCAACATCCTTGATGAGGGAAATGATCCCTGCCACGGATTCCAAGGTCTTTGCAAGGAAGGAATTCCTAAGTTTGCCTCGTGTGCAGGAATAGTACCCTGTATAGGATTTTGTTGTCCATAACCGAGGTTTCCCCCCACCGCAATGACAACTAACAAGAATGTGTTGTTACAAAACACGTCAAACAAAGATAATAGTGTCGAACCTACCGACATACTATAAGAAGGAATTCCTTGACTACCTGCTCCAAACAAACTATAGTTTACGTTCGGCCCGGCGGAGTGCTGGGGAGAATCACCGTGCGAAGGGGACGAAGGAGGTATATGACCCCCTCCGTAAGGGAAAGTGTTATAGGGAGCTAAAATTATCCCCATGGATCCTTGCAGAGGAGCGTTCAAGCTCCCTTCCCCTAGATCTAAAGTCGGTAGAGTGGAGTAGGAAAGGACAGAGTTCGTATCAAAGATAGGCATCTCGTATGAAAACAGAGGGCCTGTTGCACTTTGGGTGAAAGGAGCAGTGATCGCCACCATAGACAGAATCAGACCATTGCCCAAGGTAGAGGTAATCGAGGCCATAGTGGTCCGGATTGGCAACAGTTGGTTAGGAGGTAGAAAACCCCCTGAAGTGACAATCGTAGAGGGAGTATGAGTATTCCCTGGAGAAGTAGCATCATTTGTGTCCATCGCTTCTTCTGATACTACCTGACGCTCGTAAGGGTGAACTTGTACGATGATGGGAGCCAATAGATCAGTGATCGGAGGGTTGTACGGACCAAGAGCTTCCGCTCCAAGGTAAAAAAATGGTTGGTTCCTCCGAAATAAAATGTTCTCCTCTCGAAAATGGGTCGAGCACAGTTTCTTGTGACCCGATCACCTCAAAAGACCCTTGTTGGTATAGTCTTCACCTTAGTGGTGGTGGGGGTGGCTCTAGATCAACCGGCGATAGGCCAAGAAGCCTTCATGACCGACGGAGCTCCTGATCCTCCACGGTGTGAGAATATCAATGACACACTAGGGATTTCTATTAATGTTTAAATACCAACACACACTAGAAAAATATCCTATGAGATAACACAAGCTGATCACTAGCTAGTTGGAAGAACAATTACACTAACCAACACTAGAGAAACTTACCGGTGCAAGTGCAACTAAAATACGGGAGAACCCTCCAGGTATACTCTACAAAGAGTGGCCCTATGTCTGCCTTAGGTACCGCGATATGCCCCTACAATAACCTGTGTAAGTCACTAAGATAAAGGAAAATAGGTTTCTAGTGCGCGAACATTCACTAGGCAGGTATAGTCGATAGTCGGGTGGACTGCAATGAGAAGGGTATCAAGCTCAAAAACTGTCAAGGATATAGAAAGAAAGTGTTCCGGAAGATGATTGAGGATATCGAATAGATTTGAGACCCGTGGAAAATGCGATCAACGGAATCCCAAGATAAGCCCTTTATATGCATTCCCCACTATGCTTGGTCCGGCTTTGGAGGGGTTATCTCCGCTACCTTTCCGCACGTGACCTCGTTTTTATCCCCTGTGTTAGAGAGGGGTCCCAGATAAATTTCAGGGTTACTGGACTTTCAAGCACTCCCTAGCACAGACTCCTATGTTTGTTTTTGTAGCCTTGAAGAGTTTCCTCTCCAATCCTAAATCAAGGCTCTAGCCTACACTAAATTGATGGACTCTACAAACACAAAGTCTAATAAATTTTGATTAAGCGTTAATTTTAGTGGCTGTATTAAGTCAAAGGGAATGGAAGTGAAACTAGTGATGTTCTTTAAGAGATGAAAGAGAAGAACATAAAATTAAACTGAAAACTAACTACTTCTTCACAAATAAATATTTGCCAATTTAAACTCTTTCACCAAACTTTTCGTAACCATTTTTCTCAGATCTTTGAAAATAAAAACTTAAAACAAGATTTCTCTCAACTACGAGCTACTTAATTTCCTAAGTATTCAAATAAATAACTTAAGAAAACTTTCTTTTTCCTTGATAAATAAAGCAACTAACCTAAACTACTTTTACCAAGCAAAGAAATGAAATCTTTTATTTATTTATTTATTTCAAAATGCTTCAAAATAAGAAACTTGAAAATGAATTATTTTTCTTTTCTTCTAAAGCAAGTGAAAGGGAAAAGTGAAGACAAGACAAGACAAGACCAAGAAATGACTTCTGGCCCCATTGCGGATCGCAGGGAGTCACTAAACAAACCCAACAGGCTGATCAGAAAAGACTCACAGACTTGTCTGAAACCCTAACAAAAAAACACAAGAAATCTTTTAAAGAATAAGCTAAACTGAGGTCAGACCTAAGCTACAGACTTCCATAATAGAGACCGGGACTAGATCAAGAAAAACCCTGAGAAGTATGACTTCTGACAGGGAAGAGGATGTCTTCCTCTCCTTTAAAAAATATTTTCTCAACACAGGCACGCTACTGACACTTCAACAACCAACGTATGTACGCAGGTTGTCCAAAGGTAGGGCACATATGTACATGTGCAGACCCACTACAAGCTGCGTACACCTCTGTAACTTCTCAAAAAATGAAAAATAACAGTCAAGCAAACCAGGTATGGAGTACTGGTATTGAAGACTAGAATCCCTTAAAGACACAAAAATTTACAGAAACTCAAAAAAGGCAGTTAAACCAATTAAAGAACCCAAAAAGAATATCCCCTAAAAATCCTAGAGGTCTCCTCAGTATGGTTGCCAATTCTGATGTAAGTGGGAAAACTCCCTACAGAATACACTAGGGTTCTAAAGTGTAGGCAGATCTAACCGTCTAAAGTCTCCTAATTTTAACAACTACCCCGACAATACCCCACAATCATACATAAAAATAAAAGTATAGGGATCCGGTAGTCCTACCTTAAACTCCACGTCCAGTGTCGATCCCTTTGCGCTTGGTTGTTTCTCTACTGCAAGTATCCTCCCAAGGCTGACCTGCATTCATCAAAAGACAAACAAGAAACTACAAGCATGCATTCTACATATGGATTAGTGGGTTAGATATCATAACCAAAATGCAAATAAATCATGAAGATTGAAGACATCATTTGGTGGGATGGGAAAAGTATTTCTTTATATTAATCTCACAAAGTCGGTTACAATATGAGACCAACAATTGATCCTCAAACTCGGTCCTGGGCTCCTCTTCACCATGCACCAACTGCTTCCATGTACTCTTCTACTCTTCAGTTCTCTCTAGGGAAATGGCAAGCATTTGCAATGGAGGAAAAAAGGGTTGAAAAAGGGAATTCTAGCTCAAACTCACAACGTGGTTGCAAAATATTGGGGCAAAGGGGGGATATTGAAATGGGCATAGTTTCTTTNGCATAGAAACCACATCTCTTCTCAAAGATAGCTACCACCATTCGAGCAAGTAATTTAGTTATGCAATTTTACATTTTCAACCTATTTCATTTATTCAATATAATATATTTTTCATTGGATATCTTTGTTTTTCTTCATGTCTCTGTGTTTATTGTATTTAGTTTGTTAATCACTTCGTTCCACTCCTGAAACTGGATCATTTGGTCAACACTAGAACACATATTTGTTTTTTTGTGAATGCTATCAGTTAGTATATGGTGGAGCCTAGGAGAGTGCACTTGATAGCAACAAAATATGTTTTGAGGTACATAGCAGGGTCAATGGAGTATGGTTTGTACTACATAAGAGGTGATGGGGTCAGGTTTATTGGCTATACAGACTCAGATTTGGCAGGATGTGCCGTTGATAAGAAGAGAACTTTAAGGTGTTGTTTCAGGTTGGGATCAAGAGTTCTTTCCCGGTTCAGCTGGAAACAAAAGTCATTGGGACTAAGTTTTGCCGAGGTAGAGTATATGGAAGCTATTCATGCTAACTGTGAGGCTATTTGGCTTCACAAGTTATTGTTTGGCCTATTTGGTCATGAATTGAGGCCTATAGTGATTCAGTGTGATAATAAAATTTGTATCGAACTCTCTAAGAATATAGTCTTTCACGATAGGTCAAAGTACATAGAGATCATATACCACTTCATCCGTGATTGGGTTCAGAGAGGAGAAGTTCATCTTGAGTACATATCTACTGATGAGAATATTTCATACATTATCATGAAGTCTTTACCAAGGGGAAAGCATGTCTAATTCAGAGAAAAGATTGGAGTGGTGAATAACACTTTCCTCGGTAATAGGGAGAGTTAAGTTTTTGTACCTTGGGAATTGGTCCCCTTGTTTTATTGAGTGCCTAACACCAAAGGGGGAAAATTCCCCTCCCTCACTTTACTTTATGTTATAAATTCAAATTGACTTTATGAGCTTTTAATCATGAAGTGAATTTAATAACATAAAGTGACTTAGGGAACTTAAGTAAAGGGGGAGATCTAATCTCCACCCTTGATCTTGGTTGGCTAAGATCTAATCCTAGCCATTGGTTCATAGGTTAACCTAATGATGAGGTTAAAGGAAAGGAAAATGAGGAAAAGGGCATTCATAGTTTCACTTTGAGTTTGAGTGAAGGAGAAGAGGATAAGTGAGGAAGAGGAGGAGAAAGGGGCGCACTTGAGGAACATGAATAGGGCACTGCAAGGGAGGGAACACTTGCTCCAAGGAAGGACACTCTTGCAGAAAAGGAAGAGTGTACTGTCTGCTACAGGAAGGGTGCAATTTCCAAGGCATTGCTCAACAACAATTACATGAAGTACAACACTGAAGTCTGAGATAGAGGGTGTTGTTTCCTAGGTAGTATGATGGAACAAATTACAAGGAAGAAAAGGGAAACTAACCAAATATAAGTTGGTTGTATTATTTTCTATAATATTTTTCCTATAAAATCCTAATAAATATCCTCTTCATTGGTTTTCCCCTTGGGGTTTTTCCAGGGTCACGTTGACCAAAACTTCATGGGTAAAATTTCTATGGTGTGTGTAACACCCCCCTTTCTAAACCTATGATTATGTGTAATTAAGCATGAATTATGTTTTCCATGTAATGGCATAAGAAAATTGTAAATGTATTATTGTTTGATTTAAAATTCCAACCAGTTGACTACGGGGTGAAGACTTGAATTACTAGCCATGATATCACTAGAGGAAAGAGTGAGGAAATCTAGAGAGGGGGATCATCATTCTAATATGAACCAATCCTCTTTTTTGAATGTATTTGATTTGGAAATATTCAATTATTTCACCTAGCTTTGATTTTAAGAAAAAATCGATTAATGAGAAGAGGGTTGGTAGTTTAGCAACCAACAACCCTAAAAAAATGGAGATATGGAGGGCTTCTTGAGGTGACATAAACTTCCAGCTAGAGGACAACATGAAGGAACACCACAAGTCCCCATGATTGACCCATGAGCTCCCTTTTGAAAAAGGAAAAATGGTACAGGTCGAGAATCTTCCCAAGTGATTTTGAGCAGAAGAGAGTTTTGGTTTAAAGGAGAAGAGATCAGGAGGATAGACATAGAGAGGGAGAAATCAAGAGGAGTTCTAAATAGAGGACGGGGAAGAAAAGTACAGGAGTGGCCCATGTGTGGGATGAGAGACATGGATCTCAAGAAATATTTGGTTATAGGACTAGTTGGAAATCCTATATCCCAACCTAAGCTGAGAAGGCTGTGAACTTGCTGCTGGAGAGGATATGATAAACCTCATAAAGGAATGATATAGGTGGGTACGAGAAAATCTTGGCTAAGAGTGGTATGAAGGAGAGTAACCTGCACATGAAAATCTCCCTGAGAACCTAAGAGAGACGCCCTGGTGGTATCATGGCTTGGCATGGGCGTGGCCTGCTTCTGAAGTGACCGAGCATGCAAATCCTATGGTTGGGTGGAAAGGAAAACACCCATAGTCAGTTGGCTTCTTTATTTCCACACTAAACATATACGATTTTCTTTACTCTGTATAATTGAATGGAAAAGAATTATTGATACCAGTGATTGTGTTTTAAATATGTATGGCTGGTTAATGGGATTGATATTGTTCTATGGAAAGTCATTGTACTTAGAAAATAAGAATGCTTCATAATGACACAAAGGAAATGAATCTGTGTTTATGTGTGTTGTGTGCATATTTACAGAATTGTCAGGACCCAAATGTCAACTAAACCTGCTTAATGCCTGGTTGATTTGATAAGACTCAACAACCATCGATCCATGAGTTGCAATCAATATAATCCATTCAAAGACAGGCTACGAGTCCTTGATATTTACACTGTAAAACAATGAAGAATAGTGTCCATTGATCTGGTAAAAATGATTTATGTAGACCATACAAGAGATGGACTAGTCTATTCGTTGAAAATCCCTATGAAATCAGTGATGAATCAAGAGTCATCAGATCCATAGACCTGAGAGATATCGATTGTTTATATATTAACCAAGCTCATGAGGGAATCATCCACAAGGTACCAGATCATTGGACCCTCAAAACAACATCTACACCATGTTCTATTGAAAGGGCCAATTCCCTGACACTTGGGGAATGAGGATCCAACCCTTGGTCCCACACCCTAGTCAAATACCCATCAGAGAATATACAGAAAGGATACCGATCGTAGATCTAGTGACGAGGATTGATCATGATCGTTTGATTTAAACAAGGCCTTGTGAATACCCCTTGAGGTCACTAGAAAATATTAGTCGTTGGATCAATGGATTGATTGATCTCCACCATAGATCCATTATCTAAGTTCAAGTGGAATCTTGGTCATTGGTTGCGAGGAAGGAGGGATTTCCATCGTTGATCCCTGATGTATCATCGCCGGGAGTGGAAGGAAGGTAAAGCATAGCGAAAATCAGAGGCAATGATGATAAGAGGCAACAACAGTCGTTGATTGGCGGTAGGTCAGAGTTAATCTCCACCGTATATCTCTGAAAAACCCTTATAGGTAATTAGAAAGGGGTGTTGAAAACATGAGTGATGTGGCATGCCCACATGGAAGCCGACATGTCCTTATGGGTGATGCATATCACCAGTGGGATAGATGATGAGACGTGAGTGGTATCAGAGGGGCTCAAAACCTCAGTAGTGTAGGAAATGATCTAGACTGTTAGATATGGACATGGACAGATCTCAGATGTTCATCAATTTTTTTTGCTTAAAGTAACCCTGGGACACCGAGGTGTAGGTAATACAATGGTAAGACCCAAAGGGATGATATAAAACCATAGATTGGTATAGTCTGAGAGAGAAAAATATCCCTTGGATCTATGAATATCTATCTTCTGTGAGAGTAAACGAAAGTGGTGATGTATTGATGACGTGGGTTTCCAACTCGACAACCCCTACATCTAGAATGGTGACATATATCATCTGGAGATAGATTGTTAGAGAGAAGGTGGGTTCCCTTTTGATTAGGAAGTCCTTAGACCTTGGTTTTAATCACAACCGTCAAATCTACGAGATGGTAGATCTGGACCGTTTATCAAACAAAGACTCCCCTGGTGTAACCTAGGTTGTTGATGCCATTGTATCATTGTCGAAGGTGAAATGTTGGTGAAATCAGGAGAAGGCCTGGATGACACTGATGACACATGCTTCGATGACTTGAGGGGAGCCATCGATCTGCTGATATGCGAGAGATATCTCCGTTGTTAATTTCCTTGAGACCCATCTGAGAGAGGTTGGCGTCATGATGACGTGAGGGTGGCAGTGTAGCTGAGTAGTGACATATGTCACTATGTAATTGGTCGACAAGGAAAAGTGGGTCATGTTAGGTGAGAAGGTCCTCCAAGCCTTTGTTTTATTTTCTAGACATTAGATCTACGTGCCAGTGGATAAGAACCATTGATCTAGGCACAATGTTGTTAGGGTTAAAGGGTGGACATGTTAGGTGTTGTTATGAAATGTCGATGATGGTGAAAGGAGGAAATATCATGAGCATTGGTCGACGCAGGGTGAAGGCCCAGTCTCAACCATTATTCTGTCGTGGGTCCCACTCACTAGATCTAGAGGTGAGAAAGGGACAAGTAGTTAACTATCATTCAAGATGCAGTTGTCGAATCGTCTAGAATCCTCAGATGAAAGGGATGAGGACCATCAGATCAAGGAAAGGTTCATTTGAATGGACATCGTCAAAACGTCTAGTGGAGGTATCGACTACCCATGAGGATTAATTCCTGACGAAGATTGTGAGGTTCCGTGGGGTCGGAAACCATGAATCAGATAACCATGTGGCAAGTGCCACGTCGAATCCACATTTTTTCCACGTTGTATGACACAGAGGTCAGACAACCACGTGGGTGCCACGTGGTAGTGAGGTGGCATTGGGCCAATAATGACCAAGAAGCTTATGGAAGTCATAACTTTCAATCTAAAGGTCAGTTTTGAGCAAAATTATAGTCGTTGGAAAGCTTCTGACGAGCAGAAGATGATGGTGCCGAGAAAAATGGATTTTGAGATGGTTAAAGGAAGTGAAATTTTAATATCCCATTTCCTGGAAAGCTAGTAAGGGGGTCGGGTGTGTTACAATGTGCATTTTTATTATCAACATTTGAAATGGAAAATATCATAGGTGTATCTCATGTTTTAATATCTGTTAAAAGGAAATTTATAGACAATAAACTTTCTTTTTATTAAACCTTATTAAAACAACTTTAAATGAGCATGATATGAGTTCTCGAAGGCAGAAAACAAACCTGTTAGTGGCCTTGAGACAATCTCTACGACATACCTGTTATAACAGCCTAAGAAACCTAAAAAATCTTCAGGGGGGAGGAATGATCCAGGTGGATATAGGTGGCCACCCACCCGTTCCATTAATTCATAATGGTTCCACATGGCAATTTTTGTATAGTTTTCCATGTCCAAAACTTATGAGGTCGTTTTGAGGCCCTAAATGACATTTTTTGATGTGGCAATTCCCAATAGATGCAAGAGGCATATATTGGACCGTTTGAAATATGTACTTCATCTGCTAGACCTTTCCAACAGACTATCGAGTGCTCGAAATGAATATAGTATGAAAAATTAACGCCCCCGAGAAGTTCATGTATCAACTAACTACATCAGGGCCCACAAACCTTTTGGCATTTCCTCTTATAGGGTTAGGTTTTTGGATGTTTAGGGTTTTCACATTGATGCTTTATGTTAAAAGGCCTTTTCGATCTCTTTGTAATCATCTTCTGGAAAATGAGTGTATCCATCACATCTCTATATTCAATAGATAAGCTACCACCATTCTATATAGCTTGTGTGCTTTTCATTTTACAGTCTTTTGTATTTCAAACAATCATTAATAGAATCTGAGTTTAACTGCATTACTATGTTTCTTAAAATATCTCTGTGTGTTTCCTTGTTATATATTTTCATTCATGTCATTCTTAATATAATCTGGGTTAGTTCATGTGCTATGCATCCATGAACTGGGGATAGAACACCACAATAAATCTATGGACGATGAATTAAACAACAAATGATAGTAGGAAAAAAATTAAAGTATTGATTTGCATGAACCATGTGGTTTACTAGGATTCACAACTTTAAATGGAGTGACACCTATCTTCATCATAGTTTGTTTGTCTAGCAACCAAAATTACTTTTTTGTCCATCATTTAGTTAATATTAATCAAAATAATTTAGCATGCAATGTTATTATTTAGTGTGTTGATCTAGGAGGATCCGTGATCGTTAAAAAATAAAAATTCTCAAATGATAAAACCGATGGCATTGTTGCATAGGGATCAACAAGATCTTTCCAATGGTGTGTGATTCACCTCAAACATACATTGTATGAGGAAGTTATTTCATTTTGAAGTTTCAAAAAAAAAGGGGGAAAAGGAATAAAAGGGGTGCCACATGGCAGGCCCATAGGTTTCCATGTGGCCATCCATACAAATGATAGGGTTACGTCAACATGTTGATGTGGAAACACGTGATACTTCCACATGTCACTCATTTTTGGCATTTTCGACACCTAGTTGGACCAATAAAAGTTGCCATGTGTCATCCGTATGGATGACGTGGCATTCGTACAATGACATGGTAGGTACAATAAACATGTTCGTACAACGAGTTGGAAGCCCCGTCAACATCCCAATCAATGGTGGTGGCAATGTGAAATCTTCTAGAAGGACAATGAGACCTAGGGGTCGACCACCAAATCTCGTGGATTCCACCAAATCTGGTGAAATCCCACTAAATTTGGCAGATTGTGGCTTATTTAACTGGGCACACAAATCGATGCAAAGAAGGTATGGAATGAAAATATATGTATGGATGGTTTTTTCATGCATCCTGGGATGATACAAACTAATAGAGTGCAACATTGGAGTTTGTGCCAGAGGGGGAGTCCCGAGAGCCTATTCAGTAGTATATCGAGTTTATACTCAAGTCTTAGAATTTTGAGGGGAGTCTGAATTTGACCTCTGTTTTTGAGTTGGAGTATATGAACACAAAAGTTTTGAACATGAGGATGGGCATGGAAATTGAGATAGTACAGATCTGTTAGAGCAAAACATTGGATTTTTTGCTAGAGGGGGAGTCCCGAGAGCCTGTTTAGAAGTATATCGACTTTATACTCAAAAGTTGCAGAATTTTGAGAGGAGTCTGAATATAACCTCTGTTTTTTAGTTTGAGTATCCAATCAGAAAAGTGATTCTAGAGCCTCTAGTGTCGAGCCAAGTATAGTTGAGTCTATACTTAAAAGTCTCATAATTTCTTGTAGAATCCAATGGTGGGTTCTATTTCCGTTTCTGAGTTGCAAAACTAAAAGGTGATTTTAGAAGTTGAATTTTAAGCATTTCTTTGTATTATTTCAACATTTTGAGATTAATGAAGAGCTATCTCACTGTTGGGAGTGGAATCAAAGACATAGCCAGGATATCTGGTGAACTTCGTTATCAAGTTTTGGTGTGATTTTGTTGATATTTCTCTCTCTCTTCATCTCTCCTTTACATCTCACAATTCACTAATGAAGAATGGATTATGCAAGTTAATTTTACAAGTATAACAGTTTAGTTAAGTGAAGAAAATCACATAGCAATGCAAGATGCACTGTGAAATTAAAGATCTTGGAAAAACTGAAAAAGGCTTATTATCAATGAAGGACTAATGGTTAGATTGGTAACTTAAGATTTTTAGATCATGTGTCCATTTTCAGGGAGGATTTGATGAGCTATAAAAGAATACAAGGATTCACACACCGAGCATAGGAAATCAAGGTAAGCCATTCTGCCTACAAGATCTTTTTGAGATTTCTTAAAATTTTAACTTGTAAGCCTTCACATTGGAAAAAAATTAGGCATGGATCTGTTTAAATTTGGTCACATATTAGAATTTATGCCGATCTTATCATTGTTAGGTTGTGGAAGATTATGAATAGGTTAATTTGGTAGAGCCCTTTTATTTTTTAGGGCCAAGAAGTATAGTTTGTTTCAAGGGATATTACAGATTTGATTTACATGTGGTTACTTTGTTGCTATTGGTGGCCCATATTCTTAGGGTTTGTGTTATAAATAAAAAATGATCCTTGTCCAATGTTATTGTGATTAAAATTATCTATTGCTTTGCAGTCGTGAATTAGTTACCATAGACATGGCATCCTTCCTGCTTACTAGTATGTTAGATACCTTGTGAATTTTTCCTTTAAAAAATTCATGAAACCCTTTCATTGTATAATGGAAATTATATTGTATGACATACTCATGCTCTAATTTTCAATATCATTTAGAATATTTTCTTTCATTTATACTTTCTCATTATAGAGTATAATTTGGTTCATAAGTTGTGAATTGTGTTATATTTATGTAGGATATTGTGAATTGTGGTATATAGCAATGTATTCACCCATTGAATGCTATTAGTTTCATAGTTGGCCACAAAATTTTTTGCAATCTGTAATGTTAAACATAGGAAGAATATGTGTGTGTGTGTGTGTGTGTGTGTGTTCATCTTCCACGCTATTGGAGAATGAATTTGAGATCTTATTGTAGGGTGCCGCCAAATTCTGACAACTATTAAATTCACATTTATTTAGTTCATAATTCATCAACGACTTCAAAATATATATTTCATGACTCATCTACATTCCAATTCGTTGTTGGAATGGTGATAGAAACCTTGGAATCTTTTGTCGAGGGCACGACGAGCTTATGTCATATTTCTATGCACACTATTACTCAATATGCCTGGTTCTATTAATTTCTAGGTGATCATTAGTAATGGCAGTACCTACCTAGTTTTATTAATAGTAATGGTAGTATAATTCTAGTCCATGTTGACACATTCAAAGCAACACCCTTATGATTTGATCTAGCATTTGCTTCCCTTGTAGTTTGATCCTGCAATGTGGTTTTTTGTCTTTCATTTTCTTTGTCTCTCTTAGGCTTGGTTACAATGTGAAATTGTTTGAGAAAAGTCTGACATGTGTCCAACCAACTACTAGAAGGGTGTAGCGTCATAACCGCCCACTTGAATTCTCTGAAACATATCAATTCTTCTTTGTTGTTGTGCTTTAGCAAGTAATCCATGAACAATGAATTAAACAACAAATGATGGTAGGAAAAAAGTTAAAATATTGTTTTGCATGCACCATGTGATTTAATATGATTCATAGCTTTAAAAGGAGTGACACCTATGCTCATCATATTTTGCTTGTCTAGCAATCAAACTTGTTTTTTAGCCCATATTTTAGTCAATATTATTTAGTCAATATTAATTGAAATAATTTAGCATG
>JZKD02S2233661.1:435372-446972 GCA_000966675.3 Picea glauca
AGAAGGAAGATATTCTTCCTTTTCGATCAACACAAACTGATCAGGATGCACCCACACCCTTCTTTACCAGCACCAACTGGTAGGAGGCTACGACCCCTTGTTTAGTCAGCTACAAATGACAAGGAAGCACCAACTCCCTATATTCACCAGCACCAATTGGTTGGAGACTACAACACCCTATTTAGTCATCTAAAACTGACAAGGAAACACCAACTCACCTGTTCATCAGCACACACTGGTATGAGGCCGCAACCCCCTATTTAGTCAGCTACAACCGACAAGGAAGCACCAACTCCCATGTAGGCTCCAACCTGCCTTTGTACCACCCAACCACCCTTAGTTTATCATGCAATTCAATCTCTTATACTCTTCATCAAATTTGACTCACGCAACCATTTTCTATAACTTCTACTTGTCTGCTGCAACCTTTGCTTGTATGGTCTTTTGTATCAAGTATTGGATTGCATAACTATTGCTCTGTCTTCTTCTGTTATTTATTTTCAATAAGACATTTACAAGCATCTTAGAATGAAAATTTCTTCATCTTGGACTCTGCTCCTGTTTTTGATCTTCCGATATGAACCTTAGAGACACTATCTTCTCACCACTTTTTCTCATTTATATATTCTTCAAACTGGTGTGAAATTTAAAACATCATGTGTCTTTATTTGAACCATTGCACCTTTTCATTTAAAATGATAATCTAAAATTTAATTAATATCATTTTTCCTTTTTATTCATTATTCATGTTTTTTATGATTTAACTCTCTTTTAATCATGACTGTGTATCAGTTCATTTTTTTCATAAATTGATCAGAGTCATGGATCAATTTAGTCCTTTATAATTGATCCTTGATCTCTGTTATATTCATAGAGACCAGATTCCATGAAGGCACTTCCTTCAAACCATCACATATGACAGTGCGTTACAGAACCACGGGATAACCAACTATAGAGAGATATAATAAAACACTTATAGCATATGACTATCGACGGTGACCGAATTCTAAGCTTAAACAAGTGCTTGAGCGCTTTACCAAATCAACGGTCACGAGTTGATCTTCATATGAGATGGACAACTGACGAGATTTTGGCACTTCGACCTTTAGGTCTTCGTGACTTGCAACATTACAAAACTTCTGATTCCGATATCGCTGATACAATCAGATGGTTCATGTTTATATTTGCGGAGACAGATCAATAATCAACTTTAACCTTACACTCATCCTTTTACTGCAAAATCCAACTGCAAGGACTTAATCATTCATTGAGATAGACGACCACCATTTACTCCGAATATTTGGACTACTTACATCACTTGATGATGTGTCATGAGTCAAGTAGCTACCACGTGTCCCTCTGATTCATGATTTGTACGTACCTAAAATGCTAAATCAACTTGACACTTGTCATTGTCTGATTATGCCATGTGTCCTTATTGACGTAGTCTGCTGGCATGGTATGCCACATGTCCTTCTCAAATCAATAGTCCTCGTTCTCCCTTTGATCGATGACTGTGATCAAATCTAGACTTCACATGTTGGGTGTTTGAATGTGAGCCACAAATGACTCTTCCAACTCCTGATATCCGAAATACTCTAGATCAATGGTCAACAGTCCTCTTTAATCCAATGATCCAGATCTGATCAGGACTTCTTCACTCTGCAAGTCAGTGAAACGCTGACCCTTTCGCCACGGCCCTCCTTGACAATGGATGGTCCCGATCATTTCAGAGCTTGTCTTGTGCACCTTCCTCCAGATCCAACAGTTTGACAAGAACTAGGGTTTGATCCGATGGTTGACAGGTATTCGAATATTTGAACTCACAACCTCTTCACCTCGCTTATCCTAGTTTCTCCAGATCAACGACCGAGATCTCTCCCTGTAATTGACGACTGCGATCATGTCGTGACCTCGCGAGTTCATGCAACTCTGCCTTTGACTTCTTTGGATCTGCGAGTCAACAAAATTCCAATCACTCACCATGTGTCCTCTGTCTCAGATGGCCCAGATTTGATTTGGACAATCTGATGCTTGAGATCTTCTTCAAATGATCTGACGATTGTGATTTACATCGGATGATCCAATGGTTGAGATCTATTCTGCGATGCAACCCTTGTAGCTTTATCCTTTCCTTCCAATTTAACATGATCCAACGGTTCATATCTTATCGCGAGTTCGCATATCGTGAGTTCCTACATATTTGCCTTTGAATTCTCCAGCTCACGAGTCAGCTAAATGCCAATCACTCGCCATGTGTCCTTTGGATATAATAGTTCAGATTAGAATCTAGGATTGATGACTCAATCCGTTTGCAATGCAACTCTTCTAGCTTATCCTGTCCTTCCAATCGAACACGATCTAACGGTCATGATCTTCCAACGGTTCTTAAGCCCACGGTCACTCACATGACCAATGCATGTTATTTGAGATGATCAATGCGGTCAACCTCTTGATCAGATGACTGTTGAGGATTCATAATTCGCTAACTCTCCTGAGATTTATATAGTCAGTCGCTAGTTCTCCTAAGCTTTGATCTATGCATTTGCTAACACTCCTAAGGTTTTATCATAGGATTCTTGATCCTATCGTGATCAACAATAATCACGAATTTCTTCTGCTACTTGATATACTATGCAATGAACTTGTCCTTCTGAGCTTTGATCTTCATACCATTCTCTCGTCCCATTTTCTCTTCCTCCTGAGCTTGCGCTATTGATCTCTGCACACTGTTTGACATATTCTGCTAACTGATATACTATTGACATCAATGAAAACATAGTTGTGGTAATTCATCATTAACAACAGATCATCACATTGACTATTGACATCAATGAAAATATATCCAACACCTGGATCAATTCTCCCCACTTAGGAAGAAATGGTCTCCAATGTGTTGAGTTCCCCCATAAGATGAGGAAATTTTTGCTGAATTTAGCCTCGAGTGAGCCACTTGCCTTGGTGTAGGAGTYTCCTTKCTTTGACAACTCGATAAAGCTGGATCCTCTACTGGCGAGTKCCCTTGACCTATGTGTCCATGATATAATCAGTGGATTCTTGTTCCATGTAGTYAGGGTTGAGCTYTRTTCATGTCAACTGTTCTATTATCTYTGAGGTTTCCAACAATGGTGGAAAGTAGGGTCGAAGGATGTCCACATTGAACATTGGGTGAAAGCCAAGGAAAGGGGGGATGTTGAGCTCAAAATAATTGTCACCGRAAACCTTGGTGATGGTGTAAGGTCCATAACAAAGTGGAMAAAGCTTCCAATGAGGCCTTGTAAGGTATTCTTTTTGCAAGTGAAACCAAACTTTGTCTCCCAGTTGAAACTAGTGTGGCRCCCRGTGTTGATCATGGTGYTGCTTATGCTTGGCAGTGGACTTCTATAAAAKATAGTGAACTTATTRGAGGATGTGTTGGATCCACTCAATGAACCAGATGACTTTGTTGGCTTTGGTTGGAGCATGYGACAAGTCTTCCTAGGTGGCCGCAAGGGGTAGTGCAACATCCATGGGACCCAATGATTGAAATCCCAACCCCACCTGAAAGGGGTTGTGGTTGGTTGAGCTATGCAAGGCTCTGTTTTAGCTGTGTTGAACATAGGGAAGACTCTCATCCCATGTGTAGGGGTGATTGGAATTGTACATGCACAGGACCTGCATGATTATCCGGTTGATGACCTCGATTTGGCCATCTGTCTGGGGGTGGAAGGCAGTGGATTTGGTGAACTTGGTGTCCAGAAGTGACCAGAGGATTGACCAAAATGTGTTGAGGAACTGATTGTCCCGATCTGAGATAATGGTTTTTGGGATCCCAAAGTGTGCCCACACTTGTTCAAAGAAGAGATTGGTAGTGGCCTCCACTGTGATTCTCTTATTGTAGGTGGCTAGAATCGCCATCTTGGAAAAGCGATCCACAACCAAAAAAACACAGTAATTTCCCCGCTTGATGGACAAAAGGCTTGACATGTAATCCATTGAGATGGATCCCCAGGGCTTTTCAGGAGTAGGCAGAGGAGTGTATAGGCCTTGTTTCTTAGTGGATGATTTGGCAATAACGTAGGCAGTGTAGGACCGAATATACTTGTTGACATCATGTCAAAGTTTCATCGAGTAGAAATGTCGTTGCAACATTTCCACTATCTTTTCCACACCGAAGTGTACTGCCACCTGACAATAGTGGGATTCCCAAATCATCTTCACTCGCTCGCTTGATGCAACACAGAGATGGATTAGATGGAAAAACAACCCTTCCTAAAGATGGAAATTAGTGACAATTGTGTTTGCACCCAACATCTGGTAGGTGTTGGCGAAGTTAGGATCTTCTGCATATAGGTGGGGTCATCTGGAGGTCTCATGGCCACAAGAGTCTAGCACCATGGTGAGTGTCACGACTGGAGGTTAGTTGTGACAATAAAAAAATCGATTGGTACTCCCTATTTTATATTTGATGTTGAGGTGGAACTTCTGCAAATATGTGGACCACTTCTGATGGAGGTCATTCTGCAATTTTCCTTGTGTCTGAATGAATTGTAGTAGATTATGATTAGTGTGGATGACTATCTCATTCTTGAGAATGTAATGCCTCCACTGGAGACATGATTGCACAATGGAGTACATTTATTTTTCGTAAGTGGAGTACTTATGAAAGACATATGACAATGTCTCACTATGTTAGGCCATGGGGTGGCCATGCTGAGTGAGGACTATGCCCACAACATAGTATGAAGCATCTGTCTCGATCTCAAAGGGTTGTTGTAGGTAAGGTAATGAAAGAACTAGGGATAAGCTCAAGATATTATTTAGATCATTGAATGCTTGTTGTTGGGACCAGACCCACACAAATGTTTCCTAGCCACTACCCTTGGTTACATGGTTGAAGGCCCATGCAATATGGGAGAATCCTAACACGAACCTGCGATAGAAATTGGCAAGGCCTAAGAAGCTTCAAAGCTCATTGAGCGTAGTTGGGGATGGACAATCACAAATGACTTAGATCTTGGCTAGATCCATGTGCACACCATGCACATCAACAATGTATCCTAGATACTGGACCCTTTCCATGCCGAAGGATCATTTTTCCAAGTTGGCATATAGCTTGTGCTGCCACAGAGTGTGAAAAACCTATTGAATATGCTGTAAGTGTTACACCCAAGTCTTGTTGTAGATGAGGATGTCATCCAGATACACCACTACAAAAGAATTAGTGAAAGGCCACATAATATCATCCATCATCCTCATGAAAATTGTTGGGGAATTTGTCAAACCAAAGGCAATGAACAACCATTCAAAACGTACTTGTTTTTGACTTGAAGGTAGTCTTCCATACATCTGTCTTATTTATTGGGATCTGATGGTAGCCAAAATTCATATCATTCTTATTGAAGTATTTGTCCCCCCTAAGCTGATCAAGGAGATCACCGATTCATGGAATCGAGTACCAGTTCCTGACTATGATTTTATTTAGGGCTCGATAATCAATGTAGAGTCGCCAGGTCTTGTCTTTCTTATGCTCCAACATGATTGGGCTTCCATAAGGTGATACTATGGGTCGAATGTGCCCCTTGTGGAGCAGTTCTTGGATTTGATGCTTGATCTCCTCATTTTATAACAAAGAGAGGTGATGGAATGGCCCATTGGGTAGTGGTGCACCGGGGGTCAGATCGATGGGATGCTTGACCTGACAGTGTAGAGTTACCCTAGTTGGTGATGAGAAGATGTCTTTGTATTCTTCCACAACCTTATCCACTTGATTTTTCTGCATGGAGAGGTTGGTCATGAAGGTCATGGATGTGGCTGCAACCTTTCGCTCACTTTGAGAGAGAATCACAAAGAAGAAAATCTTCCTGGTCTGATAAATGACCTTCCTACATTGCTTGGCAGAGATCAAGGAAATAGCACTAGGTGGGACTACCTCGAGTATCCTATACAAATTTCTGTTCAAAGTAATAATAACACTACAAGGCGTCAACAAATATACAACATGGCATTTCCATAAATAAGGTTGGCCCAAAATAACATCACAAACTTCAAGGGCAGAAACATCACGCAATACCTCATCTTTGAATGGCTTGATGTCATACGAGATGCATCACTGTTGTCTGATGTGAAGATCGCTTCCTTGATGGAGCCATCTGATGGTGTAGGGTTGTGGGTGCGATGTTGTCTATAGGGATAGTGCTTGATGACCTCTATTGAGATGAGGGTCTTGTGTCTATCACTATCAACGATGAAGTGCAATGGAGTGCCTTTCACCCACATTTATGAATGAAAGAGGCACTCGCCTTCCTCTGCCTCATCAGGTTCACCGGGATGGATCTTGGTGGTAGAAACGGTGGCATTGGGTTCCGAATCAATGATTCATATCCCCTTTTCTAGTTTCGACTCAGAGTCAGAACCCACATCTAATTTAGAGGCTTTCACCTCAACCAACAATAACTGCATTGAGCGGAAATCAACAATGTTATGCCAGGGGATCTTATGGAATTCACACCACTTCTGAGTATCTTTCTTCATCTTTCCATTGTCCTTCTTTTCTTGTGGCTTGGACCGGTTGTCCCAGGGTTTCCCATATTTTCTTTATCCTTTATTTTGTGGGTTGGTGGTGCCCTTTCCCTGCTTCTGCTGTGAGGGGTTCCCAGACCCAAACTTTCACGTCTTTTGTTTAAGCTTCTGCTCGATTTTGTAGGCATATAGATACACCACACCCAAGGATGAGATGTCCAAAAAGTCCATTTCTATTTGGATGTATCTATGCATCCCGCCAAAGTACTTGAGCACCGTATGTCGCTCAAAATATTTGATACCCAACTTGGTGCGCAAGGTATGGAAGGCATTGGTGAACTCTCGAACTGTTTGGTGTCTTTCTTGTTGTAGTGTGGTCCATCTTGTATACAAGTCATCATAACTTCCAACATGGTAGTATTGTTCCGTAATAACATCCTTGAAAAGGAACCCCAAGTGGGTGCAACTACAAATAATGTGGATCCCTCTATTTCCTTTTGTTCACATAAAGTCTCCCAACAATATTTGACATGGGGGACAACCTTGAGGAGTGTAAATGTAATATTTTCTCTATCAGAAAAGTTGTGGACATAAAAATACCATTATAGAAGGTTTAACCATTTGTCTACGACATTTGCATCTATTTGAACTTCAAATATAGGAATATCAAAGTTGATTTGTACCTTGAAGGGGGAAATGCCTCCACTTGAGGTGGATGCGTCGCTTGTTGGCAACCGTCAAATTATTTGTGCAAATCTATCCATCCTCTTGTTCCTCTGTCGCTTGAGGGTCTCCTCGAGCAACATTTTGAAAGGATCTCTTGTCCCGTCATATTTATTTTCACCCACCATGGACGGTTTCTTGGGCACGAAAGAGGAGTTGTCCTCAAGATAAACAAGCTCGATACCCAACTCTCTATACCCTGACCCTGATGAGGACATGCACAAAAAGAAACGATAAGGAGAAGACCTCTTTGATGCGAATAATCCAGATTTATGAGCGAAACGAAATTAAAACACATATTTATAATATTAACACAAAGACAGTGAATAATAAAAAAGATACAATAAAACTTGACTTCTATTAAATAAGTAATATGTTGAAACTGTAAAATGCAAACTAAAACCAAGCTTGCTAGAATGGTGGCAACTTATCTCTGAGAAGAGTTGTGACGACTATGCTCATTCAAAAGAAGATGAGTATAATGAGGCTCTAAAGGAATTTTTACAATAAACATGAATGCCAAAAACATATACATCCAAAAACCTAACCCTAGGAGATGAAGCACCAAAAGTCATGTGGGCCCCGTTGGAGTAAGTTAGTACATCAACTTCCCGAAGTCGTAACTTTTGCATACGATCTCCATTTAGGAGACACGATAGCTCGTTGGAAAGGTATCAACGAGGAGATTCATTTTGGGGGCTCAATCAAATCCATCAATCATCATTGAGGTGCACGATCATGAAAAAATGTCATTTAGGCCCTCAAAATGGCCTCGAAAGTTTGGGACCCAAAAACCTACTAAAAATAGTAAATTTCCAAAAGATTGTTTTGAGCCAGTTGAAATAGGTGGGTGGCCATTGAGATCCTCCTGGATCAAACTTTACTATGAATTTTCAAAAAATTTAAAATTTTATTAATCATATTTTTGTTAGACTCTTTGATCCAAAATGGATCTAGATTGAAGAGTGGATAAAGAAAACAAAGTGACATTCAATCAACATTATGAAATCCACGTAAAAAAATGCAAGTTAACGTGGAATAATCCAAATAAGAATTTAATTGAAAAGTTAAAGAAAAATAATTAAAATGACAAGAAAACAAACAATAGAGAAGGCTAAGGATCGAGAAGTGAAAAGCCATGGCTGTTGGCCTTCCCTTACCCCTTATATATCCCTATTTCTCCACTATCGCTCATTTCCAAAGGAATTTTGGCCAAGGAGGAGGAGAGAATTGTAAAAACTTGCAGATTTGCAGAAAGAGGAATACTGAGCACCATTCGACTGTTTTCCCAATTTGGGTTCTAGGGTAAAAGAAATCATGTCTCATTGAGTTATTTTATTATTGTGTGTTGTGGGTAAATTCAACATTGTGTTTTATGGTAGCTTGCTGANGGTTTCTCACTAATTGGTTAAATCAAGGACTAGAGATTACCAAGCAATGGGGAATTAGGTTGTATTATGTAAGACACTATTATATCTTATGTGAAATCCTTACTCATTCCACAAGATGAAAGAATGAGTCACTTATTCAACCCATAAACCAAAGAATAACTGCACAAAGAATTGTACTAAGCATTGAAGACCCTTTTGATCAGGGATAGAGTTGAGATAGAGTTCAGAAATGAAATTCCACAAACAATCCATGCTAGTAAAGCGAGTGGGATACGATATTCCTTTATTACAGATAAGATGGTATCATAGTAGTTGCATCCTTGACCAAGACAATGCTTCCAAGACAGTGAACAAAACATTGTAGACCGCAACATGGGAAAAACAAGTAGATATAAGTTGAAATATTTATGAGCCAGTAATGTCGAGAATCAAGAAGAGAACGAGAGATTCAAAGCACATGTTAATATGTTTAAGCAGAGGATGGGAGATATGGAGAAGCACATGGATACCTCTTTCCAATTTCTACCATTAATCAAGAATAAATTTAAAGAAGGCCAAGGCTCCCTCATAATAGTCAGAATAGATTGGGACAAGCACACAACACTATTGTATACCTTTGTTAGAAGGCCATCCATATGGATAGTTGGTAGGAGGATAGGTTTAGGTAGATGATGATGCAACTGCAACACAGTTTGGAAGAGAAGGAGAAGGCCTTGGAAAGGCTTCAAGAAGTTGTCCAAGAGCACATAGGAGCAAAGAAAACTTCCATTGCCACTGCAGATGCTAGAACCATGACTAAGGCTACCGTGGTAAGCTCACCTTTTGTAGACATGTCTCAAGAGAATCTCAGTGATTTTGAGAAGCATACCAGGGTTATTGGTTCCAAGATATTAAGGAAATTGGGCTATGATGGACAAGTTCTGGGAAAGACTAGATAAGGCATCTTGAGCCCCATTATAGTCACTGTTAAGCCCTAAATAATGGCTCATTACCCATTAATTGGGAAATATTACATTAGTAATCTTATTTTATTTATGTCGGCTTTAGTCTATTAGTTGTAATTATACCTCCTAGTCTCCTATATATACCAAGGAGACATTTTCATTTGGAATCATCTTGTAATTGAACATTTATGTGGGCATAAGGAGGTTGCCCCCTCGAAGAGGCTTATTATCTGAGATTATCTCTTTTTCAAGGCGTTGAGTACTTATTCTGAGGTTTTTCTATGCTATATTGATATTTGGTTCATAACATATGGTATCAGAGCTCAAGGTCTTGGGGTTTCGCTGCTACATATAAGACACCTTTGAATTTTTGTTATAACTTGTTTTCTACAATGATTCAAAAGGAACGTCTTGGAGGATATTTATCAGACAGAGCAAGGTATGTTGAGTTAAAATTTCATCTCCTAAGGCCTTATACTTTCGGAGATACAACCTTTCTAAGATAGGGTTCTGGAATCATCCTGAATTGAGTCATTGCGTAATTTTCGCTATAAATTTTTTTATGTAACATTTCAGACCCTGAAATCCAGAGGATATTCACAGAAATTAGTAAGGTATACATGGTAACAATTTTAGATTCTAGGTCTTCTTACATTTGTAGATAAACCCTGTGGAAGATAGGGTATCTGACTAGTCCTATTTGTTGGATCATGTTGTCATTGATGCCAATGGTTTGATTGATTGATGTCAAGTGATTGATTGATGTCAAAGGATTGATTGATTGANAATGAGAGATTCAAATCACATGTTAATATGTTTAAGCAGAGGATGGGAGATATGGAGAAGCACATGGATGCCTCTTTCCAATTTCTACCATTAATCAAGAAGAAATTTAAAGAAGGCCAAGGCTCCCTCATAATAGTCATAATAGATTGGGACAAGCACATAGCACTATTGTATACCTTGGTTAGAAGGCCATCCATATGGATAGTTGGTAGGAGGATAGGTTTAGGTAGATGATGATGCAACTGCAACACAGTTTGGAAGAGAAGGAGAAGGCCTTGGAAAGGCTTCAAGCAGTTGTCCAAGAGCACATAGGAGCAAAGAAAACTTCCATTGCCACTGTAGATGCTAGAACCATGACTAAGGCTACCGTGGTAAGATCACTTTTTGTAGACATGTCTCAAGAGAATCTCAGTGATTTTGAGAAGCATACCAGGGTTATTGGTTCCAAGATATTAAGGAAATTGGGCTATGATGGACAAGTTCTGGGAAAGACTAGATAAGGCATCTTGAGCCCCATTATAGTCACTGTTAAGCCCTAAATAATGGCTCATTACCCATTAATTGGGAAATATTACATTAGTAATCTTATTTTATTTATGTCGGCTTTAGTCTATTAGTTGTAATTATACCTCCTAGTCTCCTATATATACCAAGGAGACATTTTCATTTGGAATCATCTTGTAATTGAACATTTATGTGGGCATAAGGAGGTTGCCCCCTCGAAGAGGCTTATTATCTGAAATTAGCTCTTTTTCAAAGCATTGAGTACTTATTCTGAGGTTTTTCTATGCTATATTGATATTTGGTTCCTAACATATGGTATCAGAGCTCAAGGTCTTGGGGTTTCGCTGCTACATATAAGACACCTTTGAATTTTTGCTATAACTTGTTTTCTACAATGATTCAAAAGGAACGTCTTGGAGGATATTTATCAGACGGAGCAAGATATGTTGAGTTAAAATTTCATCTCCTGAGGCCTTATACTTTCGGAGATACAACCTTTCTAAGATAGGGTTCTGGAATCATCCTGAATTGAGTCATTGCGTAATTTTCGCTATAAATTTTTTTATGTAACGTTTTAGACCCTGAAATCCAGAGGATATTCACATAAATTAGTAAGGTATATGTGGTAACAATTTCAGATTCTAGGTCTTCTTACATTTGTAGATAAACCCCGTGGAAGATAGGGTATCTGACTAGTCCTATTTGTTGGATCATGTTGTCATTGATGCCAATGGTTTGATTGATTGATGTC
>JZKD02S2233673.1:0-15488 GCA_000966675.3 Picea glauca
CGGGGGGGGGGGATTTTTAAGTGGAATTATCCTCTTCGAGCTCCAAACTCAACTCTTTGTAGGTAAGGCTAGGTTAGTTATGATCAATGGAAGGAAAATGGGTCAAAAATAAGTTCTCAAACAACCCAAATAGGGAGGAAATTGATACCTTATCCCTAGTATCATCACCAATTTGTTGTGTCCTTTTTGCCGCTTGAATGAGCAAAAGAAGGGCACTTGCAAGTCTATTTGGGTTTTCTAGATAGGACATAGGTTAGTGTATGAACCAAATGATTCATTCACATGAAATAAGAAAACAACTAAGCTAACAAAAACTAAATAAATAACTAAAGAAATGAAACTAAAATGCATGAGGAAATTAGAACCAAAATCAATCAAACAAATGACCAATAATCATGCCACCAATGGAGAAGTATAATAGTGGGCAAACACCGTAGAGAAATGGGGACTTATGGATCTCCTCTTCCTCCTTGGGAGGGCTCTTGAGTCCCCTATGTGAGATCTCTTCTTACAAATGGTAAACTAGAAAGAAAATGGTGAAGAAATCCAAGCGTATTCCCTCAAGAGGTGAGGTGAATAACCTAATGAAATGATGCTAGTATACTCCAAGAAGAAAAGAGGTTTCTTGTAGGAGAATAGAGGCAGCATAACAATACAATGAGACTATTGAATTATTAGTGCACCCATGGACTATTTTTATAGAAAATCGTTGAGGCAATATCCAACTGATCTTTAGTGTGAACAAGGGGCTCTTTAGGGCACCCTTAGGTATTTGACCAATCCCCCACTCAGATTCATCTTAGATTTGAGGGTCAAATCAAGTTGGGAGCTGGTCCAGAAGTGGGTGAGGGGATGACAAGAACCATAAATGCGTCATTCATAGGGGTGCGTGGATNATTTTTAAGTGGAATTATCCTCTTCGAGCTCCAAACTCAACTCTTTGTAGGTAAGGCTAGGTCAGTTATCATCAATGGAAGGAAAATGGGTCAAAAATAAGTTCTCAAACAACCCAAATAGGGAGGAAATTGATACCTTATCCCTAGTATCGTCACCAATCTGTTGTGTCCTTTTTGCCGCTTGAATGAGCAAAAGAAGGGCACTTGCAAGTCTATTTGGGTTTTCTAGATAGGACATAGGTTAGTGTATGAACCAAATGATTCAATCACATGAAATAAGAAAACAACTAAGCTAACAAAAACTAAATAAATAACTAAAGAAATGAAACTAAAATGCATGAGGAAATTAGAACCAAAATCAATCAAACAAATGACCAATAATCATGCCACCAATGGAGAAGTATAATAGTGGGCAAACACCGCAGAGAAATGGGGACTTATGGATCTCCTCTTCCTCCTTGGGAGGGCTCTTGAGTCCCCTATGTGAGAGCTCTTCTTACAAATGGTAAACTAGAAAGAAAATGGTGAAGAAATCCAAGCGTATTCCCTCAAGAGGTGAGGTGAATAACCTAACGAGATGATGCTAGTATACAACAAGAACAAAAGAGGTTTCTTGTAGGAGAATAGAGGCAACATAAAAATACAATGAGACTATTGAATTATTAGTGCACCCATGGACTATTTTTATAGAAAATCGTTGAGGCAATATCCAACTAATCTTTAGTGTGAACAAGGGGCTCTTTAGGGCACCCTTAGGTATTTGACCAGTCCCCCACTCAGATTCATCTTAGATTTGAGGGTCAAATCAAGTTGGGAGCTGGTCCAGAAGTGGGTGAGGGGATGACAAGAACCATAAATGCGTCATTCATAGGAGTGCGTGGATTTTCTTATACACAGTCATGCATCAGGCACATCTGCGCTCTTCTGGCTTCTTTGGCCTACGCACATGCGCACGCTTCCTTTAGTGTTTCAACACATGTCATTTTTTTGACCAGTTGTATAGTTTTTTCCTTTTGGAAATGAATTTTTTGGGTTGCAAGTGAACTAATAGGTGTTTGGAGATGCTTTATTCCTGTAACCATTTGCGGATGAAATTTCAGTGATAAAACTGAGCTTCTCCTTTAGGGTCTCGAACTATTTATCACATTTTGGAGTCCATTGGAACATTTTCGCCTTTTTCAATAGATTTTCCAGAGGTGCATTAATGTTTTCATATCTTATGATGAACCTGTGATAGTATCCAGTGTGTCCCAGCATGGAGCGTAACTGCTTATCACTCGTAGGTGGTAGCATGTTCACAATAACCACACCTTTGGCTGGGTCTACCAGTAGTCCCTCTCGACATACTATGTGGCCCTACAAATTTCCATGTGGTACACAAAAGATACACTTTCTGAGATTCAATGATATTTGCATTTCTCTGCATCTGTCAAACATCATACGTAATAATGCTATGTGTTCCTTGAGCAGACCGTATATCATCCAATCATCCATATAAAATTCTATAAACTTGTGAATGAACTCTCTGAAAGATGATATTACAATCCTAGATAAAATTGCAGGGCCGTTCTTTAAACCAAATGGCATCACATTGTATGAAAAATACCCCCATTATGTTATGAATGTGATCTTATTTTTGTCCTCTTCTACAATCCTTACTTGGTGGTACCCTGCAAATCCATCTATAAATGAGTATGCTTCTTTCCCTGCAACATGTTCTAGTACCTCATTAGTAAAAGGTGTTGGAAAATGGTCATGCACACAGGCAGAGTTAAGGCTTCTATAGTCTACATAGGCCCTGATATCCTCTATGCCTTTCTTTCTTTGAATGACTATTGGGCTGACCCATTCTAGTTCTTCTACTGCAAAAATAAGTCCATCTTCCAACATCTTTTCTATCTCCTTCTTAACCTTATCTTTTACTCTAGGGTTAAGGTGGTATGGTCTATGCCTCACAGGCTTTGATCCTGGTTTTAATTCGATTTTCATTTCTCCCATAACTCTTTTGATCCCCTTTAACTCTGAAAAGGTCTTTTTGAACAAATCCTCATATTCCTGCAACAAACTTTGTATTTCTTGACTAGTTTGCTCATCCCCAAAATATCCCACCATAGGTATCTTAGGTTTCTCTGTGGTCCCTATATTGACTTTACACAACTTCAATGGGTGATTATATGAATTATTAGTATGAATGGGTATGATGTTCTAGATTTCTCTATTCCCTTCTGTCTCTTTACTGGCTAGGTTTCTCAATTCCTCTAAATCATCTTCGCTTTCTGAATCCCTAACAATATTATATAATTCTATAGGATTCTTGTTTAAGGTTAGGTGAAGATTAGTATGAAGTTATCAGATATGTTTTTCACATACCACTAGGTTTGATTTTTGATTGCTATTATCTGTAAAAATAAATTCTTTGATTCTTTGTCAGACAACTTAAAGCTCAGGGTACTTACTTGTAAAGGAGAAGTCCTTGCAAAAGTGATCTGCCAACGTTTTCCAGACGTTTTTCTATCTTCTGGTTTCTTCATGTATGAATCAAGATTTAGGGATTGGACCCAGTGTGTGAGGAAATACCTGAACCCAAAAGTGAGAAGGTATTTCCGCAACTTTCCAGTGTGTCACACATTTTTCAATATGTGCTTTAGGATCGGATTCTTCGTTGAGAAATTGAGAAACTTGGAAATCCATCTGCATCTCTGATTCCAACTGCTCTTTATCTTGAAACCTATATTTCATAGCTTGCTTCACATCATCCCAATTCCTGAGTAAGGCTTTGTGATTGGCCCACCATTTGGCAGGGGTGTCCTGGAGGGATAAATCTAGTAATGAGATCCTTTGACCCTCCGCAACCTTTTCTTCCATGCTGAGCAGAAAAATGTCAGGTCCTAAGGTGCCATCATATACTGGGAATTCCTTGACCTCAATCCCAATCCATCTAGTTTCCCTGACAGTTGCGCATCTCTGTGAGAATTTTTTGTATGAGCCTTGCTGCCAATTGTCAAATGGAAGTTCTGAATCTTCATCCACTAACTGTATACTCCTCCAACTTATCGATCCATCAACAATAGTATTTATATAATATCCTCTTGTTCCTGCTGTTACAGCGTACAACTGAGCCAAGTCTTCTCCCTCCATATTGTTGTCTATTGGCTCTGTATATCTGGGGCCTACATATGGATCCAAGGGTTGAACTACCTTGATTCCATCTTCCTCAAATGTCATGGTGTCTTTCTTTAGGTCAATCACTACATAGTTTTCATAGGACCAATCAATCCCAAGTATTGCAGGGTAAGGGTCCTTATCCCCCATGATCTCAATCACTTCAAAGTTAGCTATAGTCTTCACTCCCGCAACATCTATTTCCACATTCTCTAGTCTTCCTATTGGGAAATTCAATATTGGTTGGCCATTCTTAACTGGATTGGGGAATATGTCAACTGAGGTTTTCCTAAGGCTTCGCAAGTATTTTTAGGCAGAATGTTCACATTAGATACTAGATCCAACATGACATCCTTAATCTCAAATTCATCTAACTGGGCTACTAGTCTGAATTCTTTTCTAGTTCATAGTTTCCTTCTCTGCACCCTCTGAGTAATCTTCTCAAGAATATTATTCCTTATTCCTCCTTCTGTGGGTTCCTCATTTCCTAGAACTAGGTATAGCGCATTGCACAACTTTTCTGTTAATTGGCCATTCCCGAGAATATTGGAGAATAATTGAAACCAAAGGTCAACTACATTTTGAGGTTGCTTAGGTTGTCTCATCATGACTACAGGGTTTCTGGGTGTAGGGGGTGAAGCAGGGATTTGCACAATATTAGGGTAAACAATAGGTTGTGGGGGTTTCTCTTGCATCTTCGGGTTAGGGATATTCTGAAATACCTCTATGGAATTTTTAAAGAACAAATTTTGTTTTAGGGGGTCATACATGTCTTCTTTAGGTGCTTCTTTTTGGATATGAGGTAGATTATCAACATCAAATCCTATCTTTTCTCTGCCTCGAGTGACGATATTGAGGTTGGGAAATTGTCCTTTACTAACTCTCTTGATTTATGAACTGATGAGGTTATTTCCTCATTGACTTACTCGATCTTCCCATTTTTCAATTAGTTCTGTGAAGTCTTTAGTTGCGTGCCCATTGGTTCTGCAATGAGAGCACCATGGCCGCCTTGGATGAGGACAGTCTCTCACCATATGGCCTTTCTCGTCATAGTTATAACATCTTCTTGGCCCTCTTTCCCTGGTTCTTCCTCCTCTGAAGTCTACTCCAGATCCACCTCCTCGACCTCTTCCTGGTCCTTGAGGGTTTTCATTCACCTTGAATGTTGTTCGGTCCAACCTATCTGTGAGTGCATCCAATGCTCTAAATTGATTGGTAGTGTGTGTGGTAGATGCGTAGAACTCACAATGTACTGTATTTGGTATTGTCAAATATTTATTCATAATGGGGCACTATCTCATACCATGCCCATGGATTTGCAAATCTCACAATACTCAACTGTTGGTGTTGGTTGGCTCCCTGGAAAATCATTATATGGAGTGGGGTTATGGAATGGTAAATTCGCAGATACTTGCACAACTCCTCCCATGGGTCCTGGTGAGGGTCCCATCATATTCTTAGGTGGTCCTATTCCCTTCATTCATCAACATTCATTCACCAGATGTCCTTCTATATAACATCTGGTACACCAGACCTGCAGTCATCCTAGTCTAGGTATCGTCAGTTCTTGAATCGTTTCTATAAGCACTGATATGTTCTCTTGTAGTTGCGCCAAATTTGCATATGTTGGGGGTCTAGTCACTCTCAGGCTCCCAGGATATCCCACCATGGATTCAATATTCATCAATTGTTCCAAGGCATTTGTCAAAGTGATTATCCACTATTGCATTAGCATAATACATGTCAGAGGTAGAAATCCTTGAATATACCATTCTCTTTGATGTTCCTCATGGATTGGATGTGATAACCTCCCTATAGCATATTTAAACTTCGCATTGTATTCCCAGGCTAATTCACCTTCCCTTTGTTGAATATCGTGCAACTCAGACAAATCTTGTTGTTCTGACTGAGGTAGCTTGACTTTGCTATGAACCTTGTTTGTACCTGGCCAAGTGTGAATGCTTGACCTTGCATTCTTGGAACTCCTGGCTCAATAATATTCATGTACCACTTGAGAGCGCGACCTATCAAGGTAGTCTAGAACTCAACCAACTTATTCGTGTCCAGAGTTCCTCTAGATCTCCAAATTGCTTCACACAAGAACCAATGCTCCTCAACATATTCATCCCCCTTAACCCAAAATTCTGGGTATCGGGTAATCGAAACTCCCACATGACCAACCATTGTTGATCTTGGTGTTCCTATCAAAATGAAATCTAATGGTCCTGCTTGCGATCTACTAGGGGATCCCAATATCCTCCCTGTACTTGCACTTCTTGGCTGTGACTGACTAACTAATTGTACTGGAACAAAATTAGCATGAGAAGGTAGTATTGAACTTACCACTTGTATAGAATAAACTTGGGGTATGGGCTATTCGAGGTTGGCGCCACTAGCTTCGGGGTGATTTTATTTGATCTGGGGGGTCTCATTTTCTTCCACTGGAGTGGTCTCTTCAACCGTATTCCTGATATTTCCTGGCATCGGGGCTGAATCTTCTCTTTCTTCCTCAAGATTCATGTTGGCTTCCTCCTCTCTTGCTTTTACAACTTCTCCTTCTTGTCCACCCTCCTGGGGACTTCTTTCTCTCTGTGCTTCTCTCTCACTTAATCTTTGACTGGCCAGTCTTTCCTATCTTCTCATCTTCCACAACTCTTCCATATCTTTCCTCCACTTCTCCTGGTCCAACTTCTTTCCACAACTTCTCAGACAATTTTGTTTCTTTCTTGATCTTTCCACACCACCACTTCTCAACTATGGAGGCTTTTTTCAAGGCTCGCTCATCTCTTAAGTCCATTTCTTGTTGTTTCCCCCATTTATCAAATAACCCTCTCCCCTCTCTTAGGCCATGAATCCACCCCAACCTATCCCTACCCCAAGAGAGGGTGTTTATGCTGCCATCTCAGTCGGGTACATAGTCAACATCCACTCTTCCATCAAGAAAACTTTAATCCACATGGGGATTTCTCTCAACACTCTTCCCCTTGCGTCTTTCTTGAAATCTGCCTATGTGTGTGAAAAATATTGGTGATTCTCAGTTGAAAACTCAATAGTGTATCCTTCTAATGTGGTATTGACCCAGAAATCAATCGCTCGTGTGACTGGATGATCCAGCTGATGAAGTGATGAAATATTTTCTTTGTCCCAAGTACAGGTCCTCTCAACTCATTCTTGGAACTCTGGAGCTTCTTGGAGCCTATTTATTGAGTGGAAAAGTTATTTTGGGAACTTAACCTAGAATATCTCATACTGGTCACTCAATATTTTTGAGTAAAAGACTGCCTCATGAGTATCTTCCACATATTTTCTTCTCATATCCATTTCTTTACATATGAAGGCGTCAAAATTTATTTCCCACCATTGGTCAATATTAGATCTATGAATCCGCAGAAGCATCCTCCCTACAGGTTCCCTATTAACACAGATCTCGACAACGAAACCATTTTGTTGGTGCAAGTTTGATCAGACCATTGTCCTTCTCAGGTTACAAAAAAAGGGTACCAAGTAGTGTAGAGCGTTGGCATTTTCATCTCCTCTGAAGAGAAGAAGTCTCACCCGAATCATTGCTGAGACATATGGATAGGGAAGGGAAAGGAGAATACTTGGGTGGGTTCACAGAACCTTCAAGATTCATCCTGATATTGCGCAAGACATCTAACTATAGAAAATATCTGAGCTCATATGCGCAAGAATTGAAACTACTTATGTTGCAGAAAATCATTCAAACACAGAGACATCATGTGGAACTTATGAACCATAAAGAAGTACTGTAAAAATACAATGCATAAGTATAAACACAGAAAGACACAACATATTTTGAAATTTTGGATCCTTCTTCATGTATTATCTTCAGATATGTCTCAATTACAATCTCACAGATACACAGTAGCGCTCTATTACAGACTCCTGGCTTTGGACCCATGTCACAGATCTCTAATTCCAAAAATGGTGTACAAATTACATTACAGAACTCAAAACTTGATTTCTCAACAATAGACAACAACAACTATGACATCAACCAAACAACAAGGGAATAATTGAACCGATCCCTCTTACAATGACGATCGACCCAAACAACCCTTTTACAATTATATTCATCCCTATATATAGTCTAATTCATGTCTTCTGTCTTTGGCTTGCACACTTTCTTGTTCTACTGCAACCGCTTTTGCTTTGCCGACATTGTGCTGTCCTTTTCGCAACTGATTTCTGTTGCTTCTCCTTCTCTATTGTCCAGCTTCTTCTGAATATTGCACAACTCATACTAGGCTAAAACTGGGACCGTATTCCTTCTTGCGCAACTCCTTATCAAAAAATGAAGGGCCCAACAGGTTGGTTTACAATCATCCATGTGAAAGCGATGGAGAAGGTCACAAGCATACTTAGTTTGGAAAATAAAAATTACTTCATTGGTTTGCAAAACTTGGAGGCCAAGGAAATAGTGCAAAAAACCTAAGTCTGTCATTTCAAATTTCTTCTTAAGGCCGGTTTTCACATGGTTTAAAATTTTTGAGTCACTACCAGTAAGGATAAGGTCATCAACATATAGGACACGAATTATGAGATGGATTCCTACTTTCTTGGTATAGACATTAGGATCAGAATGACATATATAGAACACAATGTCAATAAGAAAGTTGTCCATTTTAGCATACCAAGCTTAGGGTTCTTTCTTAAGACCATAAAGACATTTCTTAAGGCGACAAACAAGGCTAGAGTCATTCTAGACATAGCCAAGAGGTTGTTCCATGTAGATTTCTTCTTGCAAATATCCATGCAAGAAGGTGAATTTAACATCCATTTGATGGACCTCCCATTTATGTGAGGAAACAAAGGAAAGAACAAGGCAGATGGAATTCATTTTGGCTATAGGGGCAAAGGTTTCATTATAGTCAATTCCTTAAACTTGGGAAAATCCTTTGGAAACTAACCGAGCTTTGTGTCGTTCAACACTTTCATTTGATGCATGCTTAGTTCTGTAGACCCATTTACATGTGGCAAGTTTTCTTCCTTTTGGAAGAGGTACACGATCCCAAGTATCGTTGGCCATTAAAGAACGATACTCTTCATTCATTATTGTGTCCCAATCTAGATGAACTGAAGCTTCTGCAAATGTATCTGGATCATGATTCTCTGAAACTTGATCCAAAAGCGAAGAGTCTCAATGGAACTGTGAATGTGTTCGACGCCGATCTAAAGGATCACTGACAAGATCACCAACTACTTCTTGTGTTGAACAGACCCATCTAGGAAGTTGTGGAGCTGGTGCTGGTTCAGGTTCAAAGGACTCATTTGGAGGAAGATGAGAAGACAAAGGTGGATTTTCATCCTCACTGTCACCATATGAAGAAGAAACCAGAATAGGAACAAAAGAAGGAACAAATGTCGAAGATGGATCGCAAGCCAAAGAAGGAACAATCGTCAAATTAGGCTTGTAGGCCAAGAAATTTTCATCAAATTTAACATCTCTTTTAATAAAAAATTCATTACAATGTGGTTGAAAAAGTATATAACCTTTGGCATATTCAGAATAACCAACAAATATACACTTCTCACTTTTAGGTTGTAATTCTTTCCTTTTCTCATCAGGAATGTGAGCCCATGCTATACTGCCAAATAAATGGAAGTGATTACATCTAGTTTAATTTTAGTCCAATATTCTTCCAGTGTTATATTTTTAAGAGCCTTTGTGTAAGTGTGATTTACTATGTAATTTGAACACTTGATTGCTTCCACCCAATACTTTAGACTCAGTCTCTTAGATTGGATCATACAATTTTCCATTTCTTTTAATGTGCAGTTCTTTCTCTCAGAAACACCATTTTGTTTTGGTGTATATGGAACAATGTGTTGCATTTGGATGCCTTGTGTAGTCTAGTAAATATTAAAATTATTGTTCACATATTCACCTCCATTATCTATTATTAAATTTTGAATTTGATGTCCAGATTTCTTTTCTACAAGGGCCTTGTAGGCCAAAAACTTGTCAAAAAAATCACTCTTAAGTTTTAAGAAGTAAACCCAAGTATGTTTGGAAAATTCATCAATGAAAGTTAAGAAATAATTGCACCTGGAAAAAAAGAACAAGAAAGTGGAACACACAAATCACTGTGAACAAGCTGCAAAGGGCCCGATGTGTGCCAAGAGGCATGTTTGTCAAAATTGTCCCAATGATGTTTATCAAGAATACAATCGACACAAACACCGTCTCTACTTGAAACAAGAGGAAGACCAATCACCATATGTTSATTACATAGTTGTTGCAATGCGTGATAGTTTATATGACCAAACCTCTCATGCCAAAGTTTKCTCAAGTCATCGCTATGAGAAACAAAAATTGATGAAACARATGATGACCCAAAGCTGTCAAACTTGTACAACTTGGTAATATCATCAACAATTTTAGTTGCAAGAACATGCTTAGGATCTTTTAGATCCATGATTACAACCTGGTGAGGTGAAAAMTCTATGGCTTTACCTTCACCTAAATGAGTGATTTGATATATTGATAGAAGGTTACAAKAAATACTTGGAACACATAATAAATCATTGAAATGACCATTTTCTACTTKAAGTGTTCCAGATCCTTCAACACTAGCATATCTATCATCACCAACAAATATTTTCTTGGTGTTACATTYATTTAGAGAAAAAAATATGTCTCTATCCTTAGCCATATGATAAGATGCTCCAGARTCAATAAACCACTCATCAGAAGAATAAGTAAAAGTTGTATTGAAGGAGAAACCAGAAGCAGAAAGTGCATGTCTATGAGAAGAAGAAGAAGAAGTAGAATCAATACTGATGTTGTTCTTATTCATCACTTCTTCTAAAGATGCCATCTTCTTGAAACATTTGGACTCATCATGACCATGTTTATCACAAAAGTTGCAATGTCTATCAATATTCTTACTTTTATATTTTTCTCCTTTGTCACCATTAGTAGCGGAAGCTGTCTGAGTGGGTTTGGGACCCTTATATTGCTTGTTGTTGTGGCGAGGATGTTTCTTATTGGGTTTATCTTTCTGATGGATGACTAAGGATTTGTTGGAGGTACTTGCAGTGCTGATCACTCCAAGTTATACAAGATTATCTTGCTCTATAATCAAAGCATCACGAAAGTTCTCAAGACTAGTTTTTTTATAAGCTGTCCCTAGAGCCTCTTGCATGGCATAAAATGTATCTACAAACACATAATATGCACTACCTAGCTTATAAAGAATAATATAGATGCAACAATCTTCTTCTATATTTATATTACATTCTTCACATAAATTTCTGAGTGTTTTAAACTTAGATAGATATTCTTCAATGCAATAAAAATCATTTGGACTTAAAGTTAGTACTTGATTTTCTAACTCTTGTGCTTGAATAATATTGTGTTTACCAAACACATATTCAATCTTGTCCCAATCTTCTTTGGGTTGATCAATTGATTGAAGGTGGAACCTTATATCAGGAGAGATGGACATTCTGATTAATCCACGTGCTTTTTCATTCCTATTATCCCATATGCATTTCTTATCATTATCAGTGGGTGTTGTTTCCTTTCCCAAGGTAATCCGGTACAATCCTTTACTTCTTAATAAATCCTTTATATGGGATTTCCATTGGAAGTAGTTGGTGTTGGTAGGCAAGAGATTACTTGTAGAATCCATATTAAATATGCAGATAATATGGAATTAAAAATTGAAGCTGATGATTTGGATGGAAAGATCTCAAAAAGTTAGGTGGATTTAAAAAAACCGACACTGAAAACGGATGTCGGATGTGAGAGTTATGCCCTTTTAAAAAAAGGCATAAATGGTAACCAAAGAACCACGTGGTGGTGTAAGTTGCTTTTATAAGTGACTCACTTTTATAAAGAGAAGTGATGATCACTTTTAAAATGAAGTTTCTTTATAAAATAAAATCTGCATGCAAAATAAATAACTCTAAAATAAAATATTAAAACCACTTATAGTGATTCACTTTTATACTTGAAGTGAAATACACTTTACAATTTTAGCATGAACTTTTTCAAAAAAAGTAACAAAAGAGAGCCTTGAACTCAAGACCTCTTACTTAATAAGGAAACTTTTAACCAAATGGTCTAGCAAAACATATTGTATTGTTTAGAAAGAGGATTGGGGTTGTTGTTGTTGTTGTGGAAGACGTCCTTGGAGAGCGTGCTAAAAAAGGACTCTTTTCACATAAGAAAAAAATTTCTCTTCTCGATGACAACAAGGGTTCGATCTCGGTTAGCTTACCGGCCAGAAGATGCACCTTTTCCTATCTGTTTCTGATTTTTCAATATCACACAGGGCGTGGGGAAAATAGCATACACAGATCTAAAAGAGTATCAACCAGAAAATAAATAATAGAAAACCGAAATAAAACCAAAATAATACTCTACACAAATTTAAAAAAAGCATATTCAAGCTTTATACCTCCAGATCTGACTGAAATGGTTATATATTGGGAAAACAAAAACCTTTTCGAGTGAAACAAAAAATTTTCCTGACTGAAACGAGCACTACGAACACAATGAAATAGTCCTCTCATCCCAGAAATGTATGGAAATGACATAAAATGGAGATGATGCAACTTGACTTCATGATCTCGATCTACAACATGAGCCAAGTCTTCAAAGAGGCTCTGATACTATGTTCGAAAACACATGTATTCCAACAGAGGAAGAACATATTCAATAACCACTCAAAAAACCAGATCAAATATCAACACACCAATGTTTTGACATGGTAAAACCCCTACGGGGAAACATCCACAGCCCCAGCCAATGTGTTCACTTGGAGCAGTTTATTAATGAAAAAGAAAAAGATTATAGAGATATTTTACAAGAGAGTTTCTCACAATTGATCATTGGAAAATGAACCTCCATGCTCTTTAAATATAGATCATGGACCAATCGGGTGCTAAGCCACAAATCAATGGTCGTTAAGATCGAGGAGAATATGAATTGTCGGATCACTCTATGTCGGGAACATATCATGACCATCAGATTTCCTAACTAAAAATGAATACTAATGTATACTAAAGAAACACACTTTTACCTAACGACACATTAGACAAAGTAGATCTTAACTAACTCCTAAGCATCTAAATATCCTAACATTTTTGTTATTCATCTTATATTGGTAAAGTCTTCCACTTCGTGTCTTTCCATATTTTTCCATTATCTGCTTTATATGGTCCTCTTCCATCATGATTGGGTCCATGGCCTCCTTCTTCTTCCCTTTATCCATCTCCATGTCCATATCTCAAACTCCCGTCAGTGATTCCCCCCTTCCCCCATGCACACATGGAATTTTAGTTGTTTGATTCCATAGTCATCACACATTTTTCATACAATCAAATATTGATATAAGTATATAATGATTTGATGTACCTACCTCTAGGTCCCTTCAAAAAATCCTTCTCTACAGCAGTGTACGACTTGGTGGTATCAACTGCAAATTCAGGGACAAACCTTGCAATAATACTGTCTAACCAAAAATCTATTGCGAATGTAAATTTATTATTGACTCACTGCAACTGCGCGATCTCCACATGATGACACTCTAGTTGTCTGATCCAATTCATAGGATGGTTTTCCTTCAACCTAAATAACCCCTCTTGCAATAGATGCGGGAAATCACAGAAAAATACCTCATGTAAGTTGCTAAGCACAAATTTGTCGAAATATTTGCACGGTGTATACTTAGGGTTTATATTGTCCTTCTGCACAAACTTGAGTTCCTTTGTCCTTAGCTATATTTCAATCTGTAAATTTGTTGAACCTACACAGAATAGATCTAGCTAGAAAATGACATACACAATTTTCAGAGAAAATATGAGAAAAGAGAAGTAGGAGAGAAAGAATGGAAGAATTATCATTAACCGTATTCCACACTCAAAGAGTGAATAAATTACAATAGATATAGGCTACATGAGTAACTAATGTGCCATAGTAGTGATATAGAGAGATCTAGAGACTCACTGACAAACATTGGAGTAAATTGCCACCTAGTCCTAGTTAATTGATCCATGCAATCATCAGTTAACTAAGTCACGACTTCCACTAGTCTAACTAAGTGTAACTGACTCTAAACTGAAGAGGAACATCCTATTTTGTAGGGGAATATTCTATAGAGAGAATACTCTCATCTACAGAAGAGTTCTCAACTTTGGACTGTAAAACTTAGGAAATTAATTATAGGTGAGTGTGTAATATCTCCAACACAATCTCCGTCGTTGTTGGATTCCATGGATTGAACATTCCCTTATATTATTTCATCCTCCATCCATTTATTCCAAAAATCCCTTCCACTCAATCCTGTGCAGTTCCAACCAAAAACAAAACCATTTGTTGGTTACTTGGGATGACCCAAGTTTTGATCTCAATAGGTTTCCAACAAAACCCTCAAAACTATTAGCCCTCCTAGTAAACTAGAAGGCAACACTGCGCACAAAGTGCACAAAATAGTCTCACCCGAGATAGCTTTACGGGGGACTGCAATACTCAGGTGTTTGCAGTCTAGGAAGGGACTGAGACTGTGTTTTGATTCTTTTCCTTATGCATCAATATCAATATTCATTCATCTACTTCTAGAATTCATTCATCATTAAACTATGCATGCATGCTATTATAATCATATTTAACCATTCATTATTTAACTGATACATAACATAACGTCCAAACAATCATTCACACACATGAAAACATTGGATTTACCATGGTTCACCCCCCCATGGCTACGTCCACAAAGACCTATCTATTTTTCTCTTTTATTCATTCTGTTGCAAAATCTGTGTTGTGTGCATTACATATTCAGGATTATAATCAAAAGGAGGGTAAATACCCTCTATGAGATAGACTATGTCACACCAGGCTCCACAACCTATGGCCTAACCCTAAAAAACTAGATGATTCTACTCAACAACAATAACAACCATAACTAAAATAACAATAATCAACCACCAAACCACAACCTATACCTCTTGGGTATTTATTTATACTGCTCTATTGGCTTATAGACATTACATCCTTGTCCAAAACCCTAACCCTAACATGGTTAGGTCTATCTTCATGTGCACCATGCTACTTTTCCTCCTTTTGCATGATGCTTTTCCTTCTTTTTCTACATTATTCTTTTCTTCCACCTATTGTGCGCGCTTCAAAAATAGTTTTTTCTCTCCAAAAATAGGCTTGTGGAAAAATTTAGACTTTCGTCCCAAAATAGGTGTGCACCAACATGTAGTGGGAGGAGAGAGAGAGAGAGGGAGAGAAGGTGAGAGAGAGTGAGACATAATGAGAGAGAGAGAGAAACATAATGGTGAGAGAGAGAATGGTATAGAGAGAGAGTGAAAGTGGTAGAGGGGGATACATAGAGGGAGAGATAGAATGAGAGAAAGGGAGGGGAGAGAGAGAGTTCTAGATAGAGATATTGA
>JZKD02S2233684.1:14309-37840 GCA_000966675.3 Picea glauca
CAAAAGTTGCAATGTCTGTTAGTATTCTTACTTTTATATTTTGATCCTTTGTCACCATTAGGAGCTGAAGCTATCTGAGTGGGTTTGGGACCCTTAGGTTGTTTGTTGTTGTAGCTAGGATGTTTCTTCTTGGGATACTTGGGTTTATCTTTCTGCTGGGAAACTAAGGCTTTGTTTGATGTACCTGCAGTGTTGATCACTCCAAGTTGTACAAGCTTATCTTCCTCTCTAATCAAAGAAGTACAAAAGGACTCAAGAGTGGGTTCTACATAAGCTTTCCCTAAAGCCTCTTTCATGGCATAAAAGGTAGATACAAACACAAAATATGCACTACCTAGCTTAGAAAGAATAATATATATGCAACTCTCTTCCTTCATTACTATCTTACATTCTTCACACAAAATTCTGAGTGTTTTAAACTTAGATAGATAGTCTCCAAGGCAAGAAAAATCACTTGGACTCAAGGTCAGTATTTGATTTTCTAATTGCTGTGCTCGAATAATATCGAGTTTACCAAAAACAGATTCAATCTTGTCCCAAGCTACTTCGAGGTCATCAACTCCTTGAAGGTGGTACCTTAGATCAGTAGAGATGGACATTCCAATTACCAAAATGCGCATTCAGACTTTATACCTCCGGATATGACTGTAATGGCCGTATCTTGGGAAAATGAAAACATTTTTTAGTGAAAAGAAAAGTGCTCCTGAATGAAATGAGTGCTCCGGACACAATGGAACAGTCCTCTCAGCCCATAAATGTACGAAAATGCCAGAAAATGGAGATGAGGCAACTCGAATTCACGATCTCGATCTACAACAGGAGCGGGTCTTCAAACAGGCTCTGATACCATGTTCGACAACACAGGTATTCCAACAGAGGACGAACACCTTCAGTAACCACTCACATAACCAGATCAAAGATCAACACACCGATGTTTTCACGTGGTAAAACCCCTACTGGGAAACATCCACGACCCCAGCCAACGCGGCCACTTGGAGCAGTTTATTAATGCAAAGAAAAATATTACAGAGAGATTTTGCAAGAGAGTTTCTCACAATCAATCATCGGAAAATGACCCTCCATGCTCTTTAAATAGAGATCATGGACCAATCGGGTGTTAAGCCACAGATCAATGGACGTTAATATCGAGGAGAGTATGAACCGTCAGATCACTCTATCCCGAGAACATATCGTGACCGTCGAATTTCCTAACTACAAATGCATACTAATGCATACTAAAGAAAAACACTTTTACCTAACGACATATTAGACCAAGTAGATCTGAACTAACTCCTAAGTGTCTAAATATCCTAACAGGTTTATTAATTTCCTCTTATTTAATCATGACTTGATGGTACCCAGACCATAAGTCTATATTTGAAAAGATTTTAGCTCCCCTGACTTAATCAAACAATTCATAAATGCAGATTAAAGGATACTTATTCTTAATCGTCATCTTATTAAGTTTTTTGTAGTCAATGCACAACCTAAAACTTCCATCCTTCTTTTTAATAAACAAGACCGGTACTCCACAGGAGACACACTAGGTCTGATGTATTGTTTATACATCAACTCCAGAAGCTCCATTTTAAGTTCAGTCAAATCTGGAGTACTCATCCGGTAAGGGGATTTAGATACCAGTGTAGATCCAAGTACTAAATCTATGGTAAAGTCTATGTCCCATCTAGGAGGTAATCCAGAAATTTCTTTCGTAAATACATCCTAAAATTCCCTTAGTATAGGATCTTTAGTCAACACATTTTCAACCATTTCATATTTTCTTTCATATATGTGTACAACATATATTTCACATCCTTCACTTTCATTCGTTTTCAAATGTAGGGCAGAGATTTGTCTTACCGACACACCACGTGGTATCCCTTTAATTATGTTTCCTTTACCAACTTCATCTAAACAATTAAAAGTTTTTTCGCGACAATTTACAACAAATGAATGTTTTTCTAGCCAATCTATTGGAACACATATATTTTTTAATACTTTAGACTTGGATAAGTTTCATTCTTGTTTAAATAAGAACAAACGAGCACCTTCACTTCGTTGTTGATGAAATCTTCCATTGAATCCAATGATCTGAAATCCTTAAAAGTCATGGAGCCACCCACTCGTTAAAAGGTCCAATCACTAAAGGCTACTTTCGAAATGTTGGGTTTCAGGGTTTCACGATACTAACAGTCCAACATATAAGAACCCCAAAGTCCCGTTATACGAAATTGCGAAATTATCTTAAGCTTTAAAACTATGTTAATTAAACGATTAAAGGCAATTAAGGTTAATTAATTATATCGCGACTTCGTGTTTCGGGGATCCTGCCTCGAGCAACCACCAAAAGTCTTGATACGCTAAATCGCGAAAATCTTGAAGTTAAGCGCGATTATTTAAAAATTTAAACATCGTTAATGTTAATTAATCAATCATGACTTCACGTTTCAGAGATCATAACTTGAATTAATATGGGATAGCCCGAGGTCCGAAAACCCGAAATGGATTAATGTTAAACATGGTTAATTAACAGGATAAACCTGATTTATTAACACATTAAGCAATCTTATCTCTTGTTAAGTTTACGTTGACTTGAAATGAAGGTAAATTTAAATTTTCTCTATTCTTTTCCAGGATCATGAGATATCAACCATAAATGGCATTAATAGTTGATTTAGGGAGATGATTTCAAATAAGATCCTTCTTTATCGACCAAATATTTTTACTAAAGGAATTAAACGCATTGTCAGTGAAGGTATACACAGATTGATATGCTTAAGGCAATGAAGATTTCTTTCATTTTTGAATTACATTCTCTCTTTCACAGAGCTGGCTTAGAGAAATAATCAGTCTTCTGCATTCTCATTCTCTGTAACAGATAACAAAGTTCGAAGGCTTGATACCATGGCTCCATGAAAATCACCTAAAGCTACTGGTGAAAGTTCGAGCAAGAACGCAGGTGTTATCTCTGACACCTCGCCCATAAGCATAAAAAACGTCAAATCCTGGACACAAGTATTCAACATGTTACAATATGAATTGGTAAATTGCTTGGATAATTCAAGTGACAATGAGAAGAACATATCTACCAAATACAAAGTTGTTGCTCAATCAGAGGTACATAATATAGCGACAAGGCCTAAGCTCTTTCCCTATAACGATACAATCAGTTGGGCACTGGACCTCATAGATATCCCAACTAGAACTATTTTTAATTCAGAAAAGATCGCAATTGGGTCTTTCAGACCAAAACATCTGTAGGTGATGTATACATTTTTTCCAATATCTAATTTTGTTTATAATGCAAAATTCCTAGAAGAATTCAACAAGAAGAAATGTGACCAATACAGAAAAAACCTTTTTCAATTAAAAAAATACTGGTATTCTCGCCCCGAAAATTTCAAAGTTGGTTCCCATGGTATATACCCAGTTGCCGCACTAGAACCTCAAATAATGTACATAGAAATGATGCTGTGTAGGATCTATGGGAAGGAAAACACGACTCATTTATTTTTACAGTGGGTACCTATTATACACACAGTAGTAGAAGGGTACTCTTTTGATTGGGTAAAGATATTGTCGGGCAATTTGGTTCAAGAAATTACAAGATATCAGTCGCTAAGAGCCAAAGGGAAACTGACCCAATTTTTCATGTCGGCCTATATTATGGACTCCAAATAGCGTCGAACCCATACATAACTATCATTCGAAGATTTGGGAAGAAAATGTGAAGGACTTCCTTTATGAGATCTGCAACTGGGTAGTGGTGTCGATGCACACTGCCATATATGGCTATCCCCCTCCCAAAATTTCAGACAAGATTGTGACTAACCTAGGAAGAATATCAGACTGGTATATCGAGGAACACTTATCCTATATTAGGGTTTTTTGTTGTTTGGTTCCTCCATATGATCTGTCTCAATTTTTACCAGACCGACTAGTGTGCCTAGAGGTTGCACGACAAATTGTGCTCGGTGGAATTAGCAAGGATCTCAAAGTGGTACAGAAAAGGTATGGCCCTCTTTTCCCCTACATATTGGTGCATTTTCCCTACTGAATTTTGGTCACTCTAAAGTAGAGGTTGTGGCCTTGGAAGAAATAAAGCTGGTCATCATTGAATTCAATAAGCAATACCCCTAGAAGGTCGTGGGTAATCACATGGCCAACTGCAATTTAAAAAGGTATGAACACAAGGATTCTCCTCAAGACGAGATTTTCAGAGGAGTGAGATCCTATCCAGAGGTCTTGAGTCGGGTTTGATATCTACCACTTGATAAAATGATTGAGTTTTACGACTTCCAGAGGCACTGAAGAAGTAGTCTCCCTAAAGTGTTACAAGGAGGAACCCCGCCGTCTACAGTTGCACAACAAATAGAGACCCGAAGCTCAGAAGCAGTAAGTTCCAGGGGTCAAGAAAACTGGGAAAATTTCAAGAAGACTCAGGTGTCTACTAAAAAAGAATAGATCCCATTGACAAATGTATCAGGCGACCAAGCCAAAGATCAAGCAGAGACACTAACAAAGTAGGGAGAAGAAGGACCACTGATTTCACCAGATAAATCAACTACAAATGCGATCGAGAAATAGTCGTCCATCGAAATCGACAACCCTATCCAGTTCATCACACCGTTGAAATTCACCAGAGGGAATCCAAATGCAGAGACAATATTCATAGAGGACCTCACACCCATTTTGGTTGAAGAGTTTCCTCCTTCTGATTTCTTTTTCAGCAAGAAAAGGAAGGCTATGGTGAAAAGAGAAATACACCAAAGGGAAGGTTCAGCTGTCAAAAGACATAAGGTTTTGTTTGATGGAGAATCCTTAGAGGAGGTAGACTTTGTTGAAGAATTAGTTGGTTCATTGGGGGCTTTTGCAACAACCAACCAATTTTCAGTCGGAAATTTAAAAGAGCGACTGAAGCAGAAATATTTGTAAATGAGCCAATTGCAGAATGAAATGAAGACTGTAGAAAATAATGTTCAGAGTGAGGTCAACAAGGACTTCGACCAGATTAGAGCTAGCGACAAACAAGAAATACAATAGCTCAAATCCAGCCTCGAGGAGATGCACAAGAATATACAGGCGAGTCAGGGAGGGGCCACCCAACATGATGAGTTGGTAAGGCAACTGTAAGCCAAGGTGATCTCTACCGAAAACATGATTGTAGATATAACAATGTTTCAAGCTCAGGGTTTGGAAGTGTGAAAAGAACTGGGAGCAGCATAGCAAAGCCTTCTCACCAAGGTTGAAATTGTCCAAGATCATTTTCAGGTGATAGATCAAGCATTAAATAACATTTGTTTAAGAGAGAGAGAAGTTATTTCTGCCTGGACTACCTTCCAAGAAGCAGTCGTGTCGTTAGCAAAAGAAGGAGCAACTATGACTTCCAGGTTGTCTGTTTTGGAACAGACCAGAGGTGATATAATACTAAAAGCTTGGGAATCTAACATAGCTGAAAGAAGGAAAATGGATAAGGAAGTGAGGGAGTTTTGTTAAGAGACTTTCCACTCACTCAACAAAGAATCATTAGGCCTTGATAACGAAGATAGATCTGGAGTACTGGGATGGATTAACATAAAAAACATCAACTTGACATTAAGACAAATATGGAAGAGGCTCAGGCCGAGATCTCACAGGTAAAACAGATTGATATTATTCAGATAAATAGATGGCTAGTGAATCCTAATCTGCAAATACAGTCTATAGTTTTAGAGGATAGATGAATGGGAGAAAGATTACCTCAATTGGAAAAGAAATTATATATTTTTGAGGCTAATAATTTAATAGATCCCTCTAGGCTGGTGGCATAATTTGTGAGAAGGTGTATCAAATGTATTGAGCAAGGAAAAGGTAGCACCGCTGGAAACAAATGAGATGACTTGTGAGCGTTATCCATTTCAGAGTTGGAGAACTAGAGAGAAAAATGCCTCTGTCGGTGTAATGAGGAGGCTGACAGAAAGGATGCAAATGAAACGTTTCACATTTTACATTTTGTAATTTTTACTATTTCAGAAATAAGGGGAATTCCAACCATTTAAGGTTGAGAATCTTTTGTATAAATATAACTTTCTAAGGTTAAGCACATGCTTCTTGTCGTATTGTAACTAAGAAAACTCATCATTTATGAGTATTAATACAAGTGCAGACATGGATTCCAAATTTTGTATTGTTTGAGTTATGTGCCCTCTTTTTATTTCATATCTTCTATTCTCTTTAAGTCATTCCTGAACAAATGAAAGATTACAATTTAGTACAACAACTACTGTGATTATGCTTCATTAGTATTTAATTAGCAAGCAGTTTTTCCTCAGTAGTTGCTATCAACAAATACAAGACCTGCCTGCTATTTAGATTACTACATATTATATTCTTTCAGGGGTGCATTCTACATTTATTTCTACTATAAACAAGGTAAGACTCTTCTGTCATTGATGCCTTAGTTTGTTTAATAGTTTTGTAATTTTCTTCTCCTCTTTCGATTTGATAAATTGACTTAGACAATGAAATACAACCTTTTTTCTGTTCAGATATTAATTTCATTTGAGGATTTCACTTTTACACAACTAACGGAAGAAAAATCACTTTTAAAACCAACTTTCCTTAATTCTTGATGCCTGCCATTATTCTTTGAGCCTTAAGTTTAATCTTAGGAACAACATCTTTTTGGCACCGTTGACGAGGACAGAGAGACGAAGTCATTTTTCCCTGTGAGAACGACATGGTAAGTTTATTTCTTTGATAGTGAACAAAGATAGAATACAATATTAAGGCTAATTTTAATTTTCACTTGGCGACTCCACTACTAATAAACTGGCATCCAGTTGAAGGAATACCAAGAAAAATCTAGATGATAAGTAGACCACACCCGTATTCGACCTTGAAAAATTTTTAAAACCAAGGGGATACCTTAAACAGACCTCTACTTCTATAAGTAAGGTTTATCAACCCAAACCCACACAGTCTAATACTAAGGTTCCTTCTGAACAATTAACCCTGCAAGAAATTTCCACCCAAATCTATTTCGAAGAAACATCAGCTGATAGAGTTGAAGCCAAAATGATAAACCCCGATTCGGTTTTACCCGAGATTAAGACTGAAACCGATCCAATCACCTCCTTTTCTAATAAATTCAAAAGACCCATCTCGATACCTACTTCGATTGATATTCCATCAGTCCCCGAAATTAAATTTCCAGCTTCCCTAAGTTTCGAAGAACATACCTTACACTCTGATTTGACTCTTGTTGGATCTCTCGTTTATATATCCTGCAAGTCCGAAGAACCTATCCCTTATCTCCCTTTTCCCCCCTTTTCCAATTTTCTGTCTCCTAGAGATCAGTTCCCATAACCCCTTTTGCTTCATCCCGAAGTAACCCAAGGGTCACTGTACATATTTGAAAAACCTCTCTATAATCTCCAAGTTTCATCCCCTAGATTATCAATGGTTGTTGTCGGAGGAGGTGTTGTCGGAGGTGGAGGAGGAGGAGGAAGATTTGGTGGAGGAGGAGGAGGAGGATTTGGTGGCGGAGGTGGAGGAGGAATTAGTGCTGGAGGGGGAGGAGGAGGCGGTCAAGTACCACCCCCACCTCCTATAATCTTTGCTAAAGTAGCTTCTAGGTATGTTCCTTTAGTCCTCACAGTTCCTCTCCACGATTTACCTGAAAACTATATGAAAAAACTGCCGAAGTTCACAGGGGAAGGAGACTTAACGACCATTGAACACATAAATTTTTTCAATGAATTTGGTGATATCCTTGGCCTTGAGCACGAGGATGTTTATTCAAGACTCCTAGTTCAAAATTTCGAAGGACATGTGATAACTTGGTTCCGAGGGTTACCAGTAGTTTCTATAAGAACATACGATGAGTTAGAAAATTCCTTTCTCAGACAATGGGGAGAGAAGAAATATCACCTTTATTATCTAATCGAGTTTGGAGCTTTAAGAAAGAAAAATTCAGAAATAATTCTCAAATTCACTCAGAGATTTAATAAACTATATAAAAAAATTCTAGTTGAGGTTAAACCTTCACAACCTGCAGCAAAGGTGACTTTCGCAATGGATTTTGAGCCCGAATTTTCCTTACTGTTGAGGGAAAGGAGATCTATTGACCTCACAAGAATGCAGGATGATGCTATAGAAATAGAGTCAAATATGATGGCATCGGGAAAGTTAAAAGCTAAAATTGAAACGGGAAATAAAGAAACCAGACGATTCAGAGAACAAGCATGACCTTCTCGATCTGGGAGGTCTGCAAAAGACAAAATGGATGACATGGAAAAAATAATCAAAGAACTATCTAATAAAATCTCGAAAATGGAATTGGATCAATCTAAAACATAACAGTTTGATAAAAAATATTTTAGGAGGAACCCTAACCCTCAAATACAACAAAGACCAATAAAAAATGAAGATCAAAAGATCCAAACCCCCTTTAAAAATGAAAATTTTATAGGAGGAGATGACATGCGAAACTTTGATGAGTTAGAGGAAGATATGAATAATCTTGGTGATGATTGTCAAGAACCTTATTTGACGAGGCAAGATTATGAAAGTTCTTTAAACATAGAATACTAGTTTGATAATGATGATAACATAAATATCACAAAAGATTTTGCTTATCAAGGAATCGTTGACAATATAATGGCCGAGCTACAACATAAGTATAATTTAAGGCCCAGAGATAGAAATATCACAACTGCCCAACTGAAGAAAATACTGTCGAGAAATAAAGAGAATGAGGCAGCTCAACCAGCAGCCGAAACACAAACTACCAAAACAAAAGCAACTGAAACACTGGCTGCCACAACAAAAGTAGCTGAAACACAGGCTGCCAAAAAAAAATCAGCTGAAACATAGACTATCGAAACAAAAACAACTGAAATGAAAGCAACACAAACTAATAAATAAAAAAAAAGGGAGATGGAAGCCCTGACCAGAGAATCTGAAAAGGCAACAAAAAGTTTTAGTTTAGAAAATGAGATTAACAAAATCAAGATCCCTGTGCTCCAGGTTGAATTGGAAAAAAACCCTACATATAGGAAACAAATCACTAAAATGATAAATTTTACTGATGCCGAAAGTCATGCAGATGTTAGAAATTTAGAAGATGATAAACCAACTATAATGTTTGGTCCGCATTTTGAGAATGCCAGAGATTTTTTCGGTCCCTTCTACATTACACTGACTGTGCATGATCATCTGCTCCATAACTGCATGTTGAATTATGGAGCCTCCCACAATGTGATGTACAAAGCTATTATGGATAGACTTGGTCTCGAAATTACCAGACCATACAGAGATCTATATTCTTTTGATTCGAGAAAAGTCAAATGTGTGGGTATGATTAAAGATTTAGTGGTTAATCTTGCATAGATTCCTGTAAAAAGTGTTATGATGGACGTGGTGGTTTCTGATATCCCTCCAAAGTATGACATGTTGTTTTCCAGGTCTTGGGGTGCCAAACTTGGAGGATCCCTTCAACTCGACATGACATACACTACAATCCCGATCTTCGACGGACAATTCACCCGCCTGTACAGAGAAACAAGGTTAGCATATACAGTAAGTGATCTGTTGAATCCAAATAATTATCTTGTTTATGTCGTAGATAAGGATTTAGGAAACTTTATTTACCGATTGATGATGATTTAGATGAATGTATAGAAGAAAATTGTATAGAAAAATAAAAAATAGAAAAGACAAATAAAAATGTAAATAATGTCGGAGTTTGGAAAATGTGTTTCGATGGTGCTTCATATTGTCAAGGAGCAAGAGATGGAGTGTTGTTTATGGCACCTGGAGACGATTTTATTATCCCTTTCTCTTACATATTACAATGGGACATCGATTACACCAATAATGTATGTGAATACAAAGCCCTAGTTTTAGGATTAGAGGTTGCCAAAAAGTTGAAGATTGAAAACCTGGTAGTTTATGGCGATGCATAATTAATTATAAAGTAGATAAAGCAAAAGTATCAGGCCAAACACCCGAGGTTGAGGTCTTACAGGAATTGTTCCTGGGATCTGATTGCAATTTTTTTCTCATCGTTTAATATTCGTCACATCCCAAGAACAAAAAATCAACAGGCAGATTCATTGGCCAAAGCAGCTGCAACGTTTGTACCTCCTAATGTTCTCAAACTAAAGTATCACATAGAAATAAGGCACAAAACCTCAATACCAAACAATATACAACACTGACAGGTCTTCGAAGATGATGAGAAAATCAAACAATTCCTAGAAATGGTGGACGAATTTTCCGAAATGCATATCGATCGGGAAAATCAAAATGACCTTGTTTGGATAATGCAGGAAGGTGAGGATCCTCAGGAGTTCTGAGATAAGATCGCTAATCATTGCATGTTGGTACTTAAAAATAATCAAATCCCTAAAGGTCTAATTCCTTTGGAGAGATTATTTGATCACGATGATATTCCGTTGAAGTCTACTTTGTAGCCTCATCCTGAAGAGGTTGAAGATTGTGATATAGGCACCAAGGAAACTCCTAAGCTGGTAAAAATATCTAAATACCTTCCCCCTGAAATAAAAATAAAATATGCAGAGGTAATCAAGAAATACGAGGATTTTTTTGCCTGGTCCTATGATGAATTAAGAACTTATGATACCACCATAATAGAACCCAAAATTCCCCTAAAGCAGGGTGTTAAACTGTTTAGGCAGAAGCTTAGACAGATAAATCCCATACTACTGCCTGTGATAGAGAAGGAGGTAAAGAAGCTCCTGGATGCTAAAATCATTGTTCCACTCAGAGATTCCGAGTGGGTAGCCAACCTGGTCCTGGTAAGAAAGAAAAACGGTGAAATCAGACTGTGTGTAGATTTCAAAAATTTAAACAAATCGTCCCTCAAAGATAATTATCCATTACCCAAGATGGACCATGTGTTGGAAAAAGTGGTCGGGGAAAATAGAATGTCCATGATTGACGACTTCTCAGGATATAATCAAATTGTAGTCCACGAGGATGATAAGGAAAAAACCGCGTTCACCACCCCATGGGGTACCTTCATGTATGACAAAATGTCATTCAGACTGATGAGCACAGGAGCCACGTTCCAATGAGCTATGGATATCGCCTTTGTCAGAGAAAGACATAAGTTTGTAGTGATTTATCTTGATGATCTAACAATATTTTCTAAATCTGATGCAGAACACCTGGTGTACCTCAAACAGACGTTTGAGAAATGTCGAAAGTTCAGTTTGTCTCTAAACCCCGAGAAATATCATTTTGCTATGCAGGAAGGTAAAATATTGGGCCACATAGTATCTAGATATGGAATTAAAATCGACCTGAAAAGGGTTGAAGCTATAGATACAATAAATATTCCTAGGAATAGAAAAGAGATTCAATCATTTTTAGGAAAAAATAATTTTTTAAGAAGATTTATCCCAAACTTCGCTGAAATTGTAAAATTGATTACAGATATGATCAAGAAGGACATCGAGGTTAAATGGAAAACCGAAGCCAAATCATCATTCGAACGTATCAAGAGAGTTATAGGTGAAGCACCAGTGCTGGCCAACCCAAATTATATGAAGGAATTCTTGATTTTCTCATTTTCCTTCGAACACACTATCGCGGTCATGCTCTTACAAAAGAACGATGAAGGTTTTGAGCAGCCAATAACATTCTTTAGTAAAAGTCTCAGAGATGTTGAACTAAGATATGATATACTAGAAAAACAAGCATATGCAATGGTGAAAGGCCTCAAAACTTTCAGAATTTATGCACTCCATTCTAAGGTAATCGTCTATGTACCAACCAGCGTTGTCAAAGACATATTAGTTCAGCCAGATAGTGACGGAAAAAGAGGCATATGGTTGGTCAAGATTCAAGAATTTGACCTAGAAGTAAAACTAACCAAACTGGTCAAAGGTCAGGGTTTGGATAAATTACTAGCCGAATCAAATTTCTGGGCACTTGGGATAAATCATTTACTATCCTATGAAGAGCTTCTAGATATTGAAGAGTTCTATGACCAGATACCTATGACTCAAATCCAAGAGAAATTCTCTTCCTCAGTTTGGTATAAAGACATAGTTTCCTACCTTCTCACTATGCAATGCCTGAGCAGTATGACTCCTTCCAAAGCTAGAACGTTGAAGTTTCACGTGGTGAAATAGTGTATCATGGACAATCAACTATATTGGAAGGATCCTCTGGGTTTCTTACTGAGTTGTCTAGTAGAATCTGAAACAGAGAGGGTAATAAATGAATTCCACGAAGGAGTGTGTGGAGGGAATCATGCATGGAGAGAAACGACATATAAAATCCTGAGAGCTGGATACTATTGGCCGAAACTATTTATTGATGTGAACACTAAAGTCAAAGCCTATAACCCCTATCAATTGTTTTCAGGCAAGCAAAATATTCCCTCACTACCTTTGGTCCCAGTTAAAATAGAAGCTTCGTTTTAGTAATGGGGTTTAGATTTCATTAGTGAAATACATCCACATTCAAGTGCACAACATAAGTGGATTTTAACAACTACTGACTATTTCACCAAATGGGTAGAGGCTATTCTGATGCGAAATGAAATGGATACAGTGGTGATCAATTTCTTGGAAGAAAACATATTGTCGAGATTTGGTTGTCCTCAGAAGATAGTTACTGATAATGCCCAGGCTTTCAAGTCCATGGCTTTGGTAAGTTTTTGTCATAAGTAAAATATCGTCTAGGAAATTCCACAGCCTATTATCCTTAGGGAAATGGGTTAGACGAATCCTCGAACAAGAGTCTAATCACCATAATTAAAAAAGTGCTGACTGAAAATAAGAAAGCCTGGCATGTACATTTGAAATATGCTTTGTGGGCTAATCGGATAGGCACTAAGAGATCAATCGGAATTTCCCCTTTTCAAATGGTATATGGTATCGATGTTGTTCTCCCCATCAATCTTTCTCTGCCCATAATGAAGCTCTAGCAAGATGCCTAGGAAGAGCCAAATCACGTCACCTGGAGGACAAATCAATTGATTGAAATCTAGCAAAATAGGGTTGAAGTATATGAGAAGCTTCAAAAATATCAAGATAACATGAAATCCTTGTTTGACCAAAAAGATAAAGATAGGGAATTCCTTCCCGGTGACCTAGTTTTAAAGTGGGATGCTAGGAAGGAAGACTCAAGAAAACATGGCAAATCCGACCATATCTGGTGTGGAACTTTCGGGATCACAACTTCTGAAGGGAAGAATTCATTTCTATTGGAAAATCTAGATGGGAAAATCCTTAACGCCCCCATGAACAGGCATTACCTAAAGCATTTTATGCAATAAATGGTTTCCAAACACTCACTGTATATACCGGTTTGATTTCTTTACTTTGATTAATGATTTTTTATTTCTTTGGTAAGTCGCTACTTTCACTGTAAATACAGACACATTTGTAGTTTTCAAAAAGGAAAACAGGAAAAAAATAAATAGGTAATAGTTACTATTTCTTTTGAGAAGTATCTGATAGCTCTCATGTTTATTTTTATCTCAAGATACTAGCTAATAGTTGAAAATATCAGAAAATCATTTCAAATTATCGATATGTTCCCAAAACAAGTGATAAATAAATAGTCATCTTAGTTGAAAATATGCAGAAATTTTCAGGTATGAACTTCTAAAACCTACTAAACCAAGTTGAAGCTTTCAGAGGGATTTATCTAATTCTAAAAGAAGTCTCATTTATAGAAATATTGTCACATAACCAATGATAAGAGGAATATGAGAATTATAGACTAATCTTAAAGGCTTCCTCTGATGTTTAATAAATAAAATACAAATAAAAGATCTTAAAGAAACATGAGAATCAGTGAAAAGCTTATGAAAGATTGAACCTATTCGCAACAGAGTTGTTGAACTCTTACTTTTCCAATCTGCCCACCTTAAAGCTTCTGTTCCTTTTGGTTCTCATCTTATCCCTTGGTCTCCACAGACAAAAAAGTTCGCCTTAACTATGAAAACTCAAAAACATGTCTCAAAGTAATGTTAGGCGAATATTTATATGCACCTCTCAATTTAACTAGAAGAAAGTATGTCTAGGTTAATCCTGACTACTTTAGTTTTTCTAACAGATTCAAACTGATTGATCTCACTCAAGGCAATCCCCTTAAAAGTAAAAATCCCCCGTAAAATTTTTTCCTTGTAGGCGAAAGTGTCTTGAAGGTCCGAAGGAAATTAACCCAGAGTAATCAAAGTGAGTTGACAGGCCTCTATTGCTAAATTATAAGAATATATCATCCCTGGTACATGACATACAAATTGATTGCCCCCACTTCGTGCTTAAAAATATATATAAGACATATGGTGAAAGGAAATCCATCTAAATGATTGCCCCCATCTAGTTCGAAAAAGGAGATGATGAAAGGAAATTCATTAAATGATTGCCCTCATCTCGAGCATTTAAATGCAAGATTACAAAATGAAGTGGTGAAAGGAAATTCAATTTGGGAATTAGATAACTTCACTGGGGTACTGAACAGGCTCGCGGGCAGTGAAGCAATGTCTACGATATCTGCAAGGCCATTATACATGTATTATAACTTACTCTGGTAGTTAGTCTTCCTCTCGACAAGATTTACATCATAAGCCAACTAAGGACTCCCAAATTAAATCATTCAAATCAATTTGCCTTGACATGAATAATATCAAACATAGTCTAATAGATAGGTTAAGGTTGTTTTTATTATCTTGAACAAATCTGAATACAGTTTCAGGGGAGAGAAATTTTAAATGGCCTAACCAAAAGTCATGATTTGATGTGTTTTGAAAGTTTTCTAAGTTACGGGTGAAACCCTTTTTCTCAGTATGATCATTTTCTGAAAAAAGTTCCACAACATGCAATAATGACTCCATTTACCCAATAAAGACAATTGGTCTACTTTTCTTCGTGACTCACAGAGAGACACGATCCCTAGATGGAGCCTATGTTGGAACACATATATTTTTCAATACTTTAGACTTGGATAAGTTTCATTCTTGTTTAAATAAGAACAAATGCGCACCTGCATTTCACCGTTGATGAAATATTCCATTGAATCCAACGATCTGAAATCCTTAAAAGTCATGGAGCCACCCACTTTTTAAAATGTCAAATCATTAAAGCATACTTTCGAAATGTCAGGTTTCGAGGTTTTGAGGTTTCGCAATACTAACAGTCCAACATATAACAACCCCAAAGTCCCGATATACGAAATCGTGAAATTATCTTAAGATTTAAAACTATGATCATTAAAGGATTAAAGGAAATTAAGGTTAATTAATTATATCATGACTTCACGTTTCAAGGATCCTGCCTCGAGCGACCACCAAAAGTCGCGATACGCGAAATCACAAAACTCTTGAAGTTAATCGTGATTATTTAAAAAGTTAAAAATAATTAATGTTAATTAATCAATCGCGACTTTGCATTTCGGAGATCATAATTTGAACTAATATGGGATAGCCCGAGGTCCGAAATCCCGAAATGGATTAATTTTAAACATGATTAATTAATAGGATAAATCTAATTTATTAACACATTAAGTAATCTTATCTCCTGTTAAGTTTACATTGACTTGAAATGCGGGTAAATTCAATTTTTCTCTATGTTTTTCCCGGATCACGAGATATCAACCATAAATGACATTAATAATTGATTTAGGGAAATGATTTCAAATAAGATCCTTCTTCATCACCCAAATATTTTTACTAAATTAATTAAACGCATTGTTAGTGAAGGTATACGCAGATTAATATGCTTAAGGAAAAGAAGATTTCTTTCATTTTCGAATTACATTCTCGTTTTCACAGAGCTGGCTTAGAGAAATAATCAGTCTTCTACATTCTCATTTTCTGTAACAGATAACAGAGTTCAAAGGCTTGATACCATGGCTCCACGAAAAGCACCCGAAAGCTACTAGTGAACGTTCGAGCCATAACATAGATATTCTCTCTGACACCTCGCCCAGAAGCATAGACATCGTCAAATCCTTGACACAAGTATTCAACATCTTACAATATGAATTAGTAAATTTCCCGGATGATTCAAGTGACAACGAGAAGGAGAACATATCTACCAAATACAAATTTGTTTCTCAGTCAGAGCTACATAAGATAGCGACAAGGTCTATGCTCTTTCCCTATAACGATATGATTGGTTGGGCCCTAGATCACATAGATATCCCAACCAGAACTATTTTCAATTCAAAAAAGGTCGCAATTGGGTCTTTCAAACTAAAACATCTGCAGGTGATGTATAAATTGTCTCCGGTATCTAATTTCGTTTATAATGAAAAATTCCTAGAAGAATTCAACAAGAAGGAATGCGACCAATACGGAAAAAACCTTTCTAAATTAATGAAAGATTGGTATTCTTGCCCCGAAAAGTTCAGAGTCGATTCCCATGGTATATACCCATTTGTCACACTAGAACCTCAAATAATGTACATAGCAAAGATGTTTTGTAGGATCTACGGGAAGGAAAACACGACTCATTTCTTTTTACAGTGGGTACCTATTATACACACAGTAGAAAAAGGGTACTCTTTTGACTAGGAAAAGATATTGTTGAACAGTTTGGTTCAAGAAATTACAAGATATCAGTCGCTAAGAGCCAAAGGGAAGCCGACCCAATTTTTCATGTCGACCTATATTATGGACGTCGTCTGTTTCATGACTCCTTTTCCGCTAATGGACTGGAGCTGGACTCCAAATAGTGTCGAACCCATAAATATCTATCATTTGAAGCTTTGGAAAGAAAAGGAAAAAAACTTCCTTTATGAGATCTGTAACTGGGTAGTGGTGTCGATGCACACCACCATATATGGATATCCCCCTCCTAGAATTTCAGACAAGATTGTGACTAACCTAGGTAGAATAAAAGACTGGTATATCGATGAACACTTCTCGTATATTAGGGTTTTTGGCTATTTGGTTCCTCCATATGCTCTGCTGCAATTTTTACCAGACCGACTAGTGTGCCGAGAGGTCACACGACAAACTGTGCTCTGTAGAATTAGAAAGGATCTCAAAGCGGTACAGAAAAAGGTATGGCCCTCTTTTCCCCTGCAGATTGGTGCATTTTCCCTACTGGATTTCAGTCATTCTAAAGTAGAGGTCACGACCTTGGAATAAATAAAGCTGGTCAGCATTGAATTCAAGAAGCATGACCCCCAGAAGGTCATGGGTAATCACATGGACAACTGCAATTTAAAAAGGTATGAACACGAGGATTCTCCTCAAGACGGGATTTTCAAAGGAGTGAGATCCTATCCAGAGGTCTTGAGTCGGGTTCGAGCTTGGCCACCTGATAAAATGATTGAGTTTTACAACTTCCAGAGGCACCAAAGAAGTACTCTCCATAAAGTGTTACAAGGAAGAACCTCGACGTATATATCTACACAACAAATGGGGACTGGAAGCTCAGAAGCAGTAAGCTCTAGAGGACAAGAAAACTAGGAAAATTTCGAGAAGACTGAGGTGTGTACTCAGAAAGAAGAGATACCATCGACAAATGTATCAGGTGACCAATCCAAAGATCAAGCAGAGACACTGACAAAGGAGGGAGAAGAAGTACCACTGATTTCACCAGATAAATCAACTACAAATGTGGTTGGGAAACAATTGTCCACCGAAATAGGCAACCCTATCCAGTTCATCACACCGTTTCAATTCACCAGAGGGAATCCAAATGCAGAGGCAATATTCATAGAGGACCTCACACCCATTTTGGTTGAAGAGTTTCCTTCTTCCAATTTATTTTTCAGCAAGAAAAGGAAGGTTGTGGTGAAGAGAGAAATACACCAAAGGGAAGGTTCAGTCGTCAAATGACACAGGGTGTTGATTGATGGAGAAGCCTTAGAGGAGGTAGACTTTGCTGAAGAAGTAGTTGATTCATTGGGGTATTTTGCAACAACCAACCAATTTTTAGTCGGAAATTTAAAAGTGTGACTGAAGAAAAAATATATGCAAATAAGCCAATTCCAGAATCAAATGAAGACTGTAGAAAATGTAATGTCTGGAGCGAGGTCAACAAGGACTTCGAGCAAACTAGAGACAACGACAAACAGGAAATCCAACAGCTCAAATCTAGCCTCTAGGAGATGCACGGGAATATATAGGTGAGCCAGGGACGGGCCACCCAGCAGGATGAGTTGGTAAGGCAACTGCAAGCAAAGGTGAGCTCTACCAAAAACATGATTGTAGATATAACAATGTTCCAAGCTCAGGCTTTGGAAGTGCGAAAGGAACTGGGAGCAACACAAAAAATCCTTCTCGCCAAGGTTGAAACTGTCCAAGATCATTTTTGGGTGATAGATCAAGCATTAAATAACATTTGTTTAAGAGAGAGAGAAGTTATTTCTGCCAGGACTACCTTCCAAGAAGCAGTTGTGTCGTCAGCAAAAGAAGGAGTAGCTATGACTTCCAGGTTGTTTGTTTTGGAACAAACCAGAGGTGATATAATACTAAAAGATTGGGAATCTAACATAGCTGAAAGCAGGAAAATGGCTAAGTGAGGGAGTTTTGTGAAGAGGATTTCCACTCACTCAACAAAGAATCATTAAGCCTTGATAAATAAGATAGTTATGGAGTACTGGGATAGATTAACATAACAAATCATCAACTTGACATTAAGACAAATATGGAAGAGGCTCAGGTCAAGATCTCATAGATAAAATAGGTTGATATTATTCAGATAAATAGATGGCTAGTGAAGCCTAATCTGCAATTACAGTCTACAGTTTTAGAGGATAGACGAATGGGAGAAAGATTACCTTAATTGGAAAATAAATTATATATATTTTTAGGCTAATAATTTAACAGATCCCTCCAAGATGGTGGCACAATTTGTGAGCAGGTGTATCAAATGTATTGATCAAGGAAAATGTAGCACCACTGGAAACAAATGAGATGACTTGTGAGCGTTATCCATTTCGGAGCTGGAGAACTAGAGAGAAAAATGCCTCTGCTAGCATAATGAGGAGGTTGATAGAAAGGATGCAAATGAAGCATTTCACATTTTACATTTTTTAATTTTTACTATTTCAGAAATAAGGGGAATTCCAATCGTTTAAGGTTGATAATATTTTGTATAAATATAACTTTCTAAGGTTAAGAACGGGATGCTTCTTGTTGTATTGTAACTAAGAAAACTCATCATTTGTGAGTATTAATACAAGTGCAGACAATGATTCCAAATTTTGTGTTGTTTGAGTTATGTTCCCTCTTTGTATTTCATATCTTATGTTCTCCTTAATTCACTCCTGAACAAATGAATGATTACAATTTAGTACAACAACTACTGTGATTACGTTTCATTAGTATTTAATTAGCAAGCGGTTTTTCCTCTGTAGTTTCTATCATCAAATACAAGACCTGCCTGTTATTTAGATTACTACATCTTATATTCTTTCAGGGGTGCATTCTACATTTCTTTCTACTATAAACAAGGTAAGACTCTTTTGTCATTGATGCCTTAGTTTTTTTAATAGTTTTGTAATTTTCTTCTCCTCTTTCGATTTGATAAATTGACTCAGACGACGAAATACGACCTCTGTTTTGTTCAGATATTAATTTCATTTGAGGATTTCACTTTTACACAACTAACGAAAGAAAAAGCACTTTTAAAACCAACTTTCCTTAATTCCCGATGCCTGAAATTATTCTTTGAGCCTTAAGTTTAATCTCAGGAACAACACAGTCCATGCCTATGAGTAAGTCATAAGACCCCAAGGGTAAGATGTTTAAATATACCTTAGTTTCCATTTCATCCATAATCATTGTATAATATTTTATCAATCCTACAACCTTTCGTTTTGTTCCAATAGCTAATTGTTAGCCAATAATTCTTATGTTTAATTTTATCTAGTTTATAACCTTCTTCCATTATAGGTGAAATATAGCTTAGACTTTCACCTGGTTCTATTAAAATAGATATAGGTTTATGATTAATCATACCTTCTATCTCCACCATGGAATATTTTCCAGGGCAGTGTTGATCTTGTGAGTACATCTCGCCATGTCGTTTATTGTTGTTGATTTCTGGATGTTGTGCACTGTCATATCTCTATTTTTATTTAAAGGATAGTATTTGTAAAAAATAATTTCTTTGTAACCCCAACATTGCAATGGTGGTCGAGATATTTTGTTTACCAAATATACATGTTTACTACTATTCTGAACTGACACACTTGGCTCTCCATTGAATCTGTTTCTCCTAACTAGTGAACTATGTGATGGGTGATGTGGATTCTCAAACTATTTGTTCTTGGGATCAAACTTATCTTTGTTCCTATTCTTCCATGTTTTGTGTTTTTAGACCTCTGTTTAAATTGAGTAAAACACAACTTGGTGTGCCTTATTACTTCATCCACTGTCTTATGATTTAGGAACTCAATTTTATCCTTGTATTCTTGAGGCAGACAACTCATAAACCGATGATCCTTTTCCTTTTTATCTCTAAGGTAAGGTACATATCTCATTAAATTTACAAATTTAGTGACACAATCCTCAATAGTGATTTTTCCTAATATGAGATCACGAAATGCCTTGGATTTTTTGTCATAGTATCTTTCTATTAAATACTTTTGTTTAAAAATGTTTTTGAACATTTTCCAATTTAGTTTGTTGCTTCTAATTTTATTCATTGATTTTGTCGCCTGCCACCATATGGAAACTTTACCATTAGGTTGGTACACACCAGCCTAGCCCTCAAATTGCCTGGGTAGTTATAGATTTGAAAATATTTCCTCATGTTCAAAAGCCAAGCTTCGACTCCTTCCTCAAAACCACCATCAAAACTGGGTGGTCTGGTCTTTTTAAACTCACCAAACAATTCACATCACACCACTTCATTTTCTTGGTTTTGGGTATTGTTTTCTGTAATGTAATGTCTTCAGAATTGTCATCACTACTTCCTTTAGGTAACAACTATGTTTTATCATTGTTTATTGGATGGTCCTTATGCTTGTGTGGTTCTTCATTGGAAAGTTCCTTTTTAACATTACTGGAATTTCGTCCTATATTCCTACTCTATTTCATTTCAGTCATGTTTTTGAGTAGGATTTCATTCAACTCCTCCTGTTCTTTACTAGCCTTCAATAATTTTTCATTATCTCCTTTGATGCTTTGTAATTTTGCTCTTATAATGTGCATGGTTTCCATCAATACTAAGGAGTTATCTTGGGGTTGTTCACTATTTATCTCCACATACATCTGTGGACCACTTGGTGTTGATTTACCAGGTTCTTTAGCCATGTTCACTTGATTATTCGATTCTGATATGTGCAAAACAAAATTTTCTTCAATTCTTTGTTTTTCAAGTATTTATAGATGTGTATGCCTTGTTAAGAAAAATTATGTTCATATTGAGCCCATAATGTCATAGTGTTTGAACCATGCTCTGATACCATTTGTAATGTCTCCTTTCTATCACCAACTTTTTTTCTTTTATATTTGATTAATATATAAATGTATATATGTGAATTCCACATAGATAAACATATGCATGTACTAATAGTTTACTTCAGACATAAAAAATTTAAAATACATACTGCACAAGATTACTAAATATTCTTATCTAATGTCATGATGTTGTCATGACAAGTTAAAGATTCAATGCGTTCAAAATCTCATACTAAGATCCCCCATGAGTACGACTAAGGTTAAAAAATTGTTCTTTCTTCCCTAGGAAATATCAATTACCTTACTTATGGTTCTGTTTCAAATTTGTTATTACATCAACACCATGCTATCATACTTATTTGTTGAAATGGATCGTGTTTATGAAGAATGTATATATCCAAAGGTTAGTGAAAATATTTTCTTCGTTGAGGTAAAATATCTAACTCCTGGAAGAGTTACAATTCACAAGTTTTATTCTCTCAAACTCTATCTAGAGTCTATGGACTATATTACCAATGATTTTGATTATCCCAAAACTAAATAGTCATAGTCATAGTTGTAACAGAGTCCATAAACCTTAGACTAACTATTTAAATTCTACCAATCCAATTGCAAGAATCCATAGCTATTTCAAATTGTGGTTACCAAAATATCATTTCAAGTTTTCAAATTATAAATATGATTCTTAACGTGGTAGGTATATCCACCATACGAAATTACAATGAAGATTATAAAATCTTACTATAAAATCAAACATCCCTTCAACATTATTGATTCTAGCATTAACGAGAATGTACCTGAGCTGCCAGGCTCGTATTCTATCACATCGCATTGAGACTTGAATTAATCATGTTTTTCTACTGGTTTACTCCAGTTAAGGGCCATGACTCAACCATGATTTTCCACATTAGGATTCCACTTAAATTCCATTGGCAGTTCTTCACCTAAAATTGTATGTTTCCTTTACTGCATATAAGAAGTGATTCTCTATCGAAACCCGTATTCCATTACTCATTATCAAACAATGTTAATGGGGTCTTTCCCCCCTCTCTCTTCTCAGGGTTTTGTTTGTTATCATTTGGATTTATTAGTGTTTACAAAGGAAGCTCCAACCAAGGAGACAATGTGACCAATGGAAATACTGGTAAACTCTTGAGTTTTTACAATTAATTAGCTAATATTTATACAAGCTTTCTCTTTCATTTTTACCAGTCATATATGGAAACAGGTACATATTTAATTCGTCGATTTATTTATATCAATATTATTCAAATGTAGTTCATTATGTGTATTCCTATTTTAATTACAATTATTCTTTTATAGTTAAATATTTCTTAAAGAAAATATTTTGACGAAAAGATAAGGGTGATTATACTTTTTACGGTGATTATATATAATTTTTTCTCTGATTATATATATATATATATCTAACTTGAATTTGACTTCTATTTAGACTATTGACTGCGAACTCACTTGGATTGCTTGTGAGGTAATGCAAAATTTTTATGGGTAATGAGTACAGAGTTTTATGACTCCCCATACAAAGATTGAGGCAAACCTAACCTTATGTTAACATGTTAAGTCGTGGAAGAGCATGGGTTTTGTTTCCAAGATGTTCTTTCCACCAATTCGTTGCGTCAACTAGGGTTATGAAATTTTCTTGGAAAAGAAAGAAAGTATAATTTTTGTTTTTGTTTTATGTTCACTCTTTACACTATATTTCAACTCTGCAATAGGACACCCATACATTTTTCTGTTTTTTCTTAATCTTACATAAATAACCAATATTTTATATTTGTTACAGGGTATACTAGGCAAGAGTGTTTCCCTTAGATTTCTGAATCAACTATTTATTATTGTGTGAACCTTGCACAATAGTGAGTAACAATTAATACAAATCTTCGAGATGCTTTCTGTTTTTTTTTTTTATCAATTTTTTTTAAAATAATCACAATACACAATTTAGCAAGCTAGACAAAGTGTGTACATCTTATTTTATTGCACATAAATGTTCTATGATATCTAAGAATATTTTGGATTTCTTTTCATTTCTTTATTTTCAAGAAACCAAAGTCTCTACAACTAAGATAACCTTCAACTCTTTATTTTTTGTACCTTTGATTTAATAAACGATAACAATTAT